>ML133453.1:0-490463 GCA_003864495.1 Nemopilema nomurai
AAATAATCGTACCCTCTGCGGCATTTAATCTCTTTTTCAATCGCAACGTTTTATCTAGCTTAATCTAATTTAAAGAATTCATATACTTTGTTCTATTAAGCGATCCACTTTATTAAAGCCAGCACATGATCCAAAAGACCAAATTCTCGTTTCTAACAGGTCAAATTAAGGGCTGTGCGGCATTGTCAGTTCTCTTGCCAAGGAGTTTCATAAATTTGATTAATAATAGGCAAATCGTATTAGTTTTATATAGAACATGACAGAAATTTGCGCAGAATTGTGGTCAAAAGTGATTTAGAAATGAAGTAATGACCCAGAAATCTGATTGTCTTTATCATTGGTTCCCAGCTAAACCAATTCATTTCGAAGGGACAAATGTCATTGATGTGACTAGGGCAGAAATCTGATTCATAGTGTCATCACTGCAGCGATATTTCATTGCATTTACTTTACAGAATAGATATTAACAAAAGTATCCATTGGGGGAAATCAATTGGTTGCTGCCTAAAGTCGATTGACTCGATCCAAGGTCGGGATTCGAAGCAAACTTGCAGATGTTACAAAGCAATGCCTTATTTGCCACAGAAAAAGAACGCGCACAATTTCATCTAAAATGACTTACTTGAACACGTGACTCTGGCAGTCCAATTTTATTGGCTACTTCTTCTCGCATAAAGATGTCCGGGTAGTGAGTTTTCGCAAAAAGAGTTTCGAGTAATTCTAACTGAACTTTGGTGAAGGTAGTTCTTTCTCTTCTATGCTTTCGGGGTACACCTATAGAGAGACATTAAGACGAATGAGTTGAGATATTAGAGACGCTTAGAAAATGCTCAGAATGTAATCACTACTGTGAATACTTAAAGACATTTTTGAGATCAGAATTTCAAGGGTTAAGTGATTGTTGTAAATCTGGTGTTAAGATTCATATGAAGACAACTAAACCCGTTAATTGAACCTGTAAACCTGTAAACATTAGAAGAGCAGATTTAAGTTAAACTATCAGGCCATTGACAGAATATTGAAAGAATCTCTAAAAATACCATGTTAAGTTAGAATATCCTCCTAATTATACTGTATTCGTATAATATAAATGGCTACAACTTCAGAATTGCAACCAGAAGTTGAAAATGATCACCACCATCGCTGATTTAAATTTGAGCATCAGAAGAAACGTCTTTCACTATGTTTTATAAACAAGCATTACAATTTTCTGTGTTGCACAATTGTGCTTTTTCCTATGATCTTCTTCCGAGAAGCAACGTTATGGCAGAGTTGAACAGGCGCCAAATTTCATAGCCCGAGAAACATGAAGAAACGCCTTAAACTGTGATATTTTGAGCTATTCGCGGCAGCTAAGGTTCTCTTCCATGACATATCAACTACAAAATTGATTACGAAATAACATATGTTTTGCACTGCTTTCTTTTTGCAAATTGGCGGCACATGCAACGCAATTACGTATAGAATATAACCGTCAAGATAACACCACTGCTCTTGGGCCTAAGAATGTCAATTAAACTACATATATCGCTGCACGCTGTATCATAGTAATGTCAAGCGCCAGTTTTTGATCCCATAAAACAAACACTCTTTCTTAATATTCGGATGTTTTACTTTACATTTGCATAATATCAAACAGAGCGCCCATCGGTGACCCAGGGAATAAATATTACGCTCGTCTTTTTGTCCGCTTCTCACAACGCCTATTATGCTGCTTGTCAATGCCTTTATCAGTGTTGATTACAAAGAAACAAAAAAGCGACAGAGAGTGTAAGTGTAATGAAAACTCTGTTATATTCTTCTGCACACTCCTGTTTTCAAAAGTCATCAACATTTCGAACAATTATTGCAAGAAATGCCTTCACTGGACAATGAAATTGTGTCGCATGCAAAAACTCTCAATTTTCACTAAGACTTTCACAGAGCAAGCTAAGCTATTTCAATAGATATTTCTTTATTGTCTATGAACCATAGTCGTAAATGGGCAGCACCTGCCTGCAAGCTTTCTGCACAAAAACATGACGCTTTCAAAACAAGTTAGAATGACTGCAATATTGAGGTATGATTTAAAATACCAGCAGCCTGTTCTCTCTTAACAATTATGAAACGGAACAGACTGTGCTAGCGCTGATTTTTAAGGTTAAGAAGAAGATGAACCAGTAAAGCTCTACATGTTTATTGGCTTTCAAAATAATCTCAATTATTGAAAAATACTCGAAAGTGATATTAAGATATGCTTTATTTTGATTTCAGTGTTTATCTCGTCGATTTTTATCCATCCGCGATTAAGAAAACGTTCTTTCGTTATCCTTCAATCTTTCAATCTTCAATAGTGAATTTAAATAAAAAAGTCTCTGGTAAGCAAAATAAGCTTGTTCAAATTATACTTCAAACAAGTTGCTTTGCAGAGATAGAGAAAGGAAGCTTATAAAAAGTAAATCATTCCTCGTGAAATGGCTGGTATCAGTAAGAATGGAGCATAATCTTAAACAACCACTTTACAAAATACACAACAACCACTTATAATGCTAACCAAAATAAAAGTCGGAAAAAAAGTTGTCTTGAAAGTCTAAGTCTGCTGTCCATCTGGGGCACGGATTTCTATTTTTAAGCAAAATTTTCAATTCTTGTTAACAAGTACTAATGTGTTTTATAGCATATCTACCAAAGACATTGTGATCAACAAAATCACATAATTCCCTTCATCCCCTTAAAACCAGATGTGATTTTTTTAGTGCTTACGTTTCAATATTAGTGATTCATGGAGTTAGGAGAAGATGTCACAAGTCACTGACCAAGAGAATGATTTTTGACAATTCAAAACTGGCAAAATCGTATTTTCTAAGGTTAACTAAAGAAACTGTTTGCCCTGCTGTCCACAATATTTCAGCGTCAAGTCAAATCTGCAAGGATAGCTTCTATTGGTTAGTAACTAAAAATTAAGAAGGCGATAGTTGACACTTGAAAGAGAACTTCCATCATCACACATTATACTAAAAATTATGGAGCAAAGAGCTACTTTGAGGAGAGCCAGTTCGGCAAAAGAGACCAATTGCTGGCCTATATAAACATGTGCGATGTTTTGATTTTCAAAAAAGGATTCCGGAAAGAGAAAGCGCCTAAATGTAAACGTTCTAAATTAGCTGTCTTTTTAAGACCACATCTGACAGGGCCGTAAATCGTCTTTTAATGGCTAAAGGACCATTTTCATCATAATGCCCCAGTGCATTGTACACCACTTGGTCAAACAGAATCGCAATCATCATTTTGTTATGTAAGGTCTACTACTTGATTCATTCGAAGCCCAGCGGTTTTGAAGCGAAGCAACAAAAACAAACTTTAGGTAAACAAGTAAGTCTAGGCCGGTGAGGTTTCACCCCAAGGCTAAATGCTATCCCTGCAGCTGGAAAGCATGAAGCGCCATTGTCACTGCAAAGCCTACTAACAAGCTTATTGCTTTTAGCAAGCCTCCATTCACTGTCCATTAGATTCCGTAACATTCTTCTTAACTTACTCTTTTAATTCCCCATCAACGTCAAATAGATTATTGCCCCGTTCCGGCTCAATCGGCTTAGTGCCCTATTCTTGAGCATTTCCAAAACAATGATAAACAATGTCGACTAGAAAGTTATTTCCAGTTTCGTAGCGCAAGGTTCTGCAAAAAAGTAAACGCAAATTGGTGTAACAATAGATTGAAAACGAAGGAAAAGCGTTTGATTACTTTTCGTATAGACTTTCGATTTTCTCATCCTTCCCCTGGTGTTGGAAGAAACAGCAATAGGCGAAACAGCTGTATTTTGTATTCAGCGTTCTTTCCGACCAAAGAAAAAAGGTTTGATTCTAGCTTATGAAGCGAAGGGCCTTCATTGTGGATCAAAGTAGTACGCGAATAGACAAGGAGAAACTGGATTGTCGAAAGGAAACCCAAGCGCGCTCTGGTTTAGCAAAGAGTAGTAGCGATGAGATGGCCTTTGCCTAGATAAAGCAGAGTTCCTTTGTTTATTGACTTGTTATGGGCTGTAACAGGAAAACAACGGTAAACAGCAAGACTTTGAAGAGTTCAACCCATAATTGCATCACGGACACAACCTCGGCTTCATATTGACAGCATTTTAAAGTACCTCACAGCTCATCCCCTTCCTCAGCTCTAGCATTATGCGCTTTTTTTAACATCTAGAACAGGCGCAGTCAAGGAAACACACCTCCCCGCCCTATCTCCATGGGGTCAAAAAAAGGTGTGTAGGCGACTTACCCAATCCCATACACAGACACCCGTATTATACTGTATTCTATTATTGTTGGAAAGTCATAGCTACCTGGTAAAAGGCTCTTCAAATAAATGGCAGCAAACGTCCCCTGGGATAAGTTTACTGTTTGGGCAACTGAATATGACTTTATATTATAATAAATTTCTAGAGAAAATGCCCATTCATCTGAAGGCCTCCTTACGCAAAGAACTGATAACTAAGTACATGCTTGGATTTGTACCCTGCAAGAAATCTGTCTACTCCTTCTACTAGATCAAATCAAAGGCTTGCTGCTGATGCCATTTAGATAGCCAAGCCTTTTCAACAAAGCTCGCCTTTGTGGCTCATGTCTTTCTTTAAAGACAGTAGCTGCTACTTTGATTCATAACTTCTGCTAAAGCATGGTATTCAATACCAGAGTCCAAAAAAGCGATAGAGAATGTTGATGGCAATACGTATTATGAAGATCAAAGATTGCTCCACCAACAACCTCTAATGAAGCTAATTTTTTTCCGCCACTTCTCCGTGCTGATCGAAATGCATGCTTCCTTTGGCTAGGGCACATTTGGATCACAGGAAAAAGTGTTTGATTATAATTTTCAAAGATGTGTTTGTATTAACCATTAATATCCGAATATTAAATGATGAAATCTCTGCCTTGCCATTAAAAAGTAACCACTATTCATTCATTATTGTCCACAACTGATGAGATTGGCATAAACCAAGTTATTTAGGAAACGAGATATATTAATGACTAATATAAACTTCACTAGCATTTCCTTCGACTCAATGACTTCTTGACGTTTCACTGATCACTTGCAGGCAATTATCAATGACTGAAAACTTGATGATCTATGCTAAGTATCATTAATCTTAGTAAGACCAATTTGGAGTTGACAACCCGAGCAAAATTTAAGCTCTTACACAGAAGAAAAATTCTGATTTTTGACAACATTAATTATCTCATATTTTCATAATTTGATTTGACATTATATCCAAAAAGTGGCATTGAGAAATAGCGTTTGGGTTGAGGAAATGTTTGCAAATTTCGAGATTCTAGAATACTTGTGGTAAGTATCAGAAGAAGACAATCGTCATCTCATTCATCGGTACTTTGAAGGCATACCTGTTATATCTGTTTCAAGAGAACTTTGATGAACTCCAAGAAGATAAAAACTACTGCGAATGGTCAATTATCAAATTGTAACTTTCCATGTTTTTATTCTTAACTGAACTCGACATTTGCTTACAAAAAAAGAATAAAAGCTGTAAACAAGTGACCGTAGTATATTGTCTAAAATGATTGCTGGCCTGGAGTCGGAGCATGAAAAAATGGAGTTGCATTTACGAATTTTTAATCTGCAAAATTGGGTTTCCTCGAGAGAACCAGAACTTCTGATTTAAAACTACAAAATTGAATTTTTTTACTCATAATTTCATTCTGGCTCTCTGCTTCTCTCTAATTAACGCTTTCTATTCTATACTTTGTGCGCCGAATAACATTTTGCCTTTGTCCTCCCAACACAAGGCGTACATTGGACCTTCCGTTTGGTTTCTTAAGGGTTGTAAGAATTTATTCGTAAGAATCCTTCGACTGTATAATCATAACATCATAGCATTAAGAAATATACAAGGTTTACTTTACTCACCACATCCAGACGAAATTGATGACGGAGTTCCTTGAGGAGTCAACGTGGGTATTTCGAACGGCATGACGGGACAGAAGACTCCTGACATGTTATAGGTGCAGCGTTTCTGAGAAAGTAAAATTATTTCCATAACTAAATCATGTTTAGACCTTATGTAGCAAAGGATTTTTAAACATAATAATGTTTATATTTTCTTGTCACTCACTAACTTGTATTTACATAGCTTTCTTTGAAACACGCGGCTCCACTCAAAAGTAAGAGCGCAGAAAAATAGCTGAAGGGCAACAATGCTCATGGAAAACATTCCAAGGCAAATGTATGGCACGAGTTTTTCCTTGATATGGCAATATACAAGGTCCTTTTGGGGGGGGTGAATATGGTTAAAGTTACCCTCTGATTTCTTCACAAAGTAGCAAGTTGCTTTGGACATTAGTGATAGCAAGAATACCTCTGCTCTTCTCTGACATTGAGAATATTCAAAATAAGCAAAGAAAGCAATTCAAAAACAAACATTTTTTCAAGACTGCAGCAAAAATAATTTCAGGAAGAATATGGTGGAACTTTGCCTAATAGTATAATGAAAACTGTGACTAGAAAATGAATTCATCTCATTTATTTCTGCAATCCTCATATTTCTTAAAAATAACTGTTTGTGTCACAACATCCAAGCATTCATTTTATTAGATCATTCTATTAGATAATTAGAACATCGCTTGCAAATAAGGTGGAAACAATACATTTTTTCCTATACTTGAATGTAGCTTCATAGAGTTTTCTAAGCCGTGGGCTTGTAAAATTGACAGACAAAACTGTTCGTTGGCTACCTGACCGGTCATTCAAGACAGACGGCAAGTCCAATCAAAACTGTCTTGACTATAAACACCGTCAACAAGTATCATCCTTTTCAAGGCCGTGTTTAGAGACAACGTAGCCTAAAAAGGTCGCAAACACAATATGACACAACTGGAAATAATGACAACAAGCCCGCATGGAAAAGCGGAGACATTGTGTCTGTATACACTAGGCGTGTTTACAAAATAGAAACATTTGAAAAACAGCCCTGACCATTCAATTAAAAGCCTTGTATCGTTTTGCTATCAGTGCTATTCTAAAATCGACGATTGAACAATCCTCTAAAGAAAACTGTCAGTTACAGCTTTATTTTTTTAAGCAGGAATTACAGACCATTCACACAGGAAAACGCAAACCGGGTTTGCATCATTTCGAGTTGAAATTAAACGCGGATGCCTAAATGTCTCCATTTTACTTGGAATTTTTTTCAGTCCGGCTTGAGATTTCCAGCCGGGTTCGCAGAGCAAGTTGACTTCAGCTCGCTTGAACTTGCAGTAAGCGAACATCTTCGAAAGGTTTTTTGACTCGTGGGATTTGAATCACCATCATGAATTTCACCCCATGAGGAACTTGACCTGGCTTGAATTTCTCAAGCAGACGGCCGGTTTGAAAGCCATTCGAAAAGGAACAAAGCTGACTGGAAAACGAAATGCCTGGTTAAATTGCCAACTAAAGCCTGTTCTAGCGAGCTTCATTCCTATTAAAAGCGCACCCCAGGATTATAATTGCAATTTAGAATATTGGATATCGCACCACACCTATGAAAAAATGGCCATTAACTTCTATATATCACATAGAAAGGTATGAAATATTATCTAATACTGAATGAAGCAAAATTCCTATAATAAATGGCACTTAACGACGAAATATGCTCGAAACCACAAAATAGATCGAAACGTCTGTAACGATTAACTAGCACATAAACAAATTCTGGGAGTGAAAGTTGGTTAAATATTTTTGTTAACCTGTTAAATCAATGGGTTTTTCATCGTTTGTACAGATGTTCTTTTTTTACATTTCATTTCCTAAAATACACAGCTTAATAATTGACAAGAAAGAACAAAGAGTAGCTGTGTAATATACTATGAGAGCAGGCTTTTAATAAAGTTCTTCTAATAAATTGATTCTTCTTGTAAATTGATTCTTCTAATAAATGGATGCTACGTGTTGAAACTTTAAACCTTTTAATTGGGTATCCGAATGTTGCTGTCTTGCATTAGCTGGTTTTATTTACAAACACCCGCACAACTGATTAAAAAAATCAAAAATGGATGATCAAATGTCCAACTCAGTCGTTCAAAGCTTTGGACACCAAGACTTCGAGGACCTACTTGGGTACAAAATAGGTAGGATGAACAAAACGTGATGTCTTATTTTGCTTCAAAAAGATATACCAAAGAACATTTAAATTAATGAATATGATTCAAAAAGAGAAAACTGTGGATAATATATGTTTTAAAGAGAAACTAACAGAAGCTCTAAGTGATTGTTAAGAAATTTTGCCAGGTTCACCTTCTAAGCAGCCAATTTTACTCTAGTGGTAAGATTTGATCCACGCACTTTTATCTCATTGGCAGCTATGCATGCTGCTACAACAAGTAACAAACTTATATTGGGTGAACAGCCACTGTACAACTAGTTTAATCCTGCCAGCAACTGTGCACATAATTACTCCTGCTTGGTATTTAACACACTTGAGGATCCAGTATCAAGGTCATAGCAACGCCAAGGTTACATCAATCTGTCACAAGTCCCGGAAGACCCTACTCCTTGCTAAAATCTAGTTTCTAATAAAAACATCAGAACGTACATGTCCTCTTTTGCTATCATTAACTCTCATTTGCTCCTTCTTCCTAATTTCAGACAAATATTTTGCTTAAATTTATGGGGCACTTTGCAAAACACTATGTTAATTGCTACCCAACATTTTTGTCAATGGTTAGAAAATGGCGAGGAAAATGAAGAAAAGTAGTCATCGTGCATATTTACGTGTTAACTTACTGTGGTGCTTCAATGATTCACTCTAACAACTTTCAGCACGTGCAGCTACCAGGTAAGCCCTCAAAAACCTTATATGTAACACCTCTAAAATCATATATACAGCTGACAGGTGTGTGGTATGACATGATTCAACAGAAATGGGTAATTCTCCAATTCTTTCTCCCGAAACCAAGTTACAAGAATGTACAAGAATCATGATAAGCATGCCTTGTGTGATTCTTCTTGCCTTTGGCTGCCCAACCAGCTGTCAAATGCTATCACATAATTGAAGAGCGGTGGTCAAAATATTGGCTTGAAGAGCGCTGTTAGTTAATTCAATAACATAAAACAGTATTATGGCAATGCACTTTTCTTTTGATTGTGAGTGACGTCAGATCTCCATACTTTGAACGTCAGGTCGCTGCTGGATTATCATAACCCATTTTTGGGCCGCATTAGTCCTACATGTTTAGCTTAGAATTGTATCTCATCCAGATTCATGCAACCGGCCAGATGTGCGCTGTAAGTTGGGAATCAACTAAAGGAATTCTTAGAAGAGGGGATTGGCTTGACAAATCTACTTTCATTAGACAGTTTGAATCAAGAGAAACATGGCTGTAGGTCACCCTTCAATGAAAAAAGGATTGCAAGCCCCGATAGTCTCTTCTCTATAATACTCTGTAATAAAGTGGCAATGCACAAACGAAACACGCTTCGAAATGCGTCAGGAATTAGGCAGGACTTCGACACTTGAAGCTTTTTAGACACAGACAAATAAGCTACAGAAAACTATTTTTGCAGTTTTGTTTTAAATCAAAGATCAGTGAGTTTTTGTTTCTATTTTCATATGCTGTATTGAGAAAATTCCATTTCACAAGTTTTTACAAATAAAACAGCCCCATTCAAAAGGTATGTAAGCAACTCCATATGCGTAGTGAAATTTTTTTCTGTGTTTCTAAATATCTACTGTTTTTGCATTGAAAGTATACAAATACTTGATTCATGAAACATCACATTCTCAAACAAAGTGAAAGGTTAGATGGAAATGGCACGCAAACGAGCAGTGGTCGCTAAAGTTCGTAAAATCCTGTATTTCTAGTCTTGAAGTTCCGTCAACGATCTAGGTTAGAGCGAGATGATTTTAGAAACCCTCAAAGAGAATGCCTGAAGATTGGAAGCACTTGTTTTTTTGGTACGGCACATAACTCGCATTGATACATCTCCCTATTTAAAGGTCCTATTGCAATTTATTGCAATCAAGACTTCTTACATCATAGCTAGGCAACAAATGGGCACTTGGCCAGCCCAAATATCGAACGACAAGTTGTTTTGTTCGCAAAATTTCGTGCTTTTCATAGAACTCTATAGAGAAAAGAAGATAAGGATCCACACCAATTAGGAAACAAAATTCCCTTCGAACGTACGATGCAAAAATGCGTCTAGATGCCATCAGAATGGAGCTTTTACTGATGTGCTCAATCTACGAATATCGTTGGTGCATCTACTTATTAAACGCCGCATCACTGAGAGACCATAACTCGGCTCCATTGAAAACAGTCATTTTGCAGCAGCAACTCTATGACCTACAGTCTCAGTCAACAGCCAGCAAGGCTCAAACAGAACAGCTCCATAATAGCTAGTTTTACCTAAGGTCAAATCAGTTTTCTTGGCTTAATGCCAAATTCAAGCTAGATGGTATTACATCAACACATTTTGGTAGCTGCTACCCATGGTAATTGTGTACTGCTATAGACAAACGGACGCAAAACGAATATGCCTGGACCTTCTCGAAGGGTTAGTAAGGGTGTCTTGTAGTTACCTTTGACTGGGTAAAGTAAATGTTGCAAAGAATTAGAAGTGTATTTAGAGTTCAGCATTTATATCCAGGTAATGAGTAAAAAGTTGGCAAAGCCCAACCAGCATCATGGACTGATGTACACGGTTAAGGATGGAAATAAGATCGATGAAAATTTAAGCAAACACAGACGATTCGGATGTACACATTATGGTAACGTCAAAACCAGAATTGGGTATCGTTAGTCAACTTCAGTTGAAAAAAGTCATAGATCGTTTTAGGTCAATTAGGTACAAGAGGATTTTATCGCGATCAGAAGCAAACAGCTTACTTGTAGCTTCTCTTTGAACAAGCAATCCACACGGAATGAGTGCAGAAGTGAAGCCAAATCTTGTAATCAGAAGCAACTTCACGAGAGATTCCATTTAGCAGTTGTGAAGCCAATATGAGGAGGGGGGTACTATAGAAATCACCTTGTTACCGATCTCTACTGATGACCGAAGCCTTGCTGCCAGTTCAATGCTAATATATCTGTTGCTTAGTTAGATTATTAAACACGAATCACATAGGCGTAAGAGATTGTATCATAAGCTATGGTTATACAATAGATAAATTTATCTATGATGGAATTGAAGCTCTTACCAGCTTAAAAAGCGCTAAGATTGATTCTTTTAAGATTACTAATCCGTGCTAATCTTACTAGCAACCCAAGAAGATACATCCAGCTCCCCAACTGGTGCTCTCCGTTCCCTCTACAACATACTGAAAATCTAGTCATGTCACTCACCAATATTATGGTTTTCTCTTATTTTAACACTCCAGATGTGTACTAGTGGACGGTCAGCGGCGAGTCCTTGATCGTCGAATGCTACGATATATTCTGATATATGGCAATTAAGTTCACAAAAGGGCCGCGGTTAAAAGAGCTATGCAGCATCATTTCATCAAATTGTGTGTCCCACTGTTCAAGACAGTTACTCAAACGGCAAAGATTTCATTGGCCGAACAATACAAAGACAATGGCGCGGCGCAACAGAGAGAGAAGATCTAATTGAACCCACTCCCATCCCATGCTGCCGACATCGCCTCTATGTCGTATTTATTGTGTACTGTTTTCAAAGCCATAACAAAGGAATCTCCCATGATCAAGTCTACCGATTCAATAAGGGCTTTCTTGTTCAAGGGCTATGACTGTGTGGTCATTTACAGGCCTGCGTTCCTACGCAGCACTCCCATAAACAAGTCAATGTCGTGTTTGTGATCTCCTAGCACTAATCAGTCGTGATTTCGATTCTCAGAACATCAAATGAAAGTCTCGTCGAGTGGTCTTTTCATTTGCACAGTAACTCCCGGGTACTTACATGGGTTGTGGAGCCAGCCCAGCAAGCTCCGCAAGAGGCAACGTTTTCACGAGATCCTTTGTTGCCACGACAATAGAAAAAACGTCAAAGATGGCGCATTTCGATGCATCAATTTGCATCCCTCTTTTGGGTATTGATTTCAATACGGGCTAATTCTATTGCGGGGACTTGTTTTTCGCAATTAGAGGGCTTACATTTGTATAGTGAAGTCGACAAGAGATAAGAAAAATGCTTCTGTAATCCATATAAATTGATATTCCGACAATAGAGCAATAAAATCAATTCAAATTTGATACAGTGCAAAGGAAGCAAATTAAGCGTGCGTTATGTCTGGAGTTGTACTTACCCGCTATGTCTAGATGCTTATTGCTCTTTATTAGTTTTACAACAGAATCTAGATGTTATCAGTGATGGTCTATTTGTGGCAAGTGAATGGGGAATTATCAATGCACGAGCTGGTCATTGAATAATTCAACTGAGATGCTTGTGTATCGCATTGGAATGAAGCCAATGTCTAATTGGGGGTGCAAGTGCCATTTTATTTTTTGCCCTTCAAACCACCATTTTAACAATCTATTCATAGAAAGGTGGTGAATTTTCAAAAAGCATTTCACCATATAAACCGAAAACGCAAAAAGATGGCAAATTTTACCCACCCAACCACCTTATAAATCGCTTTGGTAATGCTCCATTTTTGCTTCCTGGCAAAACGCCTAATCCGTCAATGAATGAATTTGATCTCGATTCAGCTTCCATCTCCCCTTCAGAATGCTTGCCAACCCGCCTCTGACAGATAAAGAAGAACAAAATGTTTACTAAAAACCCATCTTTGCGTTACTTGATTAACTCAGTTTGATGCTCAAGGCACCCGTACTGATAACATAATTATACTTATACTGTAACTTTCGAAATCCTTTATCGAGATCCATGATACGCTAGACCTAAAACCATGTTTCGCCTATTGAGGGTGTGGCGCTTTGGATCGCTTGAATTAACAAAATACACACGGCATCCAGTATAGGATTGTCTCGAACTTTAGCAGAGAAGTCTGGAGAAAGTGGATTGGACAGATTTTGAATGCCCGCGCGACTATCAATTCCCTGGTAAGCAAATTTTTCTAAAAAAGCTCCGAGTTTTGCCAAGGTTACTCGACTTTGCTGATGGTAATCAGACTTGATGACCGCCTTACGGAGCCCTGGAAGACGTCAGCGAGTGTGTTTTCTATGGAAATTCTGCAAAGGAATGCCTAATAGACGTACGTTTTGTGTGGCCCCACAACCTTGAAGCGTAAAGATCGGTAATCAAATCTGTTCGATAGAACGAGCAAATAAATGGCAATGCAGAAGGACAAAGCCTAATGAAAATATCATGTGAGAAAATACGCCAAGTAGCTTCATAACCATGAGACTAATTTCCGCAATTACCCGGTCTGAACAGACATTGTTACTGAATACGAACCGGCTGTTGAGGCGCTGATTGGGTCATCATCTCCCAACGTAGTGTGTGTTATGCGGCGAGAGCTTAATTTGACGTCAGAGGACTGCTAATTTCCCTGGCAGTCAAGGTATACTCGAATTTTCTTCTACAATCCAGGACAAAATTGTTGAGGTAAAATGCAAATTTCTGCAATTTCTACTTTATGTCGCCCCTATAACTTCGAATCCCCCCCTTTCCCCCCGAATAATTGTTGGTTTGTTGTTCTATCATTTGCCCTTCAAAAACATGCATTCAATTGAGGAAGCGGGGGATTTATTTTTTAAAGAAAAGTGAAAATATAAGCTTTCCTTAAAAGGTCTCAACCATTTTTGTCCGGGAATGTAGAATATACTCAATAAAAAGCACTTGACATTCATCAAAAAGTCAGAAGATTCAATGCACGAATTAAATGCTTGTAAAGAATATGTGGAAAATTAGGTATGGTAATATTCTATCGAATTGGTTTTATCAACACTGATGATATACGCAAAGTCCGACGATATTTCATCGTCAAAATAATGTTAAATTGCAAGGGATGCGACTCCAGCTGGAAATTTAATGAAACCTCAAGTACCAAAATTAATGAAATTGGAACAAAAAAAAATTGGGAAAAAACGATTGGTGATTGACGCATGTAAGATCGAACTAATGCACTACATGATCATAGAACTCATATACTTTTCTATACTCACAAGTTGATTATGCATATATAAATCATTTTATACATTCATATCTTAGAAACCAGGGCTAAAAGATATGACATACAAATATACATTTAATCTTATCAATATTTTGCCTTTACCAATGAGTCGAAAGACTATTAGAAAAGTTATTGAATAACAAAGTGCATACTCTGACAAATATTTTGCCAAGAACAACCAAAACACCATCAGCTATTTGGGTCTCCTTTGGAAAGTAGACCCCTAGAAAAAATAATATCATCAAATTCTGTGCTTCTGAAGGAAAATACATACGTTATTAAAAGAAAAACTTGTAGAAAAGACAGATTTTGGAAAAATCTTGTCATGATCTTAATGAGGCGAAGCAACAACAAGAAAGAAAATTCAAAGGCATTTATTGTGACCCCCAAACGCAATTTAGAATAGTTATGACTTGCGACTTTACTATGGTAACACATTTAGAAAGCAGGATCAAAATCAAAACCTTTGCCTATTAGCTGTGGACCGGTCTACTTTCATTCTTCTTCTCCACTGTTATGTCTGACTTTTTCCTGGAATTGTGAAAACTTATCTTTCAAGCTGCCACAGTGTTAAGAAGATCGGCAATCAACAGATTGGCTGAAGATAGAGATTTGGTCATCCATTTTCTTAGTAGGTGTGTCTCTGCTTTCTGAATTCCTATGCCTTGACAAAATAAAATTTGCTTGTTATTCAATAGCTTCTTTCATTTGCATTGCTATGTAAGGGGGTTTCAGAAGATTTGGTTGGCGAGTCTCTGACATATGAGTGGGGAAGTCGGGAATCCAACTTCAAAATATAGATACGTTGTATCTTAACTAAAGTTTAACAGAAATATCACAAATACGGCACACACATCATACATCATTTGTCTACTTCAAAGTGATAAACCAGCCTTCACATTTTCCCAGTTGCTGCCTAAATCCAGCGACACAGTCATCTCTGCTAAAACAAACATTCATGTTTCAAGTAAAAGGCGTTTGCATTTCCCCATATGAAGTTGCTCAAACTAATCGCCTTTCAGGTTTTGATAAAAAAGGAGACATCATTCTAGGCGTTTTACTTTGGCAAGCTAAGTTTGTTGACAAAGTTTCGCAAAGGAAACTGGCAGTTCCTTTGCATTCAAGATTGGTTTAGACAGAAGGGGAAGCGACAACTTGAAATGGGCATTAACCTTTTAATTCTAGCTAAGTCTCACGTCCATAGAATGTATGCGAGTTGATCCTCACGCCGGATAACTACCAAACATCCAATCCATAATTAGCAAGTTCGACTTGGTGCAATAGTGTGAATAAATTTTCACAATCTCTTGAAATAATTTCGGTAAGCAGAGTGTTGATACGTTTAAACGGAGAATAAGCCGTGATACTTAATGAAGCTAGGCCGTTTTCAATTGGGTTGACCCTTGCAAATCCACCTAACTTGAGATGCTTGCAATCAAGTCGCCAATTATCATTATTTCTTTTGTCGGTCGCTTTGCAGATTTCTCCGTAGCTCCAAGCTAATGGACTTAAATAGTGCAGATGTAATGCGAACACAAAGGCCTGATTTGTCGCCTTCAAAAGCTTTCCTTTCTCCGTGCCTAATCCAGTTTTCATGTACTATTGAACAACTTGGATATCCTAAATTCCCGTTCAGCGCAATCGAATGCAGACTAAACAGATTCGAGTTTTGATAAACAAACCTCCCAAAGGACTCTATTGCCTGTCGGCCTTGCCTGTGCACCGCTGTTTTTCTCTCATGGTATCAAGGCTAATTTCTACCAAAACAATGACGATCAATGATAAAATTAATTAATTCATTTTGAGCTTGGAGCGCTTCATTTCAATCTACTGAAATGATTGTCAGTGCAGCAGTTGACTGGCGAGTCAAGTCTGGTCTAATGTTTTCACCGGCATCTGATGTAGGCTTGATGTCCATCATTCAAAAGATTGACAGGAGCCGAATAAATAAACAAGTGACATAATCTATTAAGGAAAATATTTTAAACTGTCTTTACCATTTAAAGTGTTAATCAATCCAACCAACTTTTCAGCCAATGCAAGCCTCTTCTCAACACAGACAAAAACAAAACCAAAGCAGCTTTTTGCTAGAGAAAGAGACCAGATGAGGTTGAAATCGGGACTCAAAGTTAAATGCCTCTTACAACAGTCACAGCTTGCAAAGTTTTAAAGATTAAAAGTATTTTTATCATTTCTCATCATAAAAAATTAGCTAGTTTTTGAAGAAGAGCTACCTAGAAGTTATAAATTTAGTGAAATCAATAGGAAATTCTTGAAGTTTCATATCCACGTTCTGGTTTGAACAAATTGTAATCAGTCAGAAAAAAGGCTTGTGTTTTCCCCATAAATATGATTGAGGCCTTTTTTTAGCCACATACTTTGTCAACCATTAAGAAACAAATTTTGAATCAAGCAATCACCTTTTGCCATAGCTTAGAAATTTGTACAAAAAGGATAGGTTGACTTTCAAGTCTCACAAAAGGCGCCAATATTGTGAGCACAGGAAGACTGGAGCAACAAGGCAACCACCAATGCTGGAAAATACGCACTGAGAAGGTTTTGTTTATGTTTAGCATTGCAAAAACAACAGGGTTCTGAGCTCGCAACAAAACAAACACATTATTCTTTGAGAATGACACCCTGCTCTCACACATGTCTTTCTAGCTTTCGTCAAAATCTCATTGAAGAAATGCTTCAGCTAATAACTTACAAAGAACGAGAATAAAGTTGACTGAAGTTATTCGGATACTTCATATTCTTTACAAAAAATGACAGTCTTAATCACGTCAAGTCATCAAAACCGAAGCATTGACGTAAATAAGAAAGTTTAATGAGCATGCTTCGAAAAAAATCACAAATAGTAACGACTTCCTGATATCTTCGTTCCCTGAATCGCTTCCAAAACCATGATCAAGCACTGGAAAACGCATCGATATTTCCTGGAAAGAAATACAAACAAATGTTGCAATGAAAAGGAAACATACTTAAGACCATATTGTAGATAACACTGTCATTGTACTCCGATAAGCTAATTTTTATACTTTGCCAGAGGTTCGATCAGATAAGATTAGCAATGATTACAAAAAGGATTCCAATACTTTCATGATTTCTTAAGATCTTAAATGGGACTTTACTTAGAGCTTGAACTGGCAGATGTCAGTTTTTATCACATAAATTAGAAAAAAACGTAATCTCCTATCCAATGAGTCAGCTGTTGTTTTATCCATGGAATCAGTCTGCGTCAAAGTTTACGTTCCATTGAAATAGCCCCAATAGCTTAGGACCAGCTTCACTGAATACGTTGTGTCACTGGCTGGTGTCACTAGAAGGTTGCCAACAAAACAGTTCATTAGAATGAATTTTAACGGCTATTCTACAAAATCAAAAGGGCCTTTTATAAATAGCGCCTTCAGTTTCATTTAATCAAGTTACAGTTGCAAAAACAATGTTAATAGCTATGCAGCTACAAAAAGAATTGCAAAAACAATATTAATAGCTATGCAGCTACAAAAAGAATTGCAAAAACAATGTTAATAGCTATGCAGCTACAAAAAGAATTGCAAAAACAATGCTAATGGCTTTGTAGAATGCATTTCTATACGCATCATTTCGGTGCACAACGTTGATAGATAAAAACACTTTATGCTCTTGTGAAAACGAATCTGTTACAATCTGATTCGTTTCTTGTGATCACCTAGAGTACACAGCAAACAAACAAGCAACGGCATTGGCGGCTACCTATTTTTCAGGTGCTCAGAATTGAACTGGTAGGGAGATAAACGAGAGAAAGAAGTCAGTACAGTATATCACACTGTTTGAGCCTTTCCCTACAGAACAATTTTTTTCCATAATTAAATGATTACCACCGGACTGGATGCTCCACAAAATCCTTGACACGTGCTTACAACATAGACACTCAGTTTGCTAGCAAAATTCGCTAGGGTGACTTTTCCTGCTCAGGTTCAATGAAACATTAATAACCTGCATCTACAATATCTAGTAGTTTGGTACTCAGTTTAAATGTGAAGTACAATTTTCATTTTGAACTTACGGGTACTGTAAAATACCTTCAAAAGACATTTGAGCTTCAAGCTATGAAAAGGCGAATGAAAACGCCGTTCTATTGTGATATGATATGGGGCGAAAATATTGGAAAATCCCACAATTAAGTAATGATTGCATGCTAAAAATTCATTGGAATTTTGATATTTTTTTCTTTATATTTGATTATTTCTTTTCACGGCAAAATGACTCTACCTGTGCGAAATCTACAATGAGATGGTAATTACGCATCGTGACCAAAACAACATGCTTTCAATTCGAAAAATGCAAAATACGAAAAAAGCAATACCCTTGTGCCTCAACAAAAATAATCGCTTCGTCAATCATGAAAATCTCTCAATCAGAAACTAAATATTGATGAAAGTAACAACGGCATTCAAAAATAAGCCTTCAAATTGAATTAAGTGTCAAAAGTTTCATTGTTTTCGGTTCTGTAGCAGAAGGTTCTAAACAATAACAACTTGAAATATTCTAGGATGCGTGGGACTTTTCGAAACAAAAGTTGAAGTACTTTGCATTAAAATATTTCAATTCTTTAGGAAAAGTCATCATCATTTCAATAAGATAACTCAATTCAAGATGCGTTTCCACTGATAAGAGATCGCTTCATACAACAGAACTGCAGTATTGCAATTTACTTCACAGTCCAAGTGTTTCTAGATAACATTATCAAAATGCCTCTCGCAGATTAAAAGAAATTGATTTTCTTAATTGAGGCATATTTAATGTTGTCATATTAAGGAGCTAATATCCAATTTGAGAAAGAAATGAAATTATGCAGGAACAAAATCAGCATCCAAAAATAAAGGCCGGGTGATTGCATATTATGAAGAAACGTAGCTGATCTTATTAAGGACCGGGTATAGAATTAAACCAAGCTTGCGTTACTATGCAGATATGTCACTCGACGCACTCAGCCAACACTAATGCGTTTAGGCCTACAAAAAGGTTAATATATTGAAACATTCTTAATATATTCTCAAACAGCTGGACACAAATCTCCGGGCCGATAATCAAATGCCAGGACTTAATGCTCCGAACACCAGCTAATCCCCAGCATATCAGCTGAATAACTTTGAAACAACATGAATAACTATGAAAGCAGGCTGCGAAAGATCACCAGCAGTGCCTTAGCATTGCGATAGCTGGAACAAAGCAACTCGGTTTGATATTATCCAGCGTTAGACAAAACAAACTGACCAAAAGGAACCACGAGCCAGTTTCGGTGCGGATATTTTCTAGAACGAAAATTTGACAGCATTAGCTTCCATGGCGCTAAAATAAGATAGATGACCTAAGTTGATCTTGTAGTATATTGAACATCATCTTCCGGATCGCCATGGATTCCTCGGCTAAGAAGGATCTGGGATGCATTCACACGAAGCTTAGATCTCGCACACAATTGAGAAGAAGCAAAGACCGAGCGTATGTTTTAGTGTCACTAACTGCTAAGAGCTTAATTAGCTTTGCATTAGTTTGTGGAATTCCACCGGAATCATCAACATAAATGGAAAACAAAGGATTTTAATTTCCCACGAAATAATGGACTTAAAAAATGCTTGAAATAATTACATAAAACAATATTTCTCGTCATAATCATTATCTGCCTGCGTATTTTGAATTCAGGTCTCGTGATCTTAGGCTCCTGCGCATAAATCTACATGTCTCCGCGGTCTGTATTCGCTGCCATTTAATTGTCTCTTCGACTTAGCGGAAGAACGGCACGCTGCAAGCAAATTATAGAGTCGCCTTGTAGGCCGCGCTATTGCCGAAAATATAAAGGAGACATTAAAGCTATGTAAGAATTTGAGAAATATTCATATGGTCTGACCATATTTAGGATTTACTGCTTGAGAAAGCATTTCAAGAATTGCCCTCGTTTCGTAATCTCTTCAATAAAATCTTGCTGACAATACATCAGTCTCGAGGGTGCTTATGTTGGCAGACATAATGAAAATAATGAAAATTTGGTACTAATTAAATTTCGTATAGTTTTGCTTCTGCCTATCAGGTCACAAGGCTCTTATCAAAGATGAACAGTGAACGTCGAAAACCTCAATGAATTCACCAAACCAAGCTTCAGTCCTACAGAAACAGCGTGCGCAAATTAAAGCTGGCCTAGTGAAATTCTAACTACGGCATGCCCACAAGCTGACGCTGCCACTATTATGGAGATTGCGTTACATTGCGGCAGTCTATCGTGCTTTAAACGAAGAGGGGAGCGCAGTATGCGACGTAGTTGTTCCCCTGCGCCTCAGCATTGTTTACAGCCGAACACGAAAGGGGTTACCAAGCTTAATACACTTTACAAGGATAAGTCCACGCAAGTGAATATTTGTTCGAAATGATCCATGTTGTTGTCGAAATTCTTTGTCAATTGCCGATCCCTTTTGCTGTACCGCTTTTTAACGCCGTTGGTGACCCACCGCAATCCCTTGAGGATGCTGTTGTCCGTATACTAGTGTTAATTACCCGACTTGTCTAATGTGATTTTGACTGGGAAATCACGCAATACAATGCCACCATTGCTTGTTAATAGAACTCACTTGTATTTCGGAACTTGCATGCCAGAAAACATTAGATGAAATGCCAGAATCTTTACCACACTCAGCGACTTTTTGGCTACAACGAAGCAATTAGTGCTTTCTAAAATGAATATCAAAATTCTTGGAAAAAATACAAATACTTTTGCATCTAACAGCATCTCGTACCCCTAGTTTCCTTTCCATAGAAAAAGTATTTTCAGTTTAATTTTCTGCAGTGTAGACTTAAAATTTGAATTAAAATAGCATTTCATTTCATTGTCAGTAAATGCGGACAATCTTTCTTAATAAAAGAAGAGACTCAAAAATTATTCGTTACATTATGCTTTCTATGTCATAGGCAGAATATTTTATATTATGCTACATGGTACATGCTTGCCACATTATATGTTATGTGCTTTGTTATTTGTTATATGTTACATGTCACATGTGCTATGCTTTGTTATGCTCTGTTATGCTATGTTTACAAATTGTTGTAAATAACAGGTTTGCAATAACTTTGATAAACTGTATAGATAGAAAATAACTCCACAATCAAATGAACTCCACTTATTCTCCAAGACTTGACACTTTTTAAGCTAAACTTAGTCGAAATACCCACTACGACCATATTGGACAACACATTGTGAAACATTTTATTCTATATCAAAAAAGGAAAACATTTTTCAACCGATCTTATCTGCATCTAAAGAGGAACTGGAAACCAACCAAAAAAGAAAGGCAAGCATACCGCTTGAGATCAAATGTACGCACCATCAGTTTGCATAATGTTGATATTGGCCAAAAACAACGTTGATTTAGATCTGTAATGTCCGTCTTACACTTGTTTGTGAGCTAGGAAGCTAGTAAGCTTTCGTCGTAAAAGGCACTGTGCGGAGAGTCCCTAAGAGACTGCTTTAGATTTGCATGGGCTAAAAATTAATATGAAAATACAGATTGCTAAGTACTAATTTGAATTATAAGACAAAGAAATTTCCCAAAATCGTAGTATCTTGAAATAAGTCCTATCAAAGAATATGCTAATTGTTTCATGTTGTCATTCAGACACAGAAGGTTGTACTACAAAAACTGTATAGTCTTCTGTCGAAAGCGGATTACAGTGATAAACTTAAAATACTGTTTTGTAAGCCAATTCATAAGATTACAGGTCGATCTTTACACCGATTTTTAAGATGTCCTCTGCATTGCAGAATAACAAAAAGTATGCAAATCGAGATCTTTTCAGCTTTAAACAACAGATTAACACCGATGCGCCAAAGCAGCTAAGGTGGAGAAAATAAGCTTGAAGTGAATTGGAATAATGCAGTTGGTTAAGAGGATGGTAAGGCTTACTCGTCTTGATAAAGAAACAAGGAGATGAAAAAGATTAGCATATCCAGTGAGTTTAAAAATGGGATAATTGTAATGGAAAACATGCATGACTAGGCTGAATCGATATGGCAAAGTGTTGATTACAGCAACAGAAACTGGTAGAAGATGGTGGAAAGGTTCTCTTAGGCAAACAAAATTCAAGCGTAATCAAAGCAAAAAAGTTCAAAATTCAAGGACATGCCATCAATAAAACGTAGGAAGATTTGATCTCAATAGCATTGAGCATATAGGAGAGTGTCAATAAACATTCTCCGTGATGTAAAAAATCAAAGATATTGGTCTACAGCAGAACTACATTAAGCTTGTAAATATTAGAGCAAATCTTTCGAGAAAAAGCTGCAATTTGAACAGACAAAGGCGTAGACGTTTGCAAAAACTACTATAGTGAATGTTCGCCGTTTTAAGAAAAGATTCTTATTTAAGCAAATGCATATGCTTTTAGAATGTCTTATGTCAATCATTTCAGCTCCCTGGCAAAATCACGTTGTGCCATAGCATTTGGAGGCTATTCAAAATACGCATTACTACCGGATGCTAACAAAAACCCTGTATGCACGTTGAACATGATTCCACACAATGCTATTGGTGTTGCCCCACTTGACAAGGGCACTTACTAAAAATGTGCCTCAATATGCAATCAAAGAGGTCCCGCTAAAGCTTTGTGTTTTGCGACGTCGATTGTCTTTAAATCACAAAGGGTGTTTTTCATGAACTGACACAAGCCGCAACGCCTTCGGTACTTTAGCTCCGACCAGCAATGTGTTACCAGTTAGATTGAGAACGATTTGCTGTCCTCTGGGACTGGCATTTTCTGGCTAGTCTCTGTTGAGTAGGATAGTCCCAATCCACTAGTATGTGACAATAGCATCAAATGGCTACAATGCCTGCCAAAGGTCCTTGGAACACCTCAGTGTTTTTTCTGGTTTTTGCATTTTTCATTTCTTTGACACGCCACAAGCTGTTAATCCCCCTCCTCCCCCTAAACAATGTTGTAACAAAGTATAGCATCCAGTCAATCTGGAGAAAAAGTTTGGTGTAAAACTGACGCTTCGTTTAGCAGCAGGACAACATTGTTCGTAGAGGGGAGGGGGATGAGTGAACGCGAGTCAAAGAATTGTCGTAAGTGTGCCAACAATTTTGGCAGGCATTGTACGTTGTACCAACAGCAACTAGACATCTCGTTTTGTAAATAATAATATTTCGAATGTGTTTACGATTTGATTAAAAGTCGATCGCTCTGGAGGAATGGGACTGAGAATGCTAAGGCTAATGAATAAGATGAAAGATATTGATGAAGTCGTTACATAAAAGGTGATGGTTCAACTGTGAAACACGCAAATGCTGCAAATATAGGAAGAGGGAATATACGAAAAGTCTACCTTTGGTGCGGTTGGAAGCCAGCTTCTGATGCGTTCATGATTAAATGCTTAGGATTTTCTGCAAGAAATGTAAAAACAAAGAGCTTGATGTCCTTCGATTCCAGTAAAAAGTGAAATGTCTTGAAACGCCAGAGAGTCTTAAAATCCTTACGATCCTTACTTATAACCCAGCATAACCCTTATAACCTTATAACCTCTTTGGGTAGTGGCACAGCAATTTGGCTGGACCACACCAAATAAGCGATACTTGTTGATAGAACATATATGTAGAATATCAAAATCAAAGTTTTGAGCTAAGATTTTCTCGTAACGAAAACAACAATTCCTGTTGGATTATATTTGATCAAATTAGATCAAAAAAGACGTTGATTCATAAATCAACTGTTGGTAATGAGCATAGGTAAAGTAGCACTTCAGGATAAAACAAACAAAAATAATGTTCAAAAAAGGCAATTGCTGCCCGTATTTGTACAAATTGAATTTTCGAATCTATTTTCCTCGTTTTGCCAAATTTTGATAACCTAAAACAACTGCTCAGATTATTTACAGTCTAAAAGTGAAAAACGAATTCCGAGCCTTTACATGGCAGTGAGAAATATAAGCAATTATATATTGGAAATGAGCTACACACAACGAGCTTTAGGAAATAGATTAAGCTATAGGATCCTAAATACAAGCCCATTGTCGTATCACTGGGAAACGGTTATTATATTATACATGCGAACAGCTTCATAGTGTAAAGAAACCACTCGAAGAATCTCATATTGCCAATCAGTTCGGCACTCGTCGTGTCTTTGGATCATATATTTACCTCCTTACCTTACAAAAAAAATTCGTCATATTGTCGATTCCTCTTCCATCGTCCCTCTTTCAAGACTTTTCTGGCTGAATTGAAATAGAAGAAAAACTAAAATAAAATAAAGCAAATAGGGCTGATGAATAGAATTTTATCGATAACCTTCCGTTTACTAATAAATTTAACAGTATTGTGAATAAAAAATGTATTGCATTGGAATAATCTAAGACATTTCCTATTCTTACCACTAGCAATACTGAAAATTGAAATGTAAAAAATTAAACATACGTCTGGAACTCTTAACAAAATCTGGTATAAAATCATGGATCTCTTTAGAGGTACATGCCTTCAAAACTACTCCACACTTCGGGTATATTGAAGTGTCTATGCCTATACATAGAGCGAGAAGCTAAGTAAAAGAAACTAAAAAAAAGAGGCAAGATAGAGGCAGAGGATCTTGTAGAGGTGAAAATTTCAGGAGGACATTATGCATTAAAATATAGTCAATATTTAAAAAGTAATCAAAGAATTGGTTCAACAACAAATGAAGTTTAGCCTTTTGTACCAGAACTTAACGGCCTTATCCTTAATAACGTACGTGAGCCGCGTTCATATCCTTTATCACACCTTAACCTCGCATCAAATCATTAGGTTTGGAGTTTATGAACGGGCTACACAGGATGATGAAAGTGTTCTTGAAGCTCAAAGGATATGATACTTGTCAACACACAGAGGATTCGCTGTGCTTTTACATTATTACCTGGTTTTTTGAGACGCGTAGCCAATCCTATAATCTCTCATATTATATCAATACTTATATCTAATACTATATCATATAGCCCGGTCAGTTGACAAACCAAATAAGAAATCTGCTTGGCCCTGACACAAACATATAACACAATGAAAATGCAGTATGACTAGAAATCAGAGATGAGCCTGGGCCATCTTATTAAAGGCCGTCCAAGAGGATTACAGAACAGGCCATGTTTGTTGTGAGGACGAGAGGTTAATAAATGCATAAATCCAACGCACAAAAAATGAAGTTTGAGACGTCAGCAAAAGTTATTTCCTTGACCAACTGCAGGACTAACGTAAAAGATTAGTTGCTGTAAATTCTCTGCCTAGCATGGGCCTAAATTGAACGAGAGAGGCCTCCAAGTCTGTAAGAAAAGAAGCAGGCATACATTATATTAAATAGTTTAAATATTGTTGGACTAATTTCTAAAACAATGCATTTTGTCCCATCTTTTCATCTGTGCCCCTTTTTGCACGCTGAGCCATCATGGACATCCAGTACAACGTTTCAGTGACTTAGGATTTAAATATCCTTTCCTTGATAGAAGAATTCGGAACTGAGGGAGGCTTATTGCTCTTGCCAAACACAAATTCGCTGCATTTGCAACCAAAACAGCAGTCCATACAAACAGACAAACAGACAAGTTTTTGAACTGTGATGAAAAGTGACTCTCTGCATTGACGTCCAGGTGGCCTACTTGTCAAGCTCTTGATTCTTTCTTTCAAGAAACCTTTTTCGTTGTTCAATTTAAATCGCACGCCGGAATTCAATGTTCTAAATCATATTCAACGATTGTTGAAAACCTTGCATACTGTTTATTTTTTTACTTCACCAAGTCTTTACAAACCAGAGAGTCTCAAAAGTTTAAGATTTGACATGCAAGAAGGAAAATAAGAACTTGACAACAAAGCCATTTCATCGAGACTTATCTATCATAGAACAATCATGCTTGTCCTTCGTTGAGTTTCATAGCCTATGTTTTTTAGTTCACCTGTATACTTGGTATCTTCACTCTCTTTATTACCTTTCTATATTTCCTCTATAATGCAGCAGATTGAATATCATGGTGCTATTATTCAGCGTTTACAATTAGATATCACTTGGCCAAAAATTACAAAAAATTTCAATACTCATTGGATGTGTTATTAACTGAACGATATACATCAAACTGTCATGAAAAAGATTTAGCTTTCCTTTTGAATGATTTTATGACGGATGCAGTGGCGTGATTAGGAAAAACCTTTAATTAATGAGCAACACCTTGCTAATATAGCAACAGATATTGCATTTTTCTAGACCAGTGAAGAATTTTCTTCATTCTCTTATGCTGCAAGAACAAGAGCTTTTCGAAACAGCCAATCCAAATGATGCAATAATTTTGTCCCTATGTTGCCCATTTTTCTTTTCACTTGCATATTTAAAGATTCATAATAAATTAACGACGAGTTCGCATGCATATTTATAGATTTATATGAAACAAACGACAAGCTAGATGCAGAAATTTTTGTACACGTAATGCATTCATTATAGGTTTCAGCTTTCAAAACTATCAAAATATAGAGATTCTTTGAAGAATATTCACGACACAGATCCCAACCAACACAGATCTCGGGAAATTATTTGCTCATGTCCTCTTTGTCTGAACCAATACAACTTCATATTCAGAGAATACTTCCATCGTACAGCAAAGTTTGAGTTTATTGACCAAAAGTTCGAAAAAGGGATCTAAAAATAAAAAGAATTGCTGTTGGCGATGACAAAATGCTTTGTTAGGGTGAAATTTCTATAAATTCAAACCACTCACAATATTGATAACCATTATCTCAAAACCCAATGCCTCAATCTGGTTTCATAACAATCTACGATCTCGGTCATTTTGCTTTTTCACCGATTGCAAACAGATGAAAATGATGTCTCTGGCTAACAATTCAACTAAACAACAGAATTTGTATCTTTGTAGCAAATAAATATCGTAACGCAGATGCAAAAACTTCACATTTCACTTTTACTTCACACATTTATGAAGTGCCAATGCACCAAATAATATGATTTCATTCGTCTTCTTTAAAAGCATTTACATCAATCTCACCATGGCACCTAAACGCTTAAGCGCTTTGCACCAGCCTTCAACAATTTCTTCTCCTCTACAACATCCATTGCTAAGATTTCCTTACAGCGATTTCAATAGAACATAATTCCGTTTGAAAGCAATTGTCCAACATCGCAAATGGCTGTCTTCAGGGCCGGCGATTTGTATTTGAAAATTGAGGTGGGGGGCCAAAATGTGTAGATTTTTAAACGGTATAGTAAAGTTAGCCACCCCTATAGCGACCACAATCTTAAAGAAAATGATGCAACAAAGGAGCATAAAGAAGTTAGAATATGGCCTCGAAACAATGAAATCAATGAAATTAGAGAAAAGTACAAAGGCAAAGTCATAAACAGATTTGGGGCTCTAGAAAAGAAGATGGAAATCAAAGTGGGGTACTCAAATAGGCTGTCAAGGGAGTCGCGAATATTGTTATTTTAGAAAGAAAGATGGCGATTCTTGACCTGATGGGAAAACGTAGACAGAGAAGCAAAGATATAAACAAATGAAGAAAGGTCTCTATGTTTGCTTCCTAGATATTGCTAAGGCTTTTGAATTAGTGAAACATGCAGAAAAGGTGTAGATGGTTGGAGAAAAACGAACAAGATGGAAAAGACTTAAGGATCTAAAAAAACTTGTGCAGCAATACAAATCGGGAATGATGTTGAAGACTTTGTAAACAAAACAAAAAGGAGTGAGGCAAGGCTGAGTGTGAAAAAAGGACCATCTAGGAATAGTAATTATTGTAAGGCAAATTTACGCCTTGACACCGTATTGAAATCCGGAACTGCAAAAGATCTACAGTAAGAATCAGAAAAGTAGTATCAGAAAGCAAGATAAAGGGGTTATCATTCAACCACAAAAGTCTGTCAAAAAGTGCACAAAACGAATGTATGGTGATCTCTAAAAGGAAAGCAATCCCTACCTTTAACATCTGAATTGGAGAAAATATAATAAAGCAGGCGACCCACTTAAATTTCCTAGAAAGCCTAATAACAAGGGATGGAATGTGTGGAAAAGAAATCAAGAAAGAATCGCCCTTGGAAAAAGCATTTTGGGACCTGAAGAATGTTTGGTGTGCCCTCAATATGTCTATGGCAACAGAGCTGCGAGTACTAGAGTGTTACGCGTATGTACTACCTATTTTACTTATTGGAGTAAAAGTTGGACAATGACCAAAGTACTAGAAGACAAAAAAGCAGTGGTTTCTAAGAAGAATACTGCGTATACCTTGGAAGAGTCATACAAGTATTGAAGCAGCATTATAGAAAGCAGGAAGACAGAGAGCACAACTCAGGTGGAAAAGGAAACAACAGTTGAGCTACTTAGGTCATGGTTACGAAACGAGGGTTAGATCAGTCTGGCAAATCACATAGGCATGCTCGCAACATCTATCATACACATGGCGCATGATAGACAGTACTGGCATCATCTTGTCACCAACATCACATGAAACGGCACCAAAAGAGAAAGAATAAGCCACCACTAATATTTTAATACTTAAGTAATATTCAGAGCCCTAAAAAATTTATCCTCCTTTCTTTCTACTAGTCAAAATCTTTCTATTTCTTTCCATGTTGCTTTATAGAATATTTTGCACTATAAAAAAGTTCGTGTTAAACCATTTTTAATGCTAATGAAAAGATTAAAAGGACTTGCTCGTCAATAAGAGTGCTAGCCAGGGCATTTTTTAACATACTGAGTGGTGGGGGAATTGCCCCACCGGGCTCTACAAGTTCTTCCACCACTGAGGAGAACAATGCTACATTTGCTCCAAATGTCGGTAATTTTGTGGCCCTTAGAGATAAAAGTAACCGGTGTTCCAAAAGGTTGGTAACAAATTTGGGGGCTCAATTGATGTTGATAGCAATATTTCTATCACTATATTTCTCATTCATCCACCTTGTGATTCATTTCATTGCCTATTTACCAAATTTTCTTAGTTTTCCTTGCATTTTTTAACCATACTTAGGTTGAGATATTGCCTTGAAATTAATATATCCCGTCATGTCTCGTGTTTTGAGCCCATTTTTAGCATAATAGCCATCAGTGCTGATAGTGTTTCTTGCTGTCAAAAAATAAGTTCACCCCCCCCCCCCCCTCAAATAAGCCCCACCCTAAAATATTTTTGCAAATATTTTTCGAGGACTTATAAAAAATATTATTCGTCATATCTTGGAGGCAAACATCTCAACCCTAAAATAGTTCAGTATATTACAATCTGAAGCGCCAATCCGAAGAGTTCTGTGTCATTTCCTATGTCATTTCTTGCAGTGTATAAGTGTGGGCCTTTTAGAAAATGTGCCACCACTCAAAAATCCTTAAAAATGCACTGGTGCTAGCCAAGAGCTAACTGGTAGGCCTTGAAGTTATTTAGTATTTAGTACTACATCAAAAGAATCACTTTAATCAAAATGATAGCTAAAATTTTAAGATGATGCAAGTTAGATTAAGTGGCGGCTTTATTAGAATACACTTTCCCCTGAAAAGATGGTCAAAATTTAGTGGGATAAAAAAAAGAACTCTCATGTTTCAGATCCATTTGATGGCAATGATGATCAAGTCTGTCCAAATCAACTTTTAAAAGAAATACTAACAATAACTTCATTCAAACCAAGACCTTGATTGGAAGAAGTAAAGCCATTTATATCATTAAAAGTAAATGTTACTGGAAAAATTAGAAGAAGATACAAGTGATACAGACACAGATACCTCTCTTTAATATGTCAGTCCCAGAAAATTTCATTTAATACTCACACCATTGAATATTATATGGCTGTGTTAGCCTTTTATGATTCTAAAGTAGAAATGTCAAACAAAAAAATTGCAAGACATCAAAATAATTTTATGGAAGGAAAATAACATAACAAAAGACAACTATACAATAAATATAAAAAAATTCTAAACCAAAGCCTATTATGTCTCATCAATTGTAGTTTGAAAAATGACAGTTATCCAAAATAAAAACTATGTGAAGAACAAATAACAAGAGATTAGTATCAAAAACAATGATCAATGAATTAGGTAATTAGATGAACCAAATAAGACTCAGTTTGTCATTTTGAGATGAAACATCAAAATGGATGCAGCACCATTGCATCAGTTAGCTCCTAAAACTATGCATTTCTAAATGGTATATTGAAAATGTTCTGGATAAGAAAGAAAGTAGCTTTCAACTGTAACACTGTAGCATAAAGAGTCTTTTAATTAAAAAAAATATAAATATATATGTATTTTAAGTTGATTGCATATATCACCATATTAATGAGATCAATTAATCGGCAAATGACGAAGACAAAAAATGTCCATTATTTACAAAAAATGTAGCACACCCTGACCAATAACCACTCCCTCCCTGCCAAATAAGCATCTCCAGATGGAGGCTAATTTCATCATTTACAGTATTGATGTAAATAAAATGACTTTGAGTTAAATTGTTGGTGATGATCAGAATCTATGTCATGCCTAATCAGTTAAAGATGACCATGCTCAAACTCAACCTCAGTGTTAAATTTACTCCACAAAAGTTAAAACTATCTACCATGCGTATGATACAAAGACAAAATTATAACTTTCTTTCCTTAAACTGATGTTTACTAAAAAATCTAAAGAGTGAAACATTTTACAGGGAAAATGAGATAACTAGCTATCATGAATCAAGTTCTCATCAAAGTGCAAAAAACTCCAAAGCCATCAGATCAAGATTTCCGTTCCCACTGTATATTTGTTTCGAAAACAGGTGAATATTAATGTTGACGAATTTATTGCAATTTTACAAGAAACATAGCAAGAAAAAAAATTACTGATACAATTTAAAAGACAAATATATTACATTATTTTCATTACAAATTCGTGGGTTAGGGTCGTTGAGAAAAGTCTCTTCCACACTATCCATAATTAACGCCCTTTTGGGTTTTTCAGGGTGGGAATGTGAGGTTGCTCGTAGCTTATTGTGGTTATCTAAAAAACTAACATAAACATGCAAATTTTCGCCAAAAGCCACGGTTTAACATAAACTTGAGCTAAATAAAGGACTTGGTTAACATTTCATGCAATGAAATATCTTCAGGTCGCTTACCATTGTCGGGAGAGTCGCGTGCAACTTGTACGAACATGCAAATGAAATTCCCGCTATTTTTCGTTACGATAAGCGAGGCCAAATCAAGATGGGCGACAATTTAATTGTACGAATTGAAGAAATAAGTGCCAAACAACATGGTTTTATGGAAGAAAGTCCCAAACCCTCAAATTTGCAAAAAGAATTCGAAACAATGTCAAAAGATGAAACGTTACAAATTAATTCATGAAGAGATTGAATTTTAGTCAAAACTGAGGACTGATTCAGGTTACGCTAAGAATTATGAAAAGTTCTTGCCGATCGCTTAAATGTGAGAAAAATCGGAAAGGTGTTTGACACGTCCTTAAACAAGCAGCTAATTCATTTATTTTTAGTTGTTGCATTGTCTTGATAGAGGAATATTATTTAATTAAAAACTAATTAATGTGCCCATATCAGCTGGTCAACAGATCCTCCTGAAATACTTGGACGTGTTTCACTCAAATCATTTCTATGAAATGTTATTAAAGGTGTTTGTTATCTTGCAGTATATTAAGCTGAAACTAGATTGAAAATTTAACTGCTTTAAACTTAAAATCATGGAACGTAAAGGGAGAATGAAACGTGCTTTTCTGTATATTAGACACAATTGAAATGCAAAACTCAAACATGGAGGATGGGTGATTTGACATGCAAAAAGATTGCATACAGCGTATTAAAATACAAGCTAGTAAATAAAAGGCATTTGCTAGTAAGACAGTGATTGTAACTAAGCAATACAAAATTGGATTGGAGACTTTGCAGACTTTGCAAATGGAAAATGAAGATCGTTTGTTTTCATAAAGTCAATGGGTGATTATTTGAAACATTACATGTTTATGTATAGTAAGCTTTGCCGTCATTGCACTGTAAGACATGTTTTATAGCAGATGATACTATGCAATTTACAAGACTGCCTATCCTGTGTTCTAACACGAACCTTGAATCTAATTATCAAGTGAAAAGCTGCTTAATTCAGACTCGTGTGTGGTCTGCCCTTGTGGCTGACTAATCTCTTAGGAGGCTGCAGTTCAAAGCTAAATCACTGACATTATTACCAAGGCACTCCTAAAAATACAGTCTGATTTCTCGGTATCTAACTGACGTCTCGCGGCTCAAAGGGATGTCTTTTATAATCCACAGCTAGAAATCATGTCTACAGTTGCAATTTGCAAGCTATTCTTTCGTCTATGAGGCTATTTACTGCAAAACCTGAAATAATCTGTCCCTAGTCGTATACCATTACGAAACTACTTTAATTGACTGCCAGTAATTTGATTGGCCATCTCAAGAAAGTTTTGAACCTCGTTTCAAAGTTTACTTGCCTCGTTTCCTGAATAAAGAGTGGTCTAGGGAAGCATTTTCTTTGCCGAGAACAAATTTTCTTGCCAGTGTAATTAGTCGAATAACCATCGCCAAATAAAGCCAACAATTTTGCTGAGGCACTGATCTTTACGAAAAACTGGAGGAACAATATTGACTAATATCAAACTTTGAAGTTTAGGGCCTCAAAGACCGGTGCAGCTCTTTCTAGTGCTCCTTCTAGTGCTCCTTCTCTCTTTCTATGACTGAAGAAACATGGCTTCAGTACGCCAGATGGATAGTTGTGTAATCATAGGTAACCACTTTTTTTCATAATACCCGACCGTGGACAGCTACTTGTATTCATAGCTGCTAGCTTTGGTTAGAGACCAATGTAATTATAATTTTATACTTTGAGACCATGAAATAAATTGATACAGGCATATTGATCAAAAACAGATGTGTCAAATGCTTATGTTACTATTCGTGCATGGCAATATCGTGAATGTTGAAAATGCCTTGATTAACGGTTTTATTGAAATTGTTATAAGAAATGCATAATTAGAAGCATAATTAACGGTGTTTTGATCAAATACCGTTTAACTGTTATTAATAGAGAGTGAGAGCAGAATGAAAATCGAGTCCTCACTGTGATAATTGATAAATCAACATTGATAGCGAGCACGAAGCCTGGTTCCCGCCCAGCCAATTAAGCAACAGAGGTTCAGAAGTCAATGACGTAAGTCACTAATCATGAGAAATCCCTCTTGAGAAAAGATATCTTAACGTTTAAGCTGGATCCAATATTTTTGATGGATATAATATGATATGATCAATTTTGTATTAATTATACTTCATTAAACCGTCTGAAAATGTGATATTAGGATATTTACTAAGATACGTAATACCAAAAATTCTATGGTCTAGTCATTCAATCCATTAATCTAGCAAGGGTCTCATTCAAGATTTGAATGCTTGTTCTGGATTTTCCAGATTAGGTTTGTTTGAATTTTAGACATACAACATAGATTAAGTAGTTTAGAATACCAGCCTCTGGATTAATATTTTTTAATGCGGTGAATGAATCAATTAACCGAGTAATTTTTAGATGAAAGATAACTCTGTTTGTACTCAAAGGCAGGTTGTCATCTTGTCTTAAATTTCGAGCCAATTATTCGTTGATTCATTCATCTGGATATTTTGAAACTGGGTAATCTATGACAGCGCAGATTAAAGGAGGTGTTTGCACAAGAAGAGCTCAAATGAATGGCTAGTTAGTGGTGTTTGAGTTCGCTATGACGTAATTCAGATCAGGTCGGTAGAAGCCTTCATTCTTATACAGTAATTTATAGGCATTGGACAATCACAGTCCGGTAATCCTATTTTAGACACACAAGAAATTGCTATAATCACCATTACAAAAGATTTTCTTCTTTCCTATCGATTACACATAACGAATTCTGGTACAGCATGAGTTAACTTGGATAGCGTCCCTAACGAAGTAGTCAAGGAACCAGAAAATATCAGGTCTTTTTATTTGTGAACCAAAGCTTCGCTGTTATTTTGCACTTTGTCTCCGTTTGGTCATGAACAAATAGCCACTTTGCATAGAAACAGCACTGACTAATAACTTAATCATTTGTAGGTATTGTACATCGGGTCAGTATGATACCTCGAATGGATTTGAATGTGCAGTATAGATATTTCTTGGCAATATGAATCTACAAATTTTTCATAGCGGTATACGAACGTAGCTAAAATCTGTCGTAGTTTGATGACGATCAATATTTCCTGCCTTGCGAAGTAATTGAAATGAAACAAGGAAGATGTCCATCTAAAGCAGAGAGAAAATTGTCTCTTTCATAATTCAATATTCTTTTGAAAATCGTTGTCTATGAGGAAACTCTTGACAGCTTCATACTGAGCTACATTCAATTTGAGAATCAATTGCTTGATTAATTGTTTAAAACACGTCTAGCCATGTCAATCCAATGCTACTACATTGCTGTTTACCCGAATCAAAAGAGTATGATTCGATGCTGAATCTAATGACTGTAGCAGTCTCCCCGAAGCTCTTTGAGCCAAAGCACCATAAATTCTGAAGGCGGCAGATTATTTTTGGATTTTGCCCATTATCTGTTCGGCGTGGCACATATCTGTAGCAAAGAAATCTTGAAAGGCTGTCCTTGGACACCGATTAGAATGCATCAATGGCTTTAAGAACATATGACTCCCTTGTTGTTATGTCTTGCCGTTACGCACTTTTGACCCAGTACATCAAACTTTCCTCAAGTGCTGAAAGCACTGGAAATAGATCAGGCGAATCAATGAAATTAATTCAAAGAAGACGTTATCCCAAAGATTACCATTATCTGCAGTGTTATATCTATGAATGTTTGCCCGCAACAAGTTTGCCGAGAAAATTTCCAAAAAGTCTTTCAAAGATTTGTGGGAAAGCCAATACTGTAATAAAGAATAATTGTCCTCTCTCAGGTTGCTTAATTCTCAAGTGAGATTTGAAAAACCTATCTTTCTATTTGTAGAACTTTAGAATTTAAAAATTATCGGTACAGAAAATGGCATTGCTAATTCTCCAAGGATTAATGATTTACTGCAAAGTTTAAAGAGGATGAAAAAATTTGCCAGTTTTAATTGTTTGGTTTGAACGATTATTCACATTCACGCACCTCTGTTGCTTGATCAACTGTACAAGATTGTCTAGAGGATTAAGGATAATGCTCTAAATTTGTCAGGATAAGAAAAGAAATGCCAGTTATTAGTGCATGTACTTAACAAATTATATAAGAGCATTGTCAGCTAGCCAGGCGAAAAGTCGCTGGTTAATGGTGTTTTACAAGGATGAATCGTATTCAAGCTTGTAGACTTACTGTTATAACGTAAGTACTTGACAAGCGCTGGCTGATGAGGACTTTGTATAGCCGGAGGAAGTTGATTAACTGGTAGAAAAAAGACATTTTGAAGATGAGCATTGATCCAGAAAGATAAGTTAGACGTTGAAGCGACAGTTTAATCAAGTGCTTGCAAACTTGTTCAAGGATACATACATTCAATTATGGCACATCTGTACATAAGTTGGAGCAAGATAATTCAACAAAGATTATTCCAAGACATCTCATCAATGCTAGATATGTAGACTTTTAGCTTAGCGAATAAAATCTGACATTACATAAAGTTCCTTCTAGTACTGATAAACCATTGTATGTGTTGAATTGATTTCAAAAGGTGTTTTGTCCGCAATCAACTGAACATACCATGTCAAATGTTTAAGAAAGGTTTTAAAAAGTTGAGCCCTCATACATAGAATAGAAATTCTATAATTTCCTCATTTGAGAAATACTTTGCAATTTCAGAGACACTTTGCTACGAAAATTCTACCTTATTTTACTAGACACTTTAAAGTGATACTCATTGCAATGTATGAATGGCCTTTTCAAAACATATGTATCTAAAATGCACTATACGCACCGTGCATAGAGACATAATATATTCAATATCATTATAATTGCTAAATATATTAAAAATAATTTTTGTGCTTGTACACTCATTGAAACTCATGCCAACATGGTATTATTTTTGCTTTATCATACATATTAATGAGGCAAAAAGGGAGAATTTATTAAGCAGCATTGGTTATAATACGAAATGTTGGTAATATGTTGGTTGTAACTGACTATGATTGTAACGGTTTATTGATCAATTGTAATTAATCGTGTTCTCTTCTTGTCACCCCCAGGGTTTTTGATCCACAACTGGCTATATATTGTGTCATCTTTTGATGATTTTCCGACGTTTGCATAATCTGTCGAGTGTCGGACGAAAAGGTACTTTTAGTATGCAAAAACTGGTTCCGCTATTTCTAGCTATTGCAGTAATTCATTCAATAATTCATCTCACTTTCCAAGGTACCTAGAATATTGCTAAAGAATCCTCAAACTTTCTACTGCTGGAAATTTTAAGTAAACAACGACATTTAGATAAATGATCAAGGATAGTTTTTGTCTACAATAACAAATAACAACTCTACTTATACTAAGAAGGCGACAATTTTTAATTAAGTTAATTGCTTGACAAAGGAATACTTATAATGATAGTTTAATGACTTATTATTATTGAAAATGATTGAGATTTTTTTAAGGCCAGCAAAGGCAGGTTCTTCTACTCTATGGCTCCCGGGATTATTTCTTCTGGACCTAGTCACACGGAAATTGTCAAACAAGAAGCTTCGAATGAATTTTCAACCCTGAAGTATTTTCATAGCAGGGTTGAATTTTCGAATAGAAATGCAATGAAACGGAAATTCATCGCTCATGTTTCTACCTTCAATAAAGATTCAAATTTTATGGAGACATTATCAATTTTTTCATGTATTTGTAATGAAAGTGATCTGTGACATCACCAATGCGTTATAGAAACGATTCTGAAAAATTTGTTTCGTGAATTCAGTGCACGAACGCCATATTTATCAATTCCTTAAAAGCTTTATCGGACAATTATTAGCCCGTGAAAACTAGCTCTGATGGAAAATCAACCTTAACTTTTTGCTTACTGGCCTTGAGAATTTTTGCTTCGAATTTTGAATGGTGAAAAAACTTGTATATCTTTTGTAGATCTGCGTCGTGCAAAGCACCAACTGGCATATATGCCCTCAAACAACATGGCCAACCAGGAAGCTAGCAGCCAAGTGCGTGACCAGACAAGCAAACACGCATGCAAGCAAGCAAACATATAAGCGAACATAGAAGCAAGTGAACATGCAAACGGGCCCGCAACCAAGCAACCTAGGTAGAGAAGGGATGGCAAACATGCTCAAAGTATGTTTATTTATGACATGCTTGATTCATGATTTGTGTCTAGGGCGGGGAAAAATTACAGCCGCCTCGATAAGGAAGAAGGTGATATTGAGGTGCACAAAATGACACAGGGTTGAAGAAGACCTTACGATGCTAGCGCCTTCGCAGATGCCGCGATTTCTAATGCCCATCACCCAGCATAGAGAATCAATTCATAATGAAAGAGATGACCTTGCCGATGAAACTTTTATAATAACAAAAGCCAGGATGTGCCAAGAAAAAGAATGTTTGCATAGTAAAATATGAAGCTTTAAAGTGGATGAAAAGCACCAACAGTTGATGTTTAGTACAAATAGTTGCTTTAAGGGCAAGAAATTTAAGAGTATTAAGTGCTTTGTAATTAATCCCCTAGGTTATTTCTATCCTTTCCTTTATCTTAATAGATCAAAAGATATAGCTTTAAATCCCACATCCAAGCATATGCTTCACTTCTTAATGAAATCATATAAGTCTTTATACACTTACGTTTGCAATTCATACAGTCATATTGCATAGTAGCAGCGATATCAAGATTCAGCGTGTCAAAGAATGTGTCATACGAATTTGGCGCAAAATTGGGTATGAAGCACAGGAATTAGTGATGGGGTTTGTAAAATTATGAAGCCTTTACGGTTACTACTCTACAAAGCTTTTGAGCAGACTATAGATAGCAGTTCCAGCCCCTCCTCTCTCATCCGCACGTAAATCTACCACACAGTAATTACTTTGATCGATCGCAAGGCAAGTGTTTTTAGCCAATGAAAAAAACCAAGGTATATCACTAAATTCGATGAATTACTGAAATAATGACGTCACCATTGCCTGAAATAATGCTGTCTTTTCCATTGCCTTTTAGATTGCTCAGGTGAGCTGAAGGTACCTACTGAAAGAAACTGGAGAAAGGGTATTTGTGACAGATAGAGGTGCTGCGAGGATGTCAAATTGGACGATAATTCCAGCAATGGGGAAGACTGACATTGGGTGGTTGCTCCAGAGATCTGAATTTGAAGGGGTAATTGGAAAAGGAGTGTGAATCCAGCAGCTAGAAGACAGGTTACAAGAAAGAGGAGGTTGAACAATTTCTAGAAATCTGTTTTTATGTAAGAGCAATGGATTTAGCAGTAGCAGACTCAAGTTATGCAAGCACTTCGCCCTTGAAGTAAATATTAGAAATTGCTAGTTAAGATCAGATTACCAATCACTGTTCAGGATGAAGCCTAACTACTTTTTGAAAGTTCTTCATTCGCAGTTACCTCCACTGTCTTTTCGTAGGCCAGCCTTTTCGAGAGCAATGAAAGCTGAAGCTTAAGAACTCAAACCTTCAAAATAATGTTTCTAGCAATTACCTGCAAGAAATGTTCAACTAAGCAAATTGCTTTAAAGGTGCTGATTATCGACTTCAAAACAATTACAGTAGCGTTAATTAAAATCAAAACATTAGAATGCTCCTTTATTCATCCTAACACAGATGCTATCTAAACCTAACACACACCAATATTTTAAAAATTAGTTACGAAGTTACAGTACGATGCACATTCCAATGGTGATGTATAATCAACTTCACGCTTTCTATAGTAGCCGATAATTGTTTTATTTTGTCTTTCATATATTTTCAAGCTTTGAGCTATAAACTACCACGATTGTCTATCAAACCGTTCTCAGAATATTTATTCACAAAAAGCCATTGAAGTTTAATGCCATGCTGGCAATGCAAAACAACATCTAAAGCAAAGTAGACTGTTGCATTCCGAAGTAACTAGTCTATCACTACTTTGACTAGCAATGTATGGGATTTTCACAGTTAGAATCAGCCGTTGCAAATGGCATTTGCTGAAGTTTGAAATTTACTCATTGAATCCTGGCTATGTTAGAGAAAGTCTGTAGTGTAACCAAGGCAAACATTTTTAATGCTGAAGTACAAAATCAAACAAACATAAAGCATTCAAAATTGCATTATTAAAGTTTAGCGGCTGATTTGGCTATGGCTATGAAAGCAAACTGGATTTCACGAAAAATGATGTTTTAAGACCAGCTTTCTTTGCTTTTCTTGAAATGGCTCGGTTGCTGAACACAAGCCCAGTAGTATCAACTTTGGATCTCCACCTTTATTCAAAACAAACAAGAAAATGTTTCAATGAGATGAAGACATTAATGTTTGTGATTCTTAAAATTGCTTTAGATATCACAGTTCTGCAAATATTCAGAAAGATAATGATCAATCAAAGCAACTGATATTTGGATTGAAAGCTTTTCCAGCTCGAACCAATACTGGATACACCGTTTGCCCCCTTTTGAAATAGTACCCCTACCCCTTCAAACTCGAGATTTGTGTATTTCATAAAAAGAAGGGCCATAAGAGCTGATTAGTTTCAACTCTTAGTGGTAGATATTGATGATATACACTGCACATTATTATTCTTAAATTCTCAACAAAGTCTTTTGAACCTCTAATTTGAATTTGGTATCTGGGCTCCTTAAGATGGGCGTTGACTTTAAGTCCTACCGGCCATTGACTATGCCTTTTACATCTTTCCTCTAACATTGCCTAGCAACAATTGAGTTTTAGTTAACAGCCGCAACAACAACAGTACTGTCAGCACCATCGTCACACACTTCCTGTCCCGTGTGGTACAGGGTCATCGTGGGTCTCTCCTCCGGCACATCTTTGCTCAGAATCGAGGCGATCGGCTTTCTTCCGTAGGCGTCGCTTTCATCCCCCAGCGTAGATTCGTCTTCGTCAAGATATTGGCACACCTCGCCATCGCTATTCGACTTCACTGTCTTCATCTCCTTCCTCCATTTCGCTCGGCGGTTCTTAAACCATATCTGTTAAACAAACAATAACAATAACAATCTTTGTTTATACATGAAACTCTCATCATCGAAGTGTTCTTCAGTGAGGTCTTGCTAAAATTAAATTGGTAATACTACATGAATTTAAGATAAAGATATAACTTTGATATTAACGGAAGTTATCAATATTTGCAATGTTCTGCGAGGTAGTCCCAGTTATATCATTTTCAAGTTAAAAATGTACAGAGATCAACAAATTTTGCATGCAATAAATGGAACTTTTTTAAAAACAATATCAATTCTCATCACAATCAACACTTTCTTTGAATCTGACTGAAATTAAAATTAACAAGATGACCGTTCGATATTAAATTGATATTTTTCTTAACCATGATACACCTTTTCTTAACTCTTTGATACACGGTGATGATAATCCTTTGTATCGTGCACTCGTAACTTTTAACCAAGTGCATATGCCAGCAAGGTTGTTGTGTCACCTTAACTTTTGCACAAGGGCACATATCAATGCCTTAACAAGGGCACATATCAATGCCAACCACCTTAACTTTTACAATATTTTTTACTATCGAATGTTTTTTAAATTTACTACCCCCTACAAGATGGCCACTGTGCCTACTTGTACAAGCAACGGTTGCCATTCAACTACCAAACCCAGCAAGACTCCCCAATTGCAGAAAGACTGACCTCAACATTTTCTGTTCGTATTCCTAATCTCTTAGCAATGGACCCTTTCTCGTCAACATCGAGATAGTGTTTGATCTTGAAAACCTCTTCAAGCTCCTCGATTTGATCGTGGGTGTATACGGTGCGATTGCGTCTTCTGCGGAGGTGCGGCAGCCCCCTAGCCACCATTTTCAGCTGCAACTCGGCCGGCATCTGCTGGACAATTGTTGACGACCTAGATTTGCTTGGCTCACTGGAAGCGTGCGACGGCGGGCGGCTGCCCAACTTAGGGCTGGTCGATGGCCTTTGTGGGCTGCAGCGAGATGACACGGGGGACCGTTCTTTCTGCGAATGGCGGTAGACGCTGTAACAAGGGCAGCATGGACAACAGCATCGTTGATATGCTAAAGTAAAAGGAATGCCAAACTTTTAGCTAAAGCTGGAAAAGATTATTATCTAAACTCCGATCAGAATTGACCGACCAACTTTCCAAAAGTGAAGGGGTGTACCTCCAGCACTACATGATAGGTACACCCCTGTCTATACTACAAGTGCATGGGGAGAGTGTATAGAAGTCGTGTTTCTGTCAGTGTATGGAAAAGATGTGCAGGGTTTCATCATTCTGTGATCAAAACCTTTCAACCTTCTATTCTATTTCATCGTGTTTGGCACCATCCCCTATTTCAGACAACCAATTTTAAAGTTTTGTAGTACGAAGCTTTTTTCAAAACCGAAAGGCGTCAAGCTATATGCTCAAGCTGTTCCGGCTTTAAACTATGTTTATCCTACTGAAGCTGTAATTAATTACAAAGAATGGTATGACATTCGAAACATCAAGACAATTTAAGTGTGCATATTTCTTGCTTAAATTATTACGAAACATTTTGATGTTGACGTCACACCAACTCGTAAATGTGCAACTTTGATTCGAAGTTAAATGCCCCTACATTTGACAATTGTACGATGCTGCATAAACTGTGTGGTGTGCAGGAATGCCATTCCGCTTATTTAATTTGTGAATTTAGCCCCAAAATCCTCAGGGCTATTTCAATTTCCTCCTAAAGTCAAGTAGAATCCTAGACTGTTTGAGAAACATATAAAACCAAATTGCATGACGCAAATATCAAATCCTTAACGTACCCAATGTATCTAACAAATTTCCTTTTATAAAGCTAGTTGGCTTTCAATCAAGTAATTTACACTAAACCCCCAATAAAGAAAAATCAAGTACAAAGCGACTCTGTGTGCTCCCATTTCAAAAGCGCAATTCAAAAGCTGTTACATCCTCTTTGGGGGAATGAATTGACTCTAGTATGAATTGCAGCTTCCGAAAAGAAGCAGAAAATCCTCAATTAATAGTTTTTAAAATGCAACTCAAAAGATATCGAAATAAAGTAATTTTCAACTACCCAGACGCATAATGCTTGGTAATCAGGCGAAATCCGAAGATAAGTGTTAATAGCACGAAAGTTCGGCTTGTCGGTTCCTTGTTCGTTATCCGCGGTTGGGAAATTCACGGCCATGTGCATATCCTTGCAGCAAATTTCATGCCAATGGTGAATTCGAGTTTAAATAAATCAATTTTTAAGGGAAAGAAGAAAAGCGCATTGAATGAATAATCGTCTTGGGTATACTAAGAAATCGAGTTTCTTGCAAGAGATTGCCTAATTACTTTAGATCAGACATTTTTTGCAGAAGGTATATCTTTTGATGACGACACGATCATTGCAAAACTGGCAAATACTAAACCACGTAACCAGAAGATTCAAATGGAGGGAAATATTAGGGATATAAGGGAAAAAGAAATTATGTTGAAGATTGTGCATGGAGCAGGCCACTAAGTACACCCGGCGAACACACAAACACAAGCAAACACATAGGCGAGCACAAATACGTACAAACACACACAACAGACACACCAGCGATACAGACTTCTAGGTTTTGGACTATATTTGCCATGGTGATGAGATAACAGAATAAAGCCTAGAAACGAACTTCGTAGCCGAAAAGCACAAAAAGCAAGGAGCATTACTCCTGTAGCCTAATCGTGGAGCGGAACAGCAATCCAATGCGACATTCTCTTGTCCTATTCTGGAGTCCAACACCAAGCTAGATAGCTAGATGAGCGGTGCTAAGGGCATCAATTGGCGTTAATATAGTCTTTTTTATGTCTCTAACCAAAGTTAAATCAATATTCCCTATAAAGACTCATCAATTTAAGAGAAAATCTCTCTAATTCTCTTTGAATCACATAATGAAGACGAGTAAATATGACCAATAAGAAATTATTTCTTAAGCTTATAATCGACTGATTGAGAAGGTATAATGAACAGTCTCAGTGCTGTCTATATGTAGAATACCCTTGAATTTAGCAAACCATTCGCCTTTGTAGCCGATACAGTATATGAAGAGGATCGCGAGAATGGGGTAGACTTCTTTCCTTGGAGATGCCCCGATCCACAATACTGATGCCCGGGATTTAAATAAACACATTTTGGAAAATAGCTTTATAGCCATACGTGTCTAGCAATTTTAGACCCTTTTGCTCATAATTGCTTTTGGGCCTGAAACTTTCATCAACCTAAAAGATTTTGTATCCTTGAAGATAAGCACTGTCAGTTCACTTAGTTCACTTGTTGAGGGGATAAGTTTTTCTTGTTCCACAGCTGCTGCAGAAAATATGACACTGAAATCGTAATCCTTAAATCTATGAAACACCTTTAAACGTATTCATTTACATTTATCAATGATTAATATTTTAAACATGCGGAAAAATTTCACGTTTTTTGCTGTGTATTCGACTTAGCGAGAAAAGGCCAACTGCGTAGAAGTGATTCCTGGTAGATTATCAGATTGAAAGTCCATGAAGGAAAAATTGACAATATGTGTTGTAATTGATTCCGAGGGCTATCTTGCACGGAAAGTAGAACATTTTCAGATCAAATGAAATGGCTGTAAACTTTTTTCCTTCCAAGTTCTTAGAAACTCCCATGAAACTGACGGAATCTCAGATGTCAGACCTTTACTATTACGATCATCAATGTGTCGAAGCACTTTCAAATCCCTTGACTACCATAAGGGCAAATTAAATTTATGCTGAATTTCCCAGAAACAGTCCTTAACGCATTTTCGAATTGAGATATTGAGGTTATCCTTGTGCAAATATTTGCTTGAGAACTGAAGTGACACAAACTTAGCTTTGGGGCTGAGTTTAAAATCACATCCTACCTTCATTGCAGTGTTATGTTCATATTTTGTGACATGATGGCTTCCAATATGAAAAAGGCCAATAATTTGCATTAGCATTTGAGACCAATCACTAGGTCGCCCTTACCCTCTAGAGAAAAGCATGGACAAGAAGTTTGAAAGAGAAAATGCGTGTTGACATCAAGACCACGTTGACTTGCACCCATAATTTCACTGAAAGCTGAAAATATTATCATTTACATTCAAGATAATTATTATTCCACGACCTAATGGATTACGATTCCGCTCTACTTTCAGAGAGCCAAGCCATCCCAGGGCAAATCAGATTTCCTGTATTAAGTGATAGATCTCCAAATCCCTATATTCTCATTCTCAACTCTTTCTACGTTGCTATCATGAACATATTTACCTTTATATTACAGTTAGTCATTGATTTATTTACTTGCTAATTCTGCCATCAAGTTCGACGACCCATTGATAGCTCTAGGTCTCTTTCTAGCATTCAAGAAAAACTCTTTTGTGGTCGATTGCGGCCTTGTCCAAAAAAGCTGAGCAGTTTGTCCTTGCAAGCAGGTAAAACCCTCTCTCTGATATCAAAGTTGACGTCATATTTATAAAAAAATGGAACGGATTCTACCTGAAAATTCTAAAAAAAATACTATTTGAGAGAAAATTTAGATATTAAGTGAAATAGTTTAGCGTCATGATAAGGACCATTTGAGACTTGAAAAGCGTAGGAAACTAGAGTCAATCCTAGAACCTTTGCAATACAAGAATACACATATATGTGAAGCAACTACACATGGTAAAGTAAGGTATGATTGACAATGAAGCGAACTTCATGAAATATTGAGCCTTAAAGGAGGGCAGATTGTGCTGGATGGCCAATCACCAAATAATAATCTGTAAACCGTCATATAGGAAGGTGGTATCAAAATCAACAAAGGCAAATGGTAACAATGTATTTATGTTCGAGGTTCTCTTCTCACCAAGTTGAGAATTACATGTTACCTTTTACCTAAGAGTTCCACTCATTAGAAGTGTATTCTATATTCCATATTCAAAGCTGGGTTGACATGTGTTACTATCAGTACACGATTAATGTAAAAGTTTATTTGGCAGAGCTACTCCGAGTCTCAAATCTCTGTCAAAAAAGACTGGATCAGTAATTGATAAGTATGGTTGTCTCTTCATAATCAACATTAAACAACTTCTCTTACAGCCACTTCTGTAAAGGAGTCATCGGCTTTGCGCGAATGCTTTGCTCCGAAAGGCTTCAAATGTTCAGGGGGGCGGTGTTATGGGAAGGGGAGTGGGTCAGGCAATGCAACCGTAAAATGAATCGAGGAAACAATTAGGAGGTATAAGAAGGGGGAGGGGCCATTCACTAAGCACCCCGCAAAGCCCTTACCAGCACCCTGAAGGTGACATGAAGGTCAATCAACGCAAGTTAACTAAGCGGCAAAGCCAGCATCTATATTTTGTTTAGGGACCAATGATAAGGGCCAGAATGAGTGCAAATAGGTCAGGCAACTATTGTCTGTAGGGAGTAGATTAGCTGGGTGACACGACTAAGCCTGTTTCTATCATTTGTGGCAGTTTCTGGTTAACTCCTAAACTTGCATGAAAAAAGCAATTGACAATAATTGCGATAAGGAACGAGTTTGACCAGATAAGTTGTCGTGAAAGACATGCGGTTTTACATGTACAGTGGAGGGTTGTTTGTTCTCCAACGGCCTTAATCCGCATTTTCAAATAGGATTTAGGACAGAAATGTCAAATAAACCAAGTATTTACGGCTTAAGGACACGATCTTGTGTAGGGAAGCTCCTGTGGCTACCCTGTCACCAAATACCGCATATTTTCACGCGAAGAACTTTAATTATAATCAGGAACAAAAATCGTCTGGTTTCTGAATTACTCTGACATTACTCTTATGCTTTCTCATTATGATATTGCTGAGGCCGAGCATCCCTGGCAAGAACCTCTATCAGATCAATACCAAAGTGAATTTGGAACCTCTAAGCAGAGAGCCACGTAGAACACAGTGTGGTAAAGACTGAGCAAGAAAGGATCGAATAGCTTGCCCTTGCACAGCAAAGAAGGAGATTGGTTAACACAAAAAGTCGGCTACTGGTAGTCGATGGGAGTAGATCACAACGCAGATTCATGAATCTACTAAATCCTTCTCCTTTGACTCCCAACCTTGCTGTAAGTCCGACTACCAGGCTCTGTAAATAATTTCCTATTGTGAGTAAGTTCTAGTTTGTAGAAATCAAAGTCTTCTATATGATTTGGATTCCAATTGAAGCAGTAGTAAGTGCGTTGATACCATGAAAAAGTGTAAATAAAATAAAGTGTTAAAAGATCAGTAAAAGAATTTCAGTTATTGTTGGGAAAAAGTCAATAATTCAAGAGTTGAAATATTGAAGATGCAAGCAATTGGGGAAGCCTCAGCAAAAGTCACTCAAACATTAAGCGATAAAGATGATTCAGCATGCTGAATTATGTATCGTTTAGAATGGCTCTTTTGTTTTAAATAACGCCCTTAATTGGACAGCCAGGGTGCAAGAATGCCAGGTGACTATTATGAATATCCTTGACTACTGTTCGCTTACTTAAGCCAAAGAAATGTTAACAACACAATACTGAAATAACTTTGCCACAATGTAATATGACCAGGCTGGCTAATTAGTGCCAGAGGGAATTTTGGATGAAGTACAATTTACGATAGATTTGAAAGCCTCCCTTCATCCGTTGTTTGGTAGCAAAGACGTTGCTAAATTCAGATGAAAACCCAGCCTCACCAGGCATTGGGGGGATTTTGGTAGAAATTTGGTGAATAGCTCATTGTGCGATGCTTGACTGAAACTGCTGCCTCAAAAAGAAACCATTGTGGCATTTGAAAATAACCAATGCCTTTTGCTCCTTGTGCAATCTTGGCTGCTGATAATAAAATATCTGGTTAGAAAAGATTGGGCAAAACCATAACTTTAAGTGTCACACAAAGCAAAGATGATTCTAGCGAACAATGAGAAATGGTAGAACTTTGGTAAACAACTAGTGTTTTGTGTCAAAACCGAGTAGAATTAAAGAAAGCATGGAACCTATTTTACATGGAAGCCTAACTTGCAAATGGCTATGCAGTTATTCTATATTCTTTAAAGAATGCTTGCATGTAAGCTCAGATTTTGAAAAGAAACTACAGCCATTCTTTTTAGCCAGGATGAGTCGAAGGAAGAAGCTATAGACTTAATTTCTTCTGGTGGCTGATTTATATATGGGACAGATTTATATATGAATATAAGACATGCTTGAAGTAGAATAGGGTAAATCGACTGTATTTCAACAAGAATAGGGTATGTGCTATAATGAATTAATTATTGATTTATATGGTTTTAAGCAACAATTCTCATACGGTCTGCTTCAAAAACATTATGAGAACTGAAAGACTTAGGGACAAATTATGTACTCGCGGGCTACAAACTTAATCTTTTCGTTTCGGCAAGAAAATGAGAAGACGCTCGTATTTTTTCAGCCAACGAAAAGAAAGAAATATCGGCAACCAGCATTATTGAAAGTAGAAAGCAGGGCACATGCCAACAGCCAGGTCCAACTCACTTCACTTTTGTGAACATATTCTTACGGTAAATCTTCTTCACTCAGAATTACGTAATACTGATCACACGTGAAATGGACAAAAACAAATAGATCATTTTGACATTTAAATGACTGATGGGAACTCCCGAAGGAAGCCTTTAGAATTGCTGCTGAATGTTATAGTGGTTAATAATTAAACAAGCAAAACAGATTTCAAATTTTTCTATTTTCACAGAAATCGAGTCGAACGACTCTGTTCGTGTCATAACGAAACTTTTTTGCTGATATTATTTTGTTCACCTCAGAGTCACACTAATGAACAGTCCTCCAATAAAACTACAATTTATTTTGAGGCAGTAAATACTATCTGGAAATGGAGGCAAAAAACCCTGTTGCATATCCCACAGAAAAAAAAATTATTTCTTTTACGTCGAGATCAATAATGCAGCCTGAAAGTGCCTAACAAACTAAATCTATGTTTCTATTACTTCTCGAGCGGACTTCTTTAGTAATACAAATATCGGTTGATATCAGTCTTGCTAAAATTTGCAGGCTTGTGAATCTATTTTACCATTGCTAAAGTGATTTAATACGCTGGGATTTGAACAGAAAAGCTTTTAATCTTAAGCATTTATATTATGTAACAACAAATGTTGTGCAATACTATAGTTGCGTTATTGCACAACTTAGATCACCAAAGCCATGTCCTAAGCATGGTTAACTTTTATGAAATTCATGTCTTATGAGAGAATTAGAGATGGAGGCAAATGAAGACCGTTTAATGATTTCCCGTGATGCTCCGGGGCATACGCGTTACGACATGAGCATCTTTCAAACGGACTCCTTTGATATCGCCTTGACTGCCAACATCATAAAAATATCAGAACCTTTGTAAAAGTGCTCCTCCCATTGATTGTACCTGCCGTTAATTACCTTAAATGAGCAAGTACATTGAATAAGAACAGCACGTAATGGGCGATTAACTGCCTGCGATTGCCGGCGATAGACAATCAATACCGGTTCTCCTGGATACTTAGTACTTAAGAAATTACTGGTCTTTGTCGCTCTTTCATGTGTGAGTAAGAAATCATACATACATTTAAATCTGCCTAATGTGTGCCCCCCACAACAATGGCTAATTGCGTCATAAATGGAAGTTGGGGTTACATTGGTATTTGCTGCTGAAAAAAACACTTAAAGCAGCTGCCCGGTAGGGTGAGAGACCAGGCCCACTGAACAAACGGTACATTAGGCCGGAATCATAATTGGACCTCAAAATAGTTTGTGTTTCTAATGGCCCGAGAAAGCATTGAAAACAATGCCAAACATGTCCTAAACTAAATATTTTAATCTGAAGGTTCCAGATGGGTAATATTGGCTCTGTCTGCATTCCCGCTTTGAAGAAATATTTCAAAGCTGTGGGCTATAATAAAGTTCTGTGCAAGAATTCTAACTACAAGAGCAAACTGGCCCTTGAAGCGCCAGTCAAGGAAATACTTAACGGTACTGCTCAAGTTAACCGTAATGCTAGCCAACACTTGATACCCGCTCGGTTCAGTTGATGCGAATTCAATCAAGCGATAATCTGCTGGCACTAGACCTCTGGCCTATCTTGTTTCTGGTGTAATCTTTCAAGGAGTTAACGAGAGGGCCTTTGTGTTGTCGAGGAATAGCAGGGTATACCAAGACTATTCTATGGCGGGTCATTTTGACCGAGTAAATATCAAGTAAACATGATTTGGCTACGAACAAGTGCACAATGCCTAACCACAACATAAAAAGACGGCTTCGTTAATCATTTCGCAAGTGGGAGTTAGTCATTTTCAAGCTTCTTGGTTAGCTTGAAGCTAAACTTAATGATACCAATGAATTTGTCGCCGCAAATTTGAAAAATCTATAAGGTAACGAGATCTACTGTTATTAGAAATAAGTTCACTTGCCTGGAAAATGATATCCCTTTTGGTCTGTTGCAGTTTTATCATCGGCTTCTTGTGGGTGCACATCAATCGAGCGTCTTTCGATTTTTCTCCCTTTACTGCGGTAAAGTTCCATTTCATGCATCATCTCGCTATATCTCTCGCATTTGCGCGGAAATTCGTACTCGTGGCCACCGAAACATTCGTTAAATCGGTAAGGGACCTCTTTATCTACAGGCAATTCGTATTCAAAGTTCGAGGCCTTTTCTCGCTGAGAGTATCGTAAGTAGTCAGTTGGTGGTGAGCTTTGAGCCGCATCTTCTGCGTGGCAGTTCAACTTTCTGCCATTTAAATCGGCTGACTGATCATGGTTATGCAGAAATTCTTTGTTTCGTGGTACACCTTTTTCGACGTAGTACCCTTTCTCCTTGCCCCCTCCGGTCTGCTGCCTTTCAAAGTCATATCGCTTGGTGCCGAACTTGTCCCCAAAAATCCGCCCATGGAACTCCTCGACGTCGGCTCGTTCCAAGCGGGAAGGGGCATTTGTCAAATCTCGTTCATCCTCAGTCTTCACGCGCTTGGGAGGACGGTGTTTGGCAGCAATGCTGTCCTTTTCCGGGTCATCCTCCTCGAAGTGCCGTATTTCTGTCTCTCTGTCTTCAGCAAAAGAACGGCGGTGATAATCTTGGGTGACAAGAGTCACATTCGGGGGCGGCTCAGCATAGATATACTCGTGTCTCCTATAGTACCTCGGCCTATCTCTGTAGCATTCCTTCCCGGAAGGATATATTCTGACCGGAGTAAAGGACTTTCTTCCGATCCTCGAATTCTCTTCGTACTTTAAGCTCCCGTTGTCCCCTTTATGTCGTGAATTTTTGTCATCGTCTTCAAAGAGATGGTAGTCATGTTTCCTCGTTTCCTGGTTGAAGCTGTATTCGTACGAGCCGTCTATATACATCACCTTCTCCTCTTCGCTGTTATCTCGAAACAACGGTGGTCGTGCCTTGCTGAAGTTCTCGCTACTCACTGGAGGCAGTCTCTGCGCAGTTTGCTTCTTGCACTCGTACCTCGACTTCTGCACTTCAACAGGTGACCTTTGCCGTCTAAAACTTTCCGGCATGTCCCCATAATCTAAGCCTCTTTCCCTATCCCAAAACCGTGTGTAGTCTTGAGAGTGGTCGCCTTTCAAAACAGCCCGATCATTATCGAGCTCAGGATCACAGGGACCAGCCTTCGGTACTTCGACATCCCGCCTCTGGGACAAGCTAGCCCCGCCATCATCGCCCGAATGTGGCTCGTTTCGAATCGGCTTTTTGTTGTAGAGATCCTCGTGGATGCAGTGTGAGTAGGGCTCAGCAGCCTCCCGTTTTATTTCGGCCGATGACGAGCAGATGTAAACAACCTGTGTATTGTCCTTGTTTTCGAGACTGTAAAATGTAGGAACAGACTTGGCTGGTTTGTCAAATTTGCCTCCTTCCTCCATTCTTAAAGCCGATCTTTCGATGGCGAGCCGTGCGTTCGCTTTGTTGATAAAAACAAGTAACTGTTATATAGTGACGGAGCTTTGCGAATTAACTCGACGTCTGCTGCATGTTATCAATCCAAAGGAAGCAACGAGTGTTCGGACGAAGCTCAAATACAAGACGATGTGAAACCTCTAATCTCTAATTGGATTTAGCTTTTGACAGGTATCCTGTAGGCTGGTTAGCATACATAATCTCTTAATACGTAAAGATGGTAGCTTTGCTTTAAAGGCTGTTGTGAGGTCTGCGGGCTTTTTCGATTGTAAGCGAAAACAGATCTCCTTAATAGCATACAAAGTCACTTCCTTATCATTCGTAAATCCCGCTTTAAACATGGCTGGTTAAAACATGATTCCAGATTAGTTTGCAGATCGCTGGTAAATATTACGTTGAGATCTCGACTCTTAACGAGGTGAAACTCAGCGGAAAACAATAGTGGCTTTCACATTACACGTGGAGATTAAGGTTATTATCGGTTTATGAGCGATGTTTTGGAGAACAAATGCAGGACAAGGCCTTGCAAATTCAGGTGTAAATGGCGTTATAAACTGAGAGGCAAACGGAGACGGGATATTGATTAGAAAAAAGACGCATGTCATGGACTTCCAAATGACGGTGTTAAGTCGAAGCCTTTCCTCCAAGTCGAATTCTTCTCCCAAAAGGGCCATGCGGCATATTCTTTCAATTCAATTTTAATACAATTTTAATTGCAACTGAGCATAATGCGACTCGTAAACGTGCTTTTGAGAAGATTTACAACGGCCAAGACGTCTGACTCATAACGTTATGTTCTATGGCCCGTTAATGGTCAACTAGCCGACTTGAGTGCTCTATGCGTATCTAAAACCAAACTTGAAAGCGTGACCCTATGGCTAAGTCGGTAGGGCACTCCACATACAAATTCAGGGTCGCGAGTTCAAGCCTCTGCTCGGGTCGCTTATTTTCCCGCATATTCTACATTATCTTCTTCAGAAATCCTGTTGCCTATGAAACAATATAGTATTACCGAGGAAGATAAATTTATTTTAAACTGAGATCTATCCTTAATTCAAAAAGAAATGATCAGTTGAGCAAGTTCAAAAATATCTGAGGTAGTGGATATGACAATGAAGAGGAAATTGCAGCGGAACAGTAAGAAAATGAAGACTCGAGCCAACGTGACAGCTACCATGCAAAATGAATGCTGTCATCGAGAGGAAGGTGTAGGTGTGTTCACAAAAAAGCTAGCTTCGCTGCTCCGAAATAGCGCCTAATGATTGCAGGAATCCCTATGGCCTGAAGGTTATAGCTATGTGGCTGGTAATCCACAAGGATTTCCAAACACCAAAAGGGGCGCAAGTGAAGAAATAAGCTTTTGGGTAAAAAACTACGTCAATGCCTCATAATTCTAGAGATAAATGGGATATTATGGCCATCGAATCAAGACCTTGAGATCTATGTACCACTGTACACCGCCTATGAGTACCTTGGCCTGGGCAAAACCCTAAACAGAAGACAATGACTGAGTAAGATTGACAGGTAGGACACGTTGCTCATCATAAATCAATACACGGCTTTAGTCTCAACCGCTTTTGGCTAGAATCAGTAGCTAAGAGGCAATAGTGACTTTAATGCAATAGTGAATAGAAATAATGTTGCAAGTAACACTGAAATGATTTACGTGTATGTATACATTGCATAAGGGTATTTGGAAATAGAAACAACAGCAGCAACAAATCATGCCTTTTATTCGTACAGCAAATAATACAGAGGTCAGCTCAGGAAATGTTAGGCCAACTCCTGGTTGCATGTAGCTTCCATATGGGCTACTCATATATATTTAGCAAAAGTTATTTTTTGGGTCTGCCAGCTATAGAATTACTTTTTTGGGTTTATGAAATTCCAAATTTTCCTTAATCATGAATGTGATAAAATTCTAAGATTTCTAGCCAAAATACAAATGTGAAACTACAAGATGATGTACATTGTGTATCTTTGATAAATTCAATATACTTGTTTCTCTCCTGCGCATAAAAACGCAAGATCATCTCTAGAGCAGATTTGTTTATTTTTTGTTGGTTGTGCAAGGCAAGAAAAATTATTGTTTAGGCTGATTGTTCGTACCCCAGCCTGAACACCCCTATCTTAAATATCTTTCTGACTGCACCCCCTGATTATGAGCTACGTAGGCAAGTATCTGTTAAGATGATTTAATTTCAAGATATTGTACAAATGTCACACAGTCAAAATCTTTAGTTTAAGGTGCATATAAAGTGGAGGGGTGGAGAAGCAAAAAGCATGCTAGAGATGTAGATAGAGTCAATTCTAATGAATCGGCTTGTAGTTCGCACTTCGTCAATGTTGAAGTTTAAAAGGGATTATCTGTCGATTCTATCCAGCACCGTTCAAGCCTAGCTCGAAACGCCTCGTAAAGTTGAGGACTTAGTTTTATCTATGAAAATGACAGGATTTTTTAGAAATTGAAAGAATGTTTGCTTTGAGCATTTATGCCAACTCTGCATTCAAGCTGTTATCTTTCTTGCGAAATTTCTTCTCAATGCTAATTCTTAATCCTTTGATTCCAAGCTTTGCAACTGAACTTCCATGCTGTTGGATGCTGGGTCAAGGTATAAGAACTCCTTTAAAAAATTTTCCAGGAAAGTCACTTTGTGTGATATTATTACGAGTTCAATTTTGTAACTAAAGTTTGATTAGATAATGCATGTATACGTAAAAACTGAACCTTTCATTTGCATTTCTTCTGAATTGTGACGTCATTTAAGCGAGAGGCTGGGCAAGTTGGTAATTGTCTTTCAGGCAAGTACCTGGTAAATTACAATTTAAAAAGGAAAGAAAAACAACTTGCGCTGGCATTTTTCCCTTTTATTTGGTGGCTTAGTTGGCACGAAATCCGCAATTTTCCTTCGGCTGCAGTTTGTTCTTCTATCAAATCTAAAAATCTTTTTCGGTGTGTGCACCAAATACAGAAACGATAACCGGGAAGCCAAAACTAAAAGAAGCTAAAAGGCTTTCATCTTCAGATACGATGGAAATGATTCATTTGAAACCAAAATGCAACTATTGAGCTTAAAAATTGATGAACTCGTATCTTATAACCTGATTCTTAATCTATAACTTTCACTTGAAGGTCTGAAGGTGTTAAAGAGAACTTGGAAGAGCACACAGTGCTTTACAAAGTAGGGAGAAAGCTTAGCAACACCTTGGTTGCTAGTTTTATAATTTTCGTCAGATCACTTGTTCATTGAAATACATTTGGTCCTTTTAATCATTTTATGTAAAAAGACATCGTTATTAAAAAACCCAGCTTGAACCTAATAGAACCTGCTTGGCCTTTTTCGTTTTGATGTACTAGTATTTGCAAAAAGTAACTTTGAGCTTGACATTGCGAGTCATCATGGGCAAGAGGCTATCGATCATTCTATGCTGACAAGAAATATAACCGAAATATTTTCTAAAAGTTTGGGCACAGGGTAATAAAAGCAAATAAATATCATGCCATCTTTTTAGAAAGTTTAACACAGTCCAGTCTATCGCAAAACTTGTAACAATTACCAAACCATTATATGCATAAGATATAAATGTCAATAATCTTGCAAAACAAAATTACTATTATATATGCAAAATAAAATAATGGACCTATTCATTATTAATCAGATTGTTTATTGTGAAGAGAGCAATTGATTTTGATGCAACTTTATGACGCATCACCTTTTCAAAACAACATTGAATGTAAATACTAAATGTAAATAAGGTAGGACTACCCTATTCTCACCGGTCTCTGTACATTGCTTTCTAAGTGCAAAGCTGTTCAGGGTGATATCTTGATATAAGCGTACTGCATCTTGAGACTGTATCCCAATTCGTCTTAAAAAGCATCTTCTGAAAGCAAATTGATATGATGTTTCAGTCTAATTTATTGATATTTGATTTGAACTTTAAATATGACTCATGAAAAGCAATATCAGACAGCAATAACAATATTAATGTATAGAAAAACACTGCGTTTGAAATTGTCTGCGAGCTATACTGTAATGATGTGCGCGTTTGCTGCCAAGCAAATATTACTGTGAAATATTACTGTATTGGGGAATGGGGAAAAAGAGAATTTAAACAACATAAAGAAAGCATATCAATCCACTTGAAAAATTTCAGACATATATTTATAATAGCAGTATTCCCAATGCCAGTATGATTAATTGTTTATCGCATACTAGCTAACTGGTATAATGAACATTTTATGAATTCGAAGTAAAGTATGATTCAATTCTATAATAACATCCCATAAGAACATTCGCCTGTACAAGCCCTGATTAATAGAAAAAGGCCATATTCATAAAAGCTGAACAAAATTTTCAAAGTTATTTTCAACTGCAAAACAGAAATGGCTTTAAAACACATTTTTCAATTTGTTTTTGATTAAAAGGGGCGTTACTTCTTCGTTAGACAAGGGCATTGTCTTTAGCGGAAGGCTTCTTCAGTGTGGACTTTGAAACTGTTACAATGAAGAACAGCTATTCCTTGCTACATTTCACAAGACAAGCAACCACGTTAAAATTTACGTTTAGAAAAATGATAGTGTCTGAAAAATGACCTAGCCATAGACCTGAGCACAAAACTGTTCAAAAGCAGGCGCGCCAGAATTGAAATCCATATTAAAATTTGCTTCTATTGAGATTTGGAGCAATGCAAGGTTCTAAATGGCCTCGTGACATGAATTTTTCATCAGGAGTATTGTCTTTTGCATTACTTCTGGAAAAGCTTCATCAAGATTTTGGCGTGCAAGGCATATCATAATCCAAGTTTCCGAGAAAAAAAGTACGTCAAGTCGCAGAGTGTTCAGCTGATAAATCCGTTTTACTGCCTTTTAGCATTTGAACATGGAAAAGATACCATTGTTTTCTCGTGGTTTTTTCCATGTTTTGCAAACCAGCGACACTTAAAAGCCGTTTTTCCAAAAATCATGGGGTTTGCATCAGAAATCCTAAGCTTAAATCTATTTGATTCGATTGATAAAGGTTTTCCAGCCAATTGATTAAACTGCCCACATTTCATATATAGTTGAGCTTGAATTCTAATAATATTCAGGAAGGCACAATTCTGGTGAAGTTGGCAACGAAAATAAATATCGCACTGACTAGTAAACAAGTATTTTGTTTCTCATTAGTTACGTCTATAGTCGTTTTATAGAGACCAAAGCGCAACTGTTGTGTCATCATCTTATTCCAAATTGTTAAGTTAATCTCCTGTTTTCACTTGATGGAAATGCAGTGTTGTGCTTCTCTCTTTATACAAGCCCGTCAACAGACAAATAAGATCAACGGGGAAATATCTTAAAGGCTTAAGCGACGAGAAGCTGAAATTCTGCTTTGAAATTAGAAGACTTTGCCAACGCACTCCTTTAATCTTCAGGTGTTTGCTACAGACTTTAGAACATCTGATCGCATTTTATAAGCCGTGGAACACTCAGATGCCGAAGGATATTAAGACACTTAGACATTTTAAATTCTGCATAGCATTTAAGTAGTCAGTCTGCTTTTGATAGCTATCAGTTAGACTGTTAATGAAGGTGTTTGCCTAATTGGATGAACGAAAACTTTCTACCATTTAGGAACCAGGTTCAAAGAAGCGACAATTCATGCAGCTTACAACTACTGTTACAAAGGTTTCCAGTCAATAAAACTTTATGGAAGAATCTTTGCTTACTTCACTGCAAATCTCTAGTAAACCTCTACAACACTGACCTGGCCTTTAATTCAACAAGAAGAATTTTTGTACTTTGAAAAATGATCAGAAAAAAAACGCAACTAGAAAAGTTTGTCTAAATTAGCCTTAATATGGCTGTTAGGCCTACCATTTGACGATTAACTTTTGCTTCAACACTTATAAACAACCATGGTGATAAAAAGCCAATCGGAAGGCCTCTTTTCTCTAGAAAGCAAGTCATTCATACCTGAAGTAGAGTTGGCAACCCTTCATGCATTACCTGGCTTTTACAGGAATCGAAATCCAGATGCAAAAGACTGAAAAAAATTTTAAAACTAAACTGTTTTAAAGAAATGAAGACAGGCCAGTTGCTGCCTCTGGTTCAGGATGAGAGCAGGATTAGTATTTCATTCTTAACACTTTTTATGGTTATTCTTTGAAGAATGGCAGTGAGGATTTTCTGGAATCCTGATGAAAGCAATACGAAGCATGTAAAGATAAGACAAAGTACAAATGTATAGGAGGAGTCGCAGGATCAACCATGACTCGCCCGTGGCCCACCAATAGAAGGGAGTAATATACTTATGTTGTGAGCGACACAAAAATTTGGAATGTGCTGCTTGCTCAAGGCATTCTATATCTTCATCGAGAAAGCCCTTGGCTTAATCATTCCAACAACACTTTAGCACTAAAGCGCTTTGGTGTAATTTTTTGTCAAACCAAAGTAATTATTAACAACATTCGTTCATCTGCTTACTGGTCAGAGCATTCTGACCAAAATCCAAACCAGAAAGACTAACAGATAATCGAATATTCCACAGCACCAAAATCTCCTAATGTTTTTTGAAATCTGATTAAAGAGACTCGGGAATAGAGAATTACAGTTCCTCCACAGTTCACGCAAGTAGATTACGTGAAATATAAATGCGCAAATCTTCAAGCATCGTCCGTATAATGAAGAAAACTGAGACTAAGGCCCATTTATTATTGATGCAGCCACCATATTGATCCGGCTTCGGATAATCCGATACGATTGTTCTCGAAATGATTCTATTTTGCAATTAACAATAACCGTCAATTACCACCTCTTAAGGGAAGGAACTAACAGCTTTAGAGAAAAACGCCTCTTGTTCCTAAGATGCAGTTAATTACCAAAGGCAGGTGAGAATCAACTGGTGAATTGAATTTTGCAATTGCCCCAAAACACCGATTACCATTTCCCATTGCCACCTTTAATGAGTAGTGTCAACGATGATGATAACAAGCTACTTGTGTACGATTCCATGTCACTCATTCTTCCAATTTCAAAAAATCGGACCATATTCACTTCCCATACGGGAAACCTCTACCATCTCTGGTATGATTCATTGTCTATTCTTCTAAAGAGCATTTTCTGTAATCATTATGCCTTGAGGTCGAAAACATTGAATTACGTGCAATACGTTATACTATTAATTTTAATAGTAAATGCAAAGCACGTATCCCTTGAACGACACAACAAGACTGGGCAAACATGAAGAATATAAAAATGATTGGAACTGTACAAGTAATTTTGCCAACAACTTTGCCTCAAAACTTTTCTGGGAACTAAAATGTCTCCTATCAGTGTAAGAACACGAAATGCAATTCTTCAATTCGCATTCATCCACCCCAAACCCCCTCCCTCTCTGTGACCAAATTATTGTATTACCAAGAGAACAGAACATTCGCCCATAAGCTTTTCCCCAAGTTGATTCAAAGTAATGCTTTTCTTGTCGACACTGTTTTGAAAGGGGAAGGGCAAATGTGGCGCTACTTGCTATTGGTTGTCGATTCCATGATAAAAGACACTCTAATGCACATATTAAACTCTTCAACTACGCAAGTTCTAGAAAAACACCTCTTGCCACTCTATATCCGCCATTATGTCACTACATAGTACCCACTCTGCCAAACAATTGGCTCTAGTACGCATTCTATTCCTCTATGGATTAAACAAGTGATAGGAGATACTATTGAAACATTTTTGCAGGCATTTTAAGTCCGTAATGCACACAAAGGGTCGATGCTCTGCTTGCACTGAAAGATGCTATGTCTTGTGGCTGCTCTGTGCCTTGAGATGTTACCAAAGTCAAGATATGTCCTAGATTTTGCCCCTGTTTCTCTAAAGGCCTGGGTTTTTGTCTTGCCGAACGCCTCTCTGTACACAATAAGCAAATTACATTTGCAATTCGGTGTTACCTGTTATCAAAAGTGCCAATCCTTTTAAAATGCTTAAAGCACCATTGCAGCCATTGAAAACGCAGGCAAATATTTCGCCACTAGTCTTTTATGGTAAATTACTGCAAAAGAATTATCAGTCTGAGAAAATAAGCATTAGCTTGTTACAGATTTATAATTCGACAGGCTTAATTTGCTGGCTCGGCATGAAAAGCTCGTAGTTTACTAGATTTACTCGGAATCTATCAAGCATAGTCCGAAAGCAGATATATTGAAGCATAAGAAAATTGTTTAATTAGGCCTAACTGTGACCAGACTAATCGGAATCCTAATCCACGCAAAAGTGTATCAAAACACCAGCTGATTCTAATTCAGTTCCTTTGGCAATCTGTTTAAAGCATAGCCTATAATCTTATCACCAGCGATGGTAGACCACTGTTGTGATCACCGGATCTGCGCAAAATCGTGATTGTTGAACATTTGTGTGTGCCTAAGCCAGCTCTAGTATTGCCAATGCAGATTCCGAATGGAAATAATGTTCCTCTTTGCACGGACATTCAACGTAGCAGTATCGATTGACTGCGCAATTAGTTATGGAAGATAATAGATGAAAGTATATTTCCTGAACCACCAGGGTGACAGTGGGCCAAACAAAATTAGACTCATGGTGCAACCGCCAAGCACCAAAGAAATTTCACTTTATGGTCGGGAGCCGTTGTCCCGCAGAAAATAAGGAGTTTATGTCATACGTTTATGTGTGCTTTCCGGAAATAGATAGATCAATTTGAAAAGTATGCAGTTCATGTCAGTAATGAGCAATCGGGGTCCCTTCGACCATGACATCTCTGCAGACTAGCCTCACCCTGCTTTTACGAAGAGTAGCGAGGTGGGTGTGCGACGGTTTATGTGCCAGGTTTAACCATTACTCACTAGAAGTCAGAAGGCCTCTTTGGGGAAGTACAAGTAAACACTGTTTACTGACATCATTGGTATAACATATGCAGATAGACATCATCGACTCACTGTATATGTTGACATGCACAAGGTTTGGGTGAATACAAGGGTAACAATAAGGACAGAGTTGGTAGCATAGTTGTGTATTTTCCATGTCAATAAACAAAATACTAGGAGAATTGGCAATAAATCATTATATGTAGTATTGTTCACAGAATCTTGTGTTATTAATGTATATAATTGTAATAATGCAGATATTGCATAGGGTATCTGATGTGCAGCAATAAGAAACGCAGAGATCTTTCAAAGGTTATTTTGTCAGAGGCATTTGAAAGATACCTCTGTAAGTGAAGATCTGAACCTTGGGACGAGAGGGGCCAAAGCAACAATTTTTGCTTAATTGCCCTTATGTACGTACCCCTTCCAAGTCAAAGAATAGGTGTGGTCATGTGCCCCCTTTTTTAATAGGCCCCCTCATTATCCTAGGTCCCTGGTGATCATGACGCTGTTGGGGCATGCACCTGTATTCGCTATCAAACCTAATCATTTATTGTGCTTTTGTAATCGCAGATGAGATGCTTTTTAACTTAGCATTTGACATGACTATCCGTCTGAGCGGGTTGCCTCAGCTGCTATCAAGCTAATCGCGTCAGAAACAAAGTTTCTCACGGTATCTCGAGCCCATAGCCTTTATTACAAGCTCGTTACTTCTCCAAAGTCTCCCCTTCACGAAGAGAATCTGTTTACCAACACGCTGCGTAGCATTCGGCAAAACACTCAGATTTCCGTTCGTTTCATTTACGATATCCGAAGACTTAGCTGTAAACGGCTTATCACTTTAAATGCTTTTCCACTTATCTCGTCTACTTATGGTTTTCTTCATCTTAGAAGTTTTCATTTCATTGACTGTATCTGATTAGCGACGAGATCTTTATGCTCAGACGCTAATTACAAAGAGCAGCCATGGCAAGGACAAGATTCGCTGTTAAATTCATTTGAAGTTCTCGATGGAGACCTATTGGGACACTAAAGACCAGCAGGCTGTATGATCTCCTGAAAAACACCGTTTCTGCTAAAATCTAAGTTTTAATTAATTCTTCAATCATCAAAGGAGGAAACGATCAAGGAAGATGAAAAGCCTACAGTATGAATTCTCTTTTTTGTATGGAGTATGAGCTTCAAGAATCAAGGGGAACTGCATAGATTTTGAGCATCTCTTTACTTAAACAAACAGGTTTAGTTTTAGTTACATGTTACAAGTAGCATAATGATATGATCATGAAGTAACTGAGGGTAAGAATTAAGCTTCTTTGCTCTGTTTAATGGCGGCAAAAAAGTTGAAACATCATTAAGTTTTGGTGCAACATTCTATCTAACCTTTGTTTGTTATTCATGTTTATGAAGCATTTATTCAGTGCGCAAAAATGTACGCTTGCACCGCGCTCCCTTTTAGCAACATTCCAGCTGTAGTTGAAAATCTTTCAGAGCTTAGGATTATCGCACTGAGGTCTCGCATACCGCGTTTGAAGATAATCTTTCTAGCGTAGACCTTTCTGCTCCTTCGCCCACATATCTTGCTACGCAGCAGGGGTGGAGTAGCGCCTTGAGAACGAAAAGCTTGTATCACTCATTCTATCCATTGTTTTTTAAACGTGGCTCAACATACAGAGATGGTGCAGAAAAGGCAACTTAATCGGCAGAGCTGAAAATCTAATCAATGTTTGTGATGCAAAAATGATGAAATTGCCAGAAAACGGTTTGGAAAAGGCATCAACATAAACAATTGCCTTGACACTTAGTCTTTATACCGACTGCGTGCAATTCCTGCCAGATTTTCAATCTTCTCTTTTTTTATTAATGGAGATGCCCAGTGGCAAAGTTGTTCAACACGATGCGGACAACTTCTGTTTACCACAACATACCATTGACTCCTTCAGACTCTTCGACTTGCACTTCAGTGGCTTGACAAGGCAGAAAAAGACTACATTGGAGCAGGACGCTCTCTAGTCATAAAGACATACCCAATGAAGGTCAAAATACAAGAAGGTCCAAGGTATTGTGCAAATTTGGCAAATATAAATGAAGGTCCCCATGTATCCGAGTCTAAAAGGTGTCGAAGTTGCTTCTCTAGTAAAAATCCTAGAGAAAGCAGTCTTTAAATAGCTGCATTCCATGCAAAATAGGAAAGGACCACCTCCATGAAAACAAATTTCAAATTTTTGACAGAAAATTCCTAAAATAATAGCATTGACAAATGAAGATGTTATAATAAAGATGAAGATGTGTAATACAGGCTGTCTTCATGTTAACAGTGCATAGATTATTTTTCTCTGTTGACGGAAGTGCACCAGATGAAGCTTCTGAAAATGCATCAAGACAACTTTGAAAGCATTAACACTAAGGGCTGAGTCCAACGAAGAGGATCAGAATGAGCAGCAACAACAACCAAACAAAGACCGACGTCTAGCTGCACTTGTGCGAGCATCATCAACACCTCAATGATGTTTGTCTGAAGTCCTTTGATTATACGCAAAGACATTTTGATGACCCATGGAAGGGCTTCTAATCATTCCAAAGTGTCAGTTCTTTACCAATTTTATAGGGGAAAGGAAACTTTGTGGCGAATCAAACAGATGTTGGTGATTCAAAGCGGGAGAGCGTTTTCAAACTTGCAGTTAGGTGAACAGGTTGAACAAGCCTTAATCTGGAAAGCTATTAGCTTGGACGTAATAACTAACGGCCTATCCAAGAGAACAGATTTTACTGTCCATATATTAGCATAAGTCAAGTAAAAGGTTAAACACATCAATTCAAACATTATCGACAGCTTTGGAACTAGACCTGCTAACATTTTAAGGACTGAGCTGAACTATTTGGAACAAAATTCTGGTTTCGCTTACATGAATATGATGTTATGGCGTATTTTACATTGACGGGTCTCGTCTCTTAAAAGCACAACAGAACCTTAGGGCGATTCAAAGAATTTTCTTGAATAAAAGTGGAAAGGTAGAGACACTTTACAAATGATTACTTTTTATGCAAAAGTTTCTGCTGTTTTTTGCTATTGTGAAGATTTATAGCAAGAGGCATTGATTACACAGAGAAAGGCATCGTGATGTCATAAATTGGTTGGTGTCTTGATTTTCTTAAGTTTTAAAGAGCCAGTCTGGAATCTTGAAAAAATTAATAATCAGCCACTTTTATCAAATATTACCATTTGAAAAAATGGATCTGGACGTTGTAGAGACATGCATGCCAGGTTTAACGATAAGGCAGAGCTTTCATACCTGAAAATTTATGAAATGTCATTGAACAGAAGAATGGTCTCTTTCACCAAATTTTGACTGACCCATCAAATTCTATAGAATAAAAGGAGGAAAGGTCTTCACGCACAACGTTTTTAAGCACCAAAAACCCTGCTTCTCACTATGTTGAAAGATAGAAATGCAACAAACCATTAATAAAGAGCAAGGCTTGCTAAGGAGTCTCGTGTTTAAAGAGGCCTGCCTGTGAAGAAAAAAGGTGATTGTACTCATGAACGGCCACTTTGGTTGAAACCACAAACCATTATAGCTACAGCAACAACACGTCGCGGAGTAGAACAAGAAGAGAGGGTGATAGCGACGGTTTCGCTGAAGAGTGTTTTTAGTTTAGTTCTAGCTTGAGTTTTCTTGATACATATCGTCAAAATTGTTCAATGGATCCAAACATAAATAAAGCTGAGCACGTTTACACAAAAAAGCTAGTTATACCTCCAAAGTATGAAAATTATGCATAGGAAAGGGGAACAGTTTTATTGAACACTTGGACTCGTTTTCAAGGTGTTCCTCTTTCAGCTATTGCACACCCCTTCCCCCAGCCTAAGCACATGCGCATGCGCTGATGTTGTAAAACGTGCTTCGAGTTAATGTTTCTGTACAAAATGTTCTAGAAGAAAGTCAGAAAGTGAAGCTACTGACATAACTGCTATACGTTTTAATTAGTGTCGCTCTTTTTGGAACCGGTCTCGTGTAAACGGAGCCACAAGAAATAACTCTACCTAGAAGTACCTGAGTGGATAAATCTTTTTGAGCCACAATCAGGTGCTGGTGCTAATTAGACTGTCAAATCCTATTGGCACTTCAGTGATTCATGTAGTGATCTTGGTAAGGTGAAAAATTTGGGGTTAAAGAAGCGTTTACAGTACCTATTGTGATAGGAAAAAGCAAAGTGGTGAATAAATTTTAAGAGTTGGCTTTCAGCGATGAATAAATTTTAAGACTATTGAACGATCGGGCTTTATCTCTTGCTTTTAAACACGCCACATCATAGCTGTCTCGATAGTTTTGAAAAGTGTCACAAGCTCATGTGTGACATCAATTGCAGGTTTGATATTTGATGAGAGTAGTAGCCGACCCTTCAGAACATTGCATTGTTCATTAGCAAAGAAAGGGGAAAAAGGCAAGAATACAAGTGCGCACAAGAGCGCATGGTCGTTTGGGGAAGTTAGATACATGCGTTAACCATAATTCTTGAATGTATATAGCGTGCAACAGCAGGGTCCTGCTTATAAGTTGTGTAATAGTATAACATGCATATGAAGCATAAAAATCAAAAAGGGTAAACATAAAAGCGAACATTAATAATTACACTTCACTTCAAATTTTGCATCAGAAGCATGCCAGATTGTTTAGAACCGGTTATTGTTCCCAATGACAAACTTTCACGTGCCTTAATAAGATCTCTGACCATGTTATTACGTATGACATCAACTATACAATTCATCGATTGATTAAGCATGATGATACATTGTATAGCAGCATATACAAGTATAACTGCAATATCAAACTTACAGTTAGTAAACAGCTCAAACATACACGCCTTTTTTATAAGGAGCCTACCACAAGGCCTAGTTCCAAAAGTTCCTTATTGGTAGACCTCAAGTCATCAGATTTTAGTACCAAAGGTTCCTTAAAAGTTCCTTAATTTTCACTGCACATCAATAAGCCTTAACAGTTAATAGAGAGAGGGGCGAGATAGAATATGCGGAAACTATTCAATACAGCACTTGACACACGAATTTCAAACAATATATGCAAGTATTGGCTTGAAATGAATGGAACCGGCTTTTTAGTTCTTGATGCTTGCAGTTATAAGCATTATCAAATCGAAAAGTTCCTTAGTGATTTCGTTTTTAGTAGTATAGGTTTTCTAGATATTTCGACCTTCTACATGTAGGTTCCTTATAAAGTGGTTCCTAAAAAAAGCGTGTATATAAGCGGTATTATGAACAACCATAATGGATTGTTTTTCTTTGTGTGCGATCACCTTACTACTAATGTTGTTTAAAATGTATAGGCAGAGCGAAACTATGTGAGTTTCTGCAGCAACATGTGACTATGTGACATTATGTAGAGAATCTTCATTTTGAGCTATACAACCTGCCAAATTGGTGGTGTCTGCTTTTCTATGCAAATGTATGATGAATAATCATTGGGAACTAAATCGCTTAAAATATGTCAAAAGAAATTGACAGAGGGGGGAAATTAACAGTGCAGAAAGTTAAATGTTAAAAAACCAGCAACATTCAACTGAAAGGAAGAATAGGGAGGAAGTTTGCAAAAAGACAATGAATCTGTGTGCTATTGATAATCCAAAGGATTTTGCAGGCACATCTTTTTAGCAATTGAAGGCACGGTCGCTTTAATTCTGAGTTCTACGCACAACAACCTGAAATTCGAGCCTCCGCTTCGGTTCCTGTATTGAGAACTCCCCCTGGTTTGACTATACAGCATTCTACAGACTCGGAAACCATTGTCTCCTCTATAACCCAGCCATTACTAGAACTTTTGGAACCAAAATCTGATGATTTGAGGTCTACGAATAAGGAACTTTGGAGCTAGGTCTTGAGATAGCTTCGATATAAATAAAGCGTGTATTAAGTCAGCTGAAGTTTAACATCAATAGTGGATTAATTGGTAGTAGCATAAAAAGGATTATACTTGAAGATATCAAGAGGGTACTTCAACGTACTAAGATACAGGGTACTAAGATACTTGAAGATATCAAGAGGGTACTTCAACGTTAAATAGATGTTAGACGTTGGAAAATTGACAATGAGTCCAGGAAAAAAAGAACTCAGTGTACTGCTTCTGTGTACGGTTACAACAGACTTCCATTCTGTTTATCGCGTATTAACAGGAGTATGATGCTTGTCAATAGCTAGCCCTTGGTTGTGAACCTTTCTATATGAGCACCCCTCAGAATAATTGCTGGATCCGCCCCTGATCAAATTAAATGATAATGAAAATCATTACAATTGGAGAAGTAGCTGACAAAAGAACTTCTAGCATTGGCTTTTTCCTTTTTCATGTAATAATACATAATAAGTAACTTTACAATAATTTATTTCCCAATTCCAGTTAAGCAATATATCTAACTGTCTCACACTGCAATATGCTGCAGCCATTAGTCAACAACATAAATTTTCAGCAAAGGCATTCTAAAATTGAACAGTCAAGATAATAAAAAAAATATCAGCAACTATTGGCAGATAGCATAGGGAATTTGCAATATTATAATACATTGAACTGCAAAATCACTACTTGTTACACTAAAATATCAAAGTGTAGATGATGTCTTCACAAAAATAAAAAGTGTAGATGATGTGTGAATTTTTTAAAGGTTATTCAATCAACAGTAAAAAGCAAACTAAAAATGTGAGACAACACCATGCTCACAAGAAAAGGGAAATAGTTTGAAAAATGAACTATTGAAAAGTAGCTTCTGATCTATCTAAAGTAAAATTAAAATTAAGTTAGTGAAATTCATTGCATAAGAAAGATTTCATTGAGATAGAGTGGAATTTTCTGGCTTGTTTTGGAGTGTTCTCTAACCTTTTTGGCTATGGTATGTCAATTTAAAACTAAAAATAACAAAATTGCTACCTAATAATGCTAGGCAGATGCAACTTCACCTTCAGGCAAGTAAAAATGATATTTCCAAGATCACAGACATGAAAGTAAGCGAAGGCAAATAAGAATATCTTAAAAATTATTTAGTTTTGTACCATGAAAAACAACTAATTAGGGTCTTCTGATTATCCAAGGTGCTGAAACTGATTCTATCAATTAAAGAAAACATACAACAATCTATAGTGAATTATAGATAACATACAACAATCTATTGATTCAATTTAATCACAACAATGTTACATTGATGCATTATCATGCTATCAGGTTATATCATCACACATATGTTCTTATATAATTATCAAGACCAAGTATTCTTTGAAGAGGTCTTCCATAAATCTACCATTCATATGTCCAAACATATGATGTCATCTTTGTAAGCTGTGGTGAATCAACAGTGTTTTGGGCCTGCTTACAATTCCCATTACCACCTCTTGCATGACATTTGTTGCTGGAGAGCTTGTAGCATGCATTGTCACGTGCTTCCCCACAACGCCAGATAAGTTTGAATGACTTGGAAAATATCACTGGATCATCCTCAAAGAACTTGTAGGCACTCATAGTTCCTGGCTTTTGGAAGTAAGTGAGTCCAGATTGCTCAGTATGGAATACCCCAGCACTGTAATAAAAGGCTGACAAGAAGAAATCTTCAGTTCCCGAAGACAAGTACTGGACGATGTCGCTATCATCGATAACTGCCCTGAAACATGCCTCAAGATACTCGAAATTGCTACTTGAGGCTGCGAGGGTGGCTTGGTATAAAAGCCCTGACCTGTTTACAGAAGATGCAAGAATAGCGTACTCGATTGGCTGTATATCATAGTTTTCTATTTTATGCAATCTCAGCATGGCATTTTGAGGAAGCACCATATCTCCAACAACAACACGGAAGTTCTCAGCTCCGCGAATTATGTACCAATAATATCCTTGTTCTGGAGTCTCAAACGTCACCCTGATTGACTTCTGAAATGGCATTCTTATCGTGTTGTAAATGCCTCCGCTAAGTGCCGTGTGACCAATTCTACGAGTTCCCCATGGAATTCCCATGTCTTCGCCAACTACAACTTTGTTTGGGTTGCCAACCATGTCGGGAAACGTCGAGTTCGTTTCTTCATCCTTAGCCGTAACAAATCCAATCCCATGACCCATGTAAAGATTCATTTCGATGTTGGGTGTCGAATCATCGTCAATGTAGTACCTGATGATGGTATTTGGGCCTAAGCACTCTTTTCCAGTGAACCATTGCTCAGTGATGACACCAGGTCCTTTGTCGTATCGAAAAAGCTCTGTCTCCGTGTTTGCCGTGCAATATGCACCTTTGATTGCATGAGAGAAGGTCTTTATATCTGATCCCCATTCTAACTTTCCATGCACATTAAATATGAACTGCAAGGCTATTGCTAGGGCGAGGGTAAACATTTCAAAGTTTGCAGCCCAAGTCTGCGCCAACCTCTGCGGTGTCAACCCAAGAGCTAGAGCAAAATGGCGGAATATTGCTCCTCCGCAGCGAAAGAATAGTGCCTGCTACGGTGTGGATGGGTTTTTGCGATTTTTATATATATGTAACTTTCAAGTTATCCACAAGATTTCTAAAAATAGGAAAGTTTTGGGTTGTCAGCTAATAGTTCAAGTTAGCTTGTCTTCGAAGCTTTTGTTTTTAGTAATTTCAAGAGCTTTGTCATTTACCTTGCAACAGGCATGTTTTCCTGTGAAAATCTGGTAACTGCTGATTCTGTTTAAGAGGAGAAGAGAAATTAGTGCGTGCGCATAAAAAGATTTTCGATCAGCTTCGATAGGCTGCCTTCATAGAGGGCAAGGAAGGTGTTCATGTATCGCTAGACATCTCTTGGAAACACCAGTTCGTTTTGGTAATTGACGGTAAATGTTTCATTGAATTTTATTTAACGGAAAGAAAAAAGACTTTGAGAGACTTTTAAGCGTCGTCATATCAGATGAAACTACTTTTATTTTGTGTGGTCTTGACCTTCTCTGAAAAGAGGGTGGCGAAGTCCAGCGGTCGGTTTAAAGTGGTAGCAGAATTGCAGATGTTATGAGAAACTTTGCATGTATGGAGAGGAAAGATCTTCTGCAGACGCTTTCAGTAGTTTCCATAGCAACATCCAAGCTAATCTTCATAAGTTACCCGATGGCTGATAAGATTAGTCCACCCACAGGTTGAAAAGTGAGGCTTCGCCCCCATATAGTGGTGATGTGTGATTAGCTTTTCCTCATGGTGGAGACTGAAGCATTATGTCCATGAATTATCCCATAACGCAGCCTCAGCCAAAGGTTGTTTAATGCGGAGAAGCTTAATAAAATTTACGAGAAGTCTCCGTTGCAGGGCAGCGAGCATGCGTGCGATTGTCCTAAATATCAAGACCAAGTTTAAAACTCTCCAGTTCTCCAATGTCTTTACTGACCATTCCCAGAGTGCACCTCTTTCGCAAAAGTCAAGTTTTAAATAGATTGTGAGTTCACAAGCATCCGGCGCAGAACAAATTATAAGGTGATATCCAAGTAAGATATTTTGGACTAAACGCTAATTTTTCATTGCCTAGTACCTCCACTACTGTGAACATTTCCCGGAACTGTAACTGTTTATTAAGCTAGGAATAACAAGAAATGCCTAGTGATCGTATTAAACGTGAATATTGGGGTTTAAGCTTAGAATGGTTCCTTCCATGTATCATAAGCGTGTACACCTCTGCCCCACCAGGCCCCACCAATGGCCCACTACTGAACCGGAATTTTTCATATTTGGCCCATCAATAAATGGGCCTTTTTATCAAACCAAGTGACCAGAACAAAAATAACACAACAACACGATTGTGTGAAATAATTTTTTCTCTAAAAACCGAAGAGACTCAAATCCTGATCCAGAGCTTTTTAGAGACAGAGAATACATGGAAAAAATTTTCAGAACCTCAGCTGGATGTTTTGAAACACAATATGTAAACTTATATTTAAACATAACTATAGTATATTATTAAACTTGTGAATGTATAAGTTAACTTGTACATTCATGCAAAAATCTTTTTTGGCCACGCCTTTAGTGGGCCCCTATGTGACTCTGGCCCACTATTTAAAAATTCTTAAAATATGCATTGCACCTCTGTTGACATGGCAGCTATGACTTTTTAATTGATTGCCAGAGGTAATCTTTCTTGAGTAAAAAATAAAAAAATTCTTTCTTCTAGCAATATTTTCTATGGATGCAATTTTTGAAGTCGCAAATCCTTTCGTAGAAGAAAATCTATACGTGTAAACCATTTCTTGGCATTGTATTCTGCTTCTGAATTTATATTGTTCGTATTGTAGATTAAATTTTTGTTACTTGATTTTTAAAATTTTACTAATTACAAACCTGTACAAAGCTTAAATGAAACTAAATAAGCCTTTCTGAAATAATTCTTCTAATTCTGTTTTTGCCGGGGAGAAAAAGTGTTTGGTAATCAGCGCTCAGTTTCAAAGCTTTCATATTATTAAAGAGTTGTTTGAATGTTCATTTTAATTTGTCCCTGACTGGACACTTGCAAAAACTTGCTTCACTGCCCTTGCTTGCTCCAATGGGATGATTAGACTCGCTGCTGCTGTGTTGCATACTTCCTTGCACTCAATTATACTAAAGCTAGCAAGCAGGTTCATATGCAGTAGTAGTTGCAAAATGTTTCACGTTCTCTGGAGAGGAGCTGAGTAAAGGAAGACATTTCTCGCGCCTATTTCTGGTTCGCATTAAGGCAAGTCCACGAAGTGTCACGGGGAAGAAAAGCATTTGGGCGCATCGTTGCTTGCCTGATTCGTGGCCTTCATAAAACACTTAACACCTAATCGCAAACCTTTAGTACATTATAAAGTGCAAACGCCAATGGGATGGCAATTATATTCAACAAAGTCGGTTACCGGTGCTGTTAGGGGGATAATTACACAGCCACAAAACCGTATCGCAAAGGTTGTAGTCCGCATAGCGAACTGTTTTGCTTAGGCCTTAAAGGTCTTCATAACCGAATCGTATCATAGCCCCATGGCCAATCTCTGCAATCGATATTTGCGCGTTATATACCTACTTCCATCATAGTTGAAGAACTATTCCCATTCAACTGAAATTTTAAGAAGGTGTGGGAAGTTATAGAAACTGGTGAGCTGCATAAAAAGATTTCCTTGTATTTATGATTGGTTAGCTACAACCGCTTGAATCTGGAAAGAAGTTTGCATACCTTGAAGTAGAGAAAACACATCTGCAGCACCAAAACGGAGATATAACTTCATCGGTCTTGCTTGAGCTCTGCATTGAAACCAACTCTAGCATAGTTTGACCTACTGTCTATCAGAAAAGTTTACAATGAGGCATGAAAATAATTCCCTTGAGACAACGTACAAAGACGCAGCAGATACCAAGAAGTCCATTGAGATTTTCAATTGTTATTTCTGAACCTAAGCGCATTTGTTATTGGCTACTCAGACCCGTGAGCCCTCGCATACTGCTTCACACAATACTGCAATGATATTAAGTAAGGTCTCTCGAGCAAATTATACAAAGGGCTGGTTATTTCCTATGAGCTCTTTAAATTTTACGATGCTTTTTCTGGCGTCTTGGTTTGCGTTGCTTCGCTCAAGTTTCTCTTTCTGAGTTTTTATGCTTTCTTTTCCAAAAGTGATTCTGTGGACTTTTCATTACTTTTCGTTATATTCAGCTGATGTATCTGCCATTTCGCCCCTTTTGAATGCTTCACTTCTCACCTAAAAAGTCTGTGGCATCGAATCGAATACATATATTGAGAGCAGGAGACATATTTTGAAGGGCACATTTAGCAGCTCTATTAAATTTTAGAGTTTCTGAAGAGGCTCCCGCAAATGGCGGTGCTAGGTTGTAAAAGTTTGAGAAGATAAATCAACCATATAGATAAGCCAATGAGCAATTATAAAGAGGCCAACAATTGACTTGAAGAGATTCTGAACATTGACTGGAAACTCTTTAATACAGACATGTCAACTCTCTGGGTTTTGCCGGGAGATTCCAAAATTTGCTTGCTTTGTCCCAGTTTTTTATAATTTTCTACCCGTTTTTCTTGTCTTTTAGTAGACGTATTCTTATAAAAATAATTGAAATGACTTTCCTCGTGGCAAAGTCTTTTGTAAGTATTTGAAAATTAACGAAAACGTTAAAAACCATTAAGAAGGTGGTACCCAAGATAATTTTTGCGATTAACTGTTTAGTCACCATAACTTTTTTTGATATGTTTGTTGTTTATAAATTCAACGAACTCCAGGGATCTCCCTTCTTTGGCCAAATCTCCCGGTTTTTCTCAACAAAAATCTGAAATCTCCAGGTTTTGAAATTTATCGGTTTAGAGGTCTGCTAATATGGTACCTAGGGTGCCACAAGTCATCAATGCTTCTAAAGCTTCAATACTTTGACACTATAATTGGAATAATTTGAAATTTTGCAATGAAATGCCATAACCCTTTTTAGAAGAGATTATTTGTCTTGCGGCAGAAAAACATTTTAAAGTTTCGAAGAGAAGCCAACTGTAAATGTTGTTGTGGTTGCTGCTTCTGCAGTTGTTGTCGATGTATGAAATAATTTGATTACAAGCCATGTTTACGGTAAAGATCAGTGACAGATGCCTTTAGACCTTATTTCTTGTATTCACAAACCGCTATCAGCAGAAAGAATCTTTCTCCCTTCAAAAGAGCTGAAGCCTATACTTTTCGCGTGGAGCGAGACGAGAACAAATAATGCTGACGATATGATTCCGGCAGCAAAATTCCCGAGCAATGTTGGGCCGGAGCCGACCGGCACAGACAAGTAAGTACGGCACATGCAAGGACGTACGGCTCCTTCATAATTTTGGAAACCCAATAGCGTAGTCGCAAAGAGTGCAAATATAGAAAATGGTACATTAAAAGATTCTCTGATCATTCTAGTATCTTCCCCTATAGTTTTTATGCAGTTTTTTAAATAAGCGGCCTTGGAATTTACGATTGAAAACCATCACTTTAGAAGCTTGGCAATATAAACAAGGCTCATACGGCTCTCGCAATGGCCTACTGAATGGAAAATGTCTAACTACTTGCCTATTTCAATGACTGAATAACATGTATTTGGGTATTTGCAAAGAGGTTATCAATTAATTTTCCTTGTTTTCCACTCGGTTTGGTCTGCTCCCATAATACGGGCGCACACTTAGTTTCTGACCGAGTTGTCTCCATGTACGGCTCAAGACAAACTAACAAATTCTTCTAACGGCCAGTCTACGATTTCTTTTTTCAAAATAAATGCCTGAATGACATGTATTTGGGTATTTGCAAAGAGGTTATCAATTAATTTTCCTTGTTTTCCACTCGGTTTGGTCTGCTCCCATCATCAACAGAGTGTCTCCACAAAAAGGCAACATCGAAGAGTTTACTTTTCTGATAGTGTTCTTTTCTACTATTATTTGTGTAAGATACAGCGAAAAATATTATTGTAATTGCGATGAGGTTTTTAGATAGCGAGAGCGTAGAATAGAATATGGTTACATACGACTAATGACATATGGAAGATCAAAGTTAAATTAGTTTGGAGTAAATTTCATTATATATATATATATTATTCACTGCTAGAAGATGCATGCGCTGATTGGATGGTGGCTAGCAATTTCTTGAAGCTTGAGTTTTTCTCATCTTTCTTTTTATTGCCTCTAACTCTTTTTGCCGCAAGTTTCTTCTTCCTATTATGTGAAGGTGCCGTCAATGTCATAATGTCAGCTTCATCACTGTCACTTACAACAATTCTTATCGGGCGTTTTGAACATTTCGTTTTACATTTCTTACAAAGCCATGGTGACGAGAGAAGGTCTTCTTCACAGTTACCGTGATACCATGACAGGCAACTTGAGCAACAGATCATTTTTGTCTTTAAGTCAGGCAAGTTACAATGGCAATAGAGACGAGGCTTTATTACAAACTGTGCTCCTGAAGACTCACGTGGAGAGGAAACTAAAGTTACGTTTTTAAATGTCTTGCTCTCTAATGCACTAATTAATTCCTTTCTCGATCTTCTATAATGAAAAAATACATTTTGCGGGTCGGCTTTACGACATATACACAGAGCAAAAAATATGGCCGCTATACCGTTGTCTGAGTTTCGAAGACATGAGACGGTATCCGCAACATGTATTTCAAACCTATCATTTTTTGGATGCCTTAGCCTCGCAGCGTAACCCTCTATGGAAATTTCGTACTTGCATTCTCTCTTGTTTGCTGAAAGATGATTTCGTAATAGAGCGTCATACAAGTTTACAACGTTGTCAACGGATAGCATGTTTGACAAAGTTCCCCACTCAGTCATGGAATCATTTAAGGGTACTATTTGGACGAATTTATTGCCATTGCCCCAAAAGGAAAATAGGTCAGAAACGTGACAAAGTCCCCCTACGTTTGGAAAATCGCTTCGCAACACATCCAATACAGCATTCATTGTACCAACCGACAGTGGCATACCAGAGCTTATCTCTTGCAAGAAATTAGTGTAATTACATGATACTTTATTACTACTTACACGTTCATCTTCGAGTTCTACATAATTATTATCAAGTTTATTACGGGTATACTTTGGACGTTCTTCATCCACGAATGTTACCTGGTTAAAGTTTTGGTCAATGCTGTCATTTGGGGAGGAAGTACCACTACCCGTTGGCAAGAAAGACAATTTTACAGTAGCGTCAAAATTCAAGTTTGATGCAGATTCTTCGTCTTTCTTTGATAGATCAATGGGCCCGTTTAGATCACAGGATTCTTCTAAAGAATCTTGGGATGAGTAGTCAGATATTTCTTCGTCTTTCTGCTTTTCTGTCACTATGTCAGCATTTTTGTGGCCAAAGATGGCACGTCCCAAACAGTCATACTTAACAACAAGGTTAGTCCTCTTCTCCATTTCAAAAATTACTTGTAAATTTTTTGCTTCGTTCGTCAAGTCTATTATGGAGCGGAACATGAATATATGATTGGATGGTAACATTTTATTCAGGAAATACCTGTTCAGGTTGAAAGAACCGTGAATTTGCTCGGCGACCTGGCTGTTGATTTGACCGCAAAGCTCTTTCACGCATGCTATACGACGGAGAGCTTCGACCTCATTAGACGTATTTTTTTCGTGGAGTCTATCAAAAAGCGCTAGATACTGGGAACTTCCAGTTACTGGGTGCGAGTTTTCGTTAGAATTATTGCCTGAAACTAATTTTGAATTTATCCAAGGAAGAGATACTTGGAAGACTCCTTCATTTGCCATTTGCACGTTTTCCTCTGTTGCAACTCCCGCACGACCTTCGTTTGGGGAAAAAAATTCATCAAAATTTCTGTTGGCAAATGCTGCTACTATGTGGGCCATATCATTTATGAATATATTTGGTCTATGGCGAAACCCTCGCAAAATGTCAAGGTAATCCCTAGGACTTTCGGAACGAAGCAAAAACTTTACTCCATAAATGATGCCATGTTGGCATGCGACTGTTAACCAGCCACCGGAGAACCCAAACATCTTTTTGAATATTTTATTAAATTTTACGTTGTTCTTCCCTAAGGCTGCCTTAATTCTATTTATGATATCTAGCTTTGACCCTTTGGAAGAAACCCCCAATCTCTCAGCAATTACTCTTACCTCTTTAGAAGTATTTTCAAACAAAGTTTCAAGCAAACGCTCTTCAGATATTTGTCGACATTCTATTTCAATGTCATCTTTTTCGGAGTAAACTTTCATGTATTCTGAATTATAAATGACGTTGCTAGCTCTGCTATTTTTTCCTATATACGGTGCCCAATAAGACAACTTAGGTGTCACTAATGCATCGTCTGTTTTTCGTCTACGACAACCCCTGCGCAATATTTCTTTTGCTACATCACTCCAAAACATTTCACAGTCTACTTCGTCCGTATTATTTGGCAAATCGGAATCACTAGAAGTACCTTTTCCGTTAGGGGTCTCCGGTGGTCTGTACTTAAACGCAACTTTCCTGTTTACGTCTGCTATTAATATCGGTGGGTGGAACCCGCAGATTATACAATTAAAATCATAGCTACGGTTGCTCATACATTCAAAATGCAAATACGCGTTTAGTATTAGATTTGAATCGAGCTTAGTCTTAAGCATTCCCTCTGCTATCGCACATGCTTTGCCAACGGCTAGATGATTTTTTAGACACTCGCGCAAGAGAATGCAAAAGTCCAGCCCTATCAGAAAGATGTCATCAAAGTTGTGCACGCCGTCTTTGTATTCTTGATACCTATAATGTCTGTTGCATTTTTCACATTTGACAAAGAAAGTTTCCACTGACTCTAAAAAACCGGTTAGAGTTAGAACTCTTGCATTTCTAGTTATTCTAATTGGGCGACACAGTTTGTTCATGCACACGTGACATTCAGTTTCAACAGGTGTATATGATCTAGGTATTTCGTTTCTTTGAATTTTTGCAAATTCATCTGGAAGGGGAAAGGGGATTACTTTGTTTGCAAGTGCGTATTCTACCATCTCATTTATTGCATCTAGAGAGTTAGGTGGGTAAAACTGGGTTGAAGATTGCTCCTCTGCTTTATCATTGGCGTCTGGAGCAGCATTATCGTTCTCCCGATCCCGGATGTTCCCTAGGTCAAGGTCTTTTAACTCATCTTTCTCGTGCAAATACCATAGTGCGATAGCTTTGTGAATGCAAAAGTATTTTCTAATCTTACATCTACAGTCAAGACGGCCGGACAAACGATTGTAGGAAACAACACACCTGGATCGAATCGGCAAGTCCATGTACCTACTGTTGTAAACCGATAAGTGAATGTGATTGTTATCTTTCCAAGGGACAACAAGCGGGTGATTGTAAAAGTCACAACCGTACTTCAGCTCCACACAGTTGTTTACTGTCTCTTCCGATAAGACCCTATATTTGGCATCAGATGCCAATTCAAATAGCTTAGCGTCGCTCAAAGAAATCAAATCAGGATACAAAGCATTGTTAACTAAAAGTAAATGATGGCATTCTCTTCCACTCATGCCCGATCTTGCCGCGATACTCATCTCTTCACGACATCGTTCATCTTCACAAACAACAAGCCCACTATTAAGCAGCTTTTGAACGTGTATCGGAAAACCTATACCACCGCGCATGGACTTCCGGACCATATATAAACCTTCAACCTTATCACAGCAAACAGCAGAATAGGTAAAGCTACGGTTGTGCCATCTTTTGTAATGCCTATTTAGATTTTTTTTAATTACGAGCTTTTTACAAATATCACAGGCTATGCGTTCCATGTGTTGTTCTCTTCGTGCCGTCTGTACACCCTCATGAGCTACAACTTTACTTTTCTCTTCGAATTTCGTTTGCACTTCAGAGCAACTAAAAGCATTTTTAGCTGGAAAGTTTTCAGTTGTACAGGAATGCCTTTCTAAATGTTTAACAAATCTACCTTTTCTTCTTACAATTTTAGAACAAATCGTACAATGGTAATGCTGTGTTCCCTCCTTCGATCTCTGTTCCCTGGGTTGAAGTTTTTTACAGGGCAAGATAACGTTATCACCAAATCTAACAACACGTGACTCACTCAAATGTACCTGAAGAACATGACGTTTTGCTACAGATGTGAAGTCAAATTTGGACGAATTTGGACACAATGTGCAGTGAAAGTGGTGAGTATTTTCACTGCATCTTCTGATATTACGGTCTTTGCACGTTACGATGAAGGAAAAGGGATCAACATTACAACCCGTGCTAAAAACAGTATTCGACCCAGTATGACCCTCAGTTGGATCATCATCTACCCCAGAATTTAAAGCTTCATCTGTATTGTTACTATTCTCGTCCGAACCGACAAACCCATCAAAGGACCAATCAGTTTCGTCACCAGAATTTGATGGGATTTTGTCCAACCGACCGGATTCTAGTTTCATCGATTGATTATCGTTTATCGAACTTACATAAATAGAGTCTAAGTCTACTTTGCTGAACATTAGCCATGTTACAAGGACGACTCGTAAATAGTCGCTGTAAAGAGAGACGTTGGCAAAAAATCGAAAAGTTTTGCAATCGTCTTCAAAAGAGCCCTTTAGAGCCCAAAAGCTCTTGTCATCCATGGCAAAAATACACATTGCCATAATCGTCGAAATACCGCAGCTATGGCCGTCCTGTTGTAATGGAAAGTAGCGCCAACAGTGATGGGTACATTTATGTACTCCCTCAGCTTCACTATCGGGATTAGGAAGATGAAGGTACTTTAAGCGGATTGGAGCATTGCTGGGAAGAAGACCCAAACGCCTAGTATAGTCCGCTACTATGGTACAAAGGTCTTCTGGTATGACCCAGCCAAGAGGGTCCCCATAGTACAAAGTATTGCTCCGAACATCGTACAGAGCAATAGTGAAATGGTTACCTGGGGGATTCAACGCCCCATCATATCTCCTTCCGCCAATAAATGTACCCTTACCTCCTTTACCAACATTGAGGCAAAATACCACTTTTCTCAGAACTTTCGAGTTGCTGGCTCTAGAGAAGTGTTCAACGAAAGCTTGGGGGCTGCTTGTGAGGGTATCATTCAAGTAAGCAGCATGAGTATCAGTTGATGAGTTGTTCACAAGGTTGATAAAGTGGTTGATAAGATCACTGGATAGCCACCTACTTCCAACAAGGCATTTTATGCTTGATACTGGTAGATGCAGCCTGCTGTCCACATGTTGATCGCTGTTGTTGCTGAGCATGTCGATAAAGGTCCTCACTGGCTTCAAGTCGACCTCCTTTGTACCGGGTGGGCAGATCAAACTTGACTCCAACTTGTGCAGCCAGTCTCTCTCATCCATCAGTTCACGTTGATCACGATCCTATATAGTAATAAGGACAATGATGATAATGAATTTTGAAGCTATATCTCTGTGGCGGCTGGGACTATAATCGGAAATGTGAAATAAAAACATATATCAATCGCCTCATGACCAATTGAATATACGATTCGTCATATATACGTACCAAATCTTGACTGGTGGATTCGCGTTTCTCTGCCGAAGGAATGATAGCTCTCTGCTTTTTCTGTTGAAAAGAAGAACTCTACTTTAGGTATTGTTCAAAGTATGCACAGTGTAAATCGACACTTTTAGCTAAAAATGGAGTATGTAGTATTTGTTGATATCAAGAAACCTTTCCAGCCCTTTCCTTTTTGGCGTTTGTAACTAGGCCTCCGCCATTACATTCGTTCTCATCCAAGCTTGGCAACGCTGTAATCTGTTTGCCATCATTACTGACCTGTGGAGTGAAATTGGTACGTTAGAAGTGTTTATGGACAAGGGAAATCGCGATACAAGGATATTTTCTTCCTTGATTATGTTATAAGGCTCTTCCTGTTCATTACAGAGTCAAACAGACACTGCAGTATGATCTAACCGAGGTCTTGCAGATTAGTGCCTCTCCTTCCTTCCTGAATCATCGTATCCGATTTCTTCTCCTTGGCAGTATGTATCGTTGAAGATATATATACCTTTTTATTGTCCTAATCACCCTCTTGACCTCACCCGCACTTCCAAATGATATTGAACTTTTTTATGGTTTAGATTTACAGATATTAGATCTCATAGTGAAGCATCGACTGATACAGTTAGCAACAAAATGGAAAAATATACTTACCAAGCTTGGACAAGTCTTTCTCTTTGCCGCAGACTTGATTTTCTTAAAAAGAATTAGTTAAATCCTTTAGACATAGTTATGAAAGAATAACGACAGAAAATGTCCGGTGAATACGAATTTGAAAGCGAATATGCATAAGCTATACATTCATACCTTACGTTTTGCAAGCTTCTTCTGCGAAGTCCGGTCCAAGCAATCAATGGTTTCAGATTGCTCCTTCTGCAAAAAATATCACATTATCAAACCACTGTGACATTACAAGGAAAGAATAGCGGGTAACGACTGGAAACCATGTTTAGAAAATACTATACCCTCTTGATGGCGCCTTTCATCCACTTCCACTTGATGAGCACGTTATCAAAGGTGGTCCCCAGAGAACTTGTTTTGATCTCTTTCTTTCTACAACGAAATAAAAACCACATTCTAGGTGTGACAAGAGGTGATGCACTACAACGATTGCTAAATTGCCAATTTGAATTTTTGAACGTCAGCAAAAGTAACTGTAATGGACTTACCGAGATAAACTTGTCCTCTTTCCCACGAGTCTCCAACCTTTTCCTTTGCCATTTGGAACCTCCGGAGCAGACGCTTTGAAGCAAAAAGTTGAAATAGTTAACGAAGTTATTGCAAATTAGAAGTATAATAGTAGATGACACGATAATGATAGTTTGGTAGAGAAAGACAATAGAAACGAAAATATAAATTTAAGATAATTTCATTTTCGTTACCTTCCGCTTCTTTGCTTCCAAAATCAGGGCTGCTCGTAAACCCTAAAGGTGGGATTTCATGCAAAGCACGCCTAAGAAAGGCAACTAACTTTGGCAGGCCATAATCTTCACTGAGATGTATGCTGTCTTTGGAAGACCAAAGCCATCGGTTTTCGCGACTATAATAAGGCTCAAGATCAGAGAATGTAACGGCCTGATCATGACAACACTTCTTCATTATTCGGTAGTAAATACCACTTTTTGCGTCCGCTTCATCCAATCTTGGTAATATCGATGGTACTAGAATCTGTAAAAAGACATATAATGGGATATCAATCCTAGAGATATCATTACTAGCGCTATTCTCGTAGCAATCGGAAAGTAACAGATATCAAATCTGATTTGTGCTTTGCAAACTTACATTAGTCTGAAACTTTATCATCCTTTTCATAAATAACTTGGAAAAAAGTGGACAGTTTCGAAACAATGCTTCTTCAGACGATACAGAGACAAGGAATTCTACCTGGGAAGAAGGAAACCTTTGCTTTGCGGTTGTAAGCAGACTTGTGAAATCATCTTCCACTTTCTGCAAGTGACTGTGCCGCGACATGTCATTGGTGCCCACCAAAAGAATAACCACGCGAGGAGATGTGTCAAGCGGTATACTGCAGTGACGGAGTTCAGTCCCAACGTGGAAGAAACCTCCTCCAGGTGTACAATTCACGTACCAATCAGGGGGACAAAGAACGCTTCTTTCAACGATTGGCCTCAGCTGGGAGTCAGAAAACACCGCAACCTAAGGTAATAAAGCAGTGCTTTATTTCTGCGTTAATAAAGCAATAACATTTATTCTCTTCCAAATTTACCAATGGATATTATAAAGTAGAAGAAGAAAAAGACATTCAGAAAAATGTAACTTACAGTGTCGGAATCAAAGCCAACATTTGGGTTGAAACATTTATTTTGCTTTCCACTGACTCCAAGTGGCCAAGACGTTGCAGGGCCACGCCATCCTCTTCCTTTAAGGTCATCGCCTCTCCTGATCCAAGACTTGTTTGCTGAGCCTATACTCAACTGGATGAAATTGCAATCTTTTGCTAACTGATGGCAAATTTCTTTACCATCCATAACCAACGGTTGAACGATTGACGCTATAACCTTCACTACCAACTTTCGCAGAGTTAAGATCACTACCTCTAAGGTTGCTAATGATAGGCTAGTGAACAGACATTAGCGATCAACCCGCAAAAGTCGCCAAATAAACTCAAACAGTTAACAATTGACAATTAGAAGCAATTAACTATATGTCCCGTGGATTAAACGAATAACACCTAAACTACCAATCAGAATCAAGAATTATGTTTGTGCGGTAAGTCACTAAGGCTAGTCACAAATGTTAACACCTACCTTAGCAACCATTGTGCTATCCGAGTATGCAAGACTCACCCAAACAATAGTCATAAAACTTTACAAAATTTACAAAGAAAACAGCAATGGAAAGTTTTCCCACAGCGCAAGAGCAAGGTCGGGCAATTGTTAGAAACGGAAGTAACGAGAACGACAACAAAAACTAGAATGATGAGAAAATCTCAAGCTTCCAACCAAGAAATTGCTAGCAACCACCCAAACAGCGCATGCATCTTCTAGCAGTGATTAATATATATATAAAATGAAATTTACTCCGAACTAATTTGACTTTGATCTTCCATATGTCATTAGTCGTATGTAACCATATTCTATTCTACGCTCTCGCTATCTAAAAACCTCATCGCAATTACAATAATATTTTTCGCTGTATCTTACACAAATAATAGTAGAAAAGAACACTATCAGAAAAGTAAACTCTTCGATTTTGCCTTTTTGTGGAGACACTCTGACATAGTGACAGAAAAGCAGAAAGACGAAGAAATATCTGACTACTCATCCCAAGATTCTTTAGAAGAATCCTGTGATCTAAACGGGCCCATTGATCTATCAAAGAAAGACGAAGAATCTGCATCAAACTTGAATTTTGACGCTACTGTAAAATTGTCTTTCTTGCCAACGGGTAGTGGTACTTCCTCCCCAAATGACAGCATTGACCAAAACTTTAACCAGGTAACATTCGTGGATGAAGAACGTCCAAAGTATACCCGTAATAAACTTGATAATAATTATGTAGAACTCGAAGATGAACGTGTAAGTAGTAATAAAGTATCATGTAATTGCACTAATTTCTTGCAAGAGATAAGCTCTGGTATGCCACTGTCGGTTGGTACAATGAATGCTGTATTGGATGTGTTGCGAAGCGATTTTCCAAACGTAGGGGGACTTTGTCACGTTTCTGACCTATTTTCCTTTTGGGGCAATGGCAATAAATTCGTCCAAATAGTACCCTTAAATGATTCCATGACTGAGTGGGGAACTTTGTCAAACATGCTATCCGTTGACAACGTTGTAAACTTGTATGACGCTCTATTACGAAATCATCTTTCAGCAAACAAGAGAGAATGCAAGTACGAAATTTCCATAGAGGGTTACGCTGCGAGGCTAAGGCATCCAAAAAATGATAGGTTTGAAATACATGTTGCGGATACCGTCTCATGTCTTCGAAACTCAGACAACGGTATAGCGGCCATATTTTTTGCTCTGTGTATATGTCGTAAAGCCGACCCGCAAAATGTATTTTTTCATTATAGAAGATCGAGAAAGGAATTAATTAGTGCATTAGAGAGCAAGACATTTAAAAACGTAACTTTAGTTTCCTCTCCACGTGAGTCTTCAGGAGCACAGTTTGTAATAAAGCCTCGTCTCTATTGCCATTGTAACTTGCCTGACTTAAAGACAAAAATGATCTGTTGCTCAAGTTGCCTGTCATGGTATCACGGTAACTGTGAAGAAGACCTTCTCTCGTCACCATGGCTTTGTAAGAAATGTAAAACGAAATGTTCAAAACGCCCGATAAGAATTGTTGTAAGTGACAGTGATGAAGCTGACATTATGACATTGACGGCACCTTCACATAATAGGAAGAAGAAACTTGCGGCAAAAAGAGTTAGAGGCAATAAAAAGAAAGATGAGAAAAACTCAAGCTTCAAGAAATTGCTAGCCACCATCCAATCAGCGCATGCATCTTCTAGCAGTGAATAATATATATATATAATGAAATTTACTCCAAACTAATTTAACTTTGATCTTCCATATGTCATTAGTCGTATGTAACCATATTCTATTCTACGCTCTCGCTATCTAAAAACCTCATCGCAATTACAATAATATTTTTCGCTGTATCTTACACAAATAATAGTAGAAAAGAACACTATCAGAAAAGTAAACTCTTCGATGTTGCCTTTTTGTGGAGACACTCTGTTGATGATGGGAGCAGACCAAACCGAGTGGAAAACAAGGAAAATTAATTGATAACCTCTTTGCAAATACCCAAATACATGTCATTCAGGCATTTATTTTGAAAAAAAAGAAATCGTAGACTGGCCGTTAGAAGAATTTGTTAGTTTGTCTTGAGCCGTACATGGAGACAACTCGGTCAGAAACTAAGTGTGCGCCCGTATGATGGGAGCAGACCAAACCGAGTGGAAAACAAGGAAAATTAATTGATAACCTCTTTGCAAATCCCCAAATACATGTTATTCAGGCATTTATTTTGAAAAAAAGAAATCGTAGACTGGCCGTTAGAAGAATTTGTTAGTTTGTCTTGAGCCGTACATGGAGACAACTCGGTCAGAAACTAAGTGTGCGCCCGTATGATGGGAGCAGACCAAACCGAGTGGAAAACAAGGAAAATTAATTGATAACCTCTTTGCAAATCCCCAAATACATGTATTCAGGCATTTATTTTGAAAAAAGAAATCGTAGACTGGCCGTTAGAAGAATTTGTTAGTTTGTCTTGAGCCGTACATGGAGACAACTCGGTCAGAAACTAAGTGTGCGCCCGTATGGGAGCAGACCAAACCGAGTGGAAAACAAGGAAAATTAATTGATAACCTCTTTGCAAATACCCAAATACATGTCATTCAGGCATTTATTTTGAAAAAAAGAAATCGTAGACTGGCCGTTAGAAGAATTTGTTAGTTTGTCTTGAGCCGTACATGGAGACAACTCGGTCAGAAACTAAGTGTGCGCCCGTATGATGGGAGCAGACCAAACCGAGTGGAAAACAAGGAAAATTAATTGATAACCTCTTTGCAAATACCCAAATACATGTCATTCAGGCATTTATTTTGAAAAAAAGAAATCGTAGACTGGCCGTTAGAAGAATTTGTTAGTTTGTCTTGAGCCGTACATGGAGACAACTCGGTCAGAAACTAAGTGTGCGCCCGTATTATGGGAGCAGACCAAACCGAGTGGAAAACAAGGAAAATTAATTGATAACCTCTTTGCAAATACCCAAATACATGTATTCAGGCATTTATTTTGAAAAAAAGAAATCGTAGACTGGCCGTTAGAAGAATTTGTTAGTTTGTCTTGAGCCGTACATGGAGACAACTCGGTCAGAAACTAAGTGTGCGCCCGTATGATGGGAGCAGACCAAACCGAGTGGAAAACAAGGAAAATTAATTGATAACCTCTTTGCAAATACCCAAATACATGTTATTCAGTCATTGAAATAGGCAAGTAGTTAGACATTTTCCATTCAGTAGGCCATTGCGAGAGCCGTATGAGCCTTGTTTATATTGCCAAGCTTCTAAAGTGATGGTTTTCAATCGTAAATTCCAAGGCCGCTTATTTAAAAAACTGCATAAAAACTATAGGGGAAGATACTAGAATGATCAGAGAATCTTTTAATGTACCATTTTCTATATTTGCACTCTTTGCGACTACGCTATTGGGTTTCCAAAATTATGAAGGAGCCGTACGTCCTTGCATGTGCCGTACTTACTTGTCTGTGCCGGTCGGCTCCGGCCCATTATGGCTGAAATTCCCGGGAAAATTGTCGATGAAATATTCTGTGATGGTAGCCAAGACTCGTGGTAAACTAATATCTTTGCAAACCTGTAAGAGGGGTATGCACTTTGATTATGAGCGGGCAACGGGTGCTGAGAATGCAAAATGGCTTGAACTAACGGGAAGACAATCGATGGAGAGATTTATTCCGTTGACAAGGAAAGCACTTCTAAAAGCCATCCTTGAAGACAAAGAAATGGTCTCATTGAATGAACTGGACAAGTTCCAAAAACTTGCAACTGGAATTGATTCATTATTATATGTTAATTATAAAAGGAAACTTGATGCTATGAAGGTAAGTTTTCAGCTGTGTACTAAAATTTCTTGCAAATATGTTGAAATTAATGCAAACTTTGAATTATTTTTTAATGCAAACCTTGCTTTCAGCTTAGAAGGTGGTGATGTAACATGTACACTTCTTGTCTTGTAAAGAATGTTCAATTTCATTTCAGAGTTTGTACAATCCACTATCACCTGATAGAGACACTTTGCAGATGAAATCATTTTCAACTACTGAGCTCAAAGCCAGAGAAACAGAGATTCTCCTTCACCTTGAAGAGTTGCTGAGTGAAGCAAGTTTCTATAAATTACCACAGAACATAATGCTTGAGGCAATTGGTGAGGAAAATGTTGCTGAAAAAATGGTTGTCAAAGTTTCACCAGACAATTATGCTACCTTGCAGTTTTGGGTCATAGGAATGGATGTTGTACCATTTGATGATAGGCCATGGTATGTGATTGCAGAAGAGAGAGCAAGATCGTACAAGAGCCAGAAATTGAGGCGTCTGGATCCACTGTCACAGTATAATTACAAAAGATCATTTACTGCGCAAGTCCGCTCAAATTTATGGAAGAAGGCAAGACCTTGACTTCCTTATTTTGAAAAAGGCAACCATTCAGGCAATGTTTACAGCTGATTCCTGATAACTCAGAAAAAGTTTAGTCCGGTATCTTTTTAGTTTAGTTGGGTTGAATTTTGGCTCTATAGCTATAGCTCTATAGCTATTGAATTTAGCTCCTTTTATCTAGAGGTTTTTTATATATCAATTAATATGTTGAAATTAATGTCTTCAACCAACTCTTTCCTCTTCCTAGTACCTTTTTCTGCCATGTCTCAATTAGTATTGCTATACTTCAGCTAAATTCTAGATTTAAAAAGTTTTCCATATGATTCTTGGTATAACAAAATATCTATAAATATTTATGAAAAGTTGAAGAGTTGATGATTTCCTTTTCTACAGCTGTTTGGTGAAACTGTCAAACGGATAGCAAGATACAAGCGAGTTATTGTTGCTGTGAGAATGAAAACAGACTTAAAGCTTCTCATAAAAGGATTCAAAGACATTCCATGTGAAAATTTAGAGTTTTTATTACCAGATGGCAAAGTGAAAATGGGAAAATTAGACAAAATTAGGCTGTTTGTCCAAAGTTCACTGATAATCACTTTTGTGCTTGCAACAACTGTGTCTAACCTCATTGACTTAGAGCTGCAGATAAGTTTGGTTTTGGCAATATCATCAGTACTAATATTGGCAAGGAATGCAGCAATCTACAAACGCATGCGAAATAGACATTTGCTTGACATTTCACAAACTCTTTATTTTAAAAGTGTTGCCAGCAATCATGCATTATTGGCACTTATTGTTGATCGGGCTGAAGATGAAGTGTACAAGCTTTCTCTCCTCATTTATGCCACATTGCACCAAATAAAATGTTCACCAACTCTAGGTTTGTGAAATAAAGTAATTTATATAATGATTTGTTTTATGATTCTCCTTTGCATAATGTCTTGTAATGTTCTATGTTTAAGTTAATTATTAGATTTTAAAGTTGATCCTTAGGATAATAATGTTGATCCTTAATGACATTTGTCTATTACCTACATGTTCTTTACTGTAACCCATCCAACATGAAGTTATGAAGCGAATCAATGTATGTTTATGTATATTTTTTATATATTGTTATGTATGTATTATATATATTAACATTATCATTATCTAGTATGTTAAATTGGTTTGGCTTAATTGGTAGTTCAGTGCAACTTAAGAATAGAAGCAACAATGGATATGGGGCATATATTAGTATTTCTTTTGTCCATGTGATAATTTTTTATTAGAGGGGAATATTTCCCTAACTATTCATTAATGTTCATTTTTTCAATAGAAAAGAGGTTTCCAACAGGTCTATCAGATGGGAATTTGGAAGAGCTGATAGAAGTCTGGTTGAAAGAAAGATTCAACATTAAAGTCAACCTTGATGTGAGAAGGGCACTGCATTACATGAAAGACTGGAAGATTGTAGATGAAATCTTTGTTGGGGGAAAAGCAAAGTACTTTGCTGTGGATTTAGACGAAGCACTTATTGTACTTCCACATATGAAAAGACCACCATTGATACATCAAGCTGATTTACTAAATATTGATATGGAAAGAGACATCGAAGATGAGACACCAGCTTATTTGAGCCAAGACAAAGGATACAGCTGGTATTAGTGATTTAAAGTAACAAATGATATAATTTATTAGCCTTTTGCTTCACTTACAACATGAGTAGGTTGACCTGTGTATCTGCAACTTCAGAGGCTGAAAAGCTTACTTTGAATTTGATTGGATTGATTTGAAAGTTTAATGCTTCCATAAATTAAACGCTAACTCCAAGAAAATTGGTATTCTATTGATGCTGATGATAGAAATCTTCTGGTTTACCTCCCTAGTAGTCTGGTAAATTTATGTAATGACTGAACAATAGACCTGAATTCTATCAACATTTTCAGAATAACAGGAAAAGGGATTCAACCCTTTATTAGTGGACTCACACAACAGTTACAATAATGCCAACTAACGCCTTAGTAAGCATTCATCCATTACTATATCATTTGTGCATATCCATGGTAGCTTTCTAAAAATTCGTATTTAAAGCAATGATTATATCATCAAAAAGTTGCATGCAAAATATCTGCCTTATTTTATGTGTTGTATCATTACTTTCAAGTCAGTGACCCACTATTCTGCCGAGTGGCATAAAGAAGAACCAGTTTTCTTTGCTGTGTGCAAAAGACAATAGATTTCATTTTTCATTTCTCAAGATGACAGATTTGACAAAACCAAACGTTCAATTACGTGAGAACAGCCTACTACATTTATAAAAATCAAGTACAATTAAACTAGTTTAATCTGTTACATGCATGCAAACCTAAATTTCAGGCATTTTGTGTTGTGATGGCTCTATGTAATTGTCTATTTCTTCTCTCGATTCACATCTCCACTTATTCTTTATTGCATCTTGCTGGAAAAAAGAGCAAAACCATTTCAAACTGAATGTGCGTTTTAAAAATTCCATCAAAGTCGAAGCCAAAGGCGTGCTTTCATATTGTTGCCAAATTACCGAGGAAGGACAAATGCTATCACCAATTAAAGCTCTTAAAATCACCATTTGACAGAACAATGTTTTAACTACTACGTTGACTATGTTGAAGTATAAGCATAAAGTTGTGGGCGTGGCATATACGAGATGTTAGAGAATATTTCTCACTCAACTCTTTTCGAAGGGTGAACTTTCCAAGAAGGTTTTTTCAAAAAGACACTATGAAAGTGGGCTATGAGAGAAATTAGCATCCCACATCAGACTTTTAGCGTTAACTTGGAATGTTGGCCACGCCCTTTGCCGAACAAAATATTTTTAGGGCCATGTAGGAAGGAAAAGAAAGAATTTTATAAGTAGAAAGAAAGGAGGTCAAATATTCTGTAATTTATTTTGATTAGTAGAACCCTGGATATGATTTCAGAACCTTTAAAGAAACCTTTCATAATCTTTAAATTTTGGCCTCCACTTTCAAATACAATTCGCCGGCCCTGTAGTTTAATGGAAAACGTGTGAGGTCTTCCACTATAACACAAAAAGTTTAGCCTTACTCTTTCCTTTGCCTTCCGTCTTTTTTCTTCCTCGTACTCCAATTTCCGCTTGCGTTGCTGCCTCATCTGCTCCTTATTTCTCTCGGCCAAATCAAGCTTGTTCAGGTGCTTCTCAATCTTAAGGGCCCGGTCCGTTTCCCATGCTTCCAGGGTCTCTTTTCTTCTCTTCGCGTGCCGTTCCAGCCTCTCCTTGTTTTTCACCTCCCTCTCGTGCAGAAGCTCGAAAGTAATGAAATTCTTGTCTTTCTTACGCCCAGAATGTTGGCTCTTCCTCCTGTTCGAGTCCGGCTTTTCCTCCATCGGCTGCCTCCTTATCGGGGGAAGTTTCGTCCTGCCACAGATAGAGTCCTTCCTTGGGATATTCATAAAGTTTGAAGTGCGTACTGAGATTGCGTCGGACGAAATCGGCGGCAGTGGAGAGTATCTGTTGAAGCTAAATGTACTGTCGTCTGGCAGTATCCTTTCTGATTTATCTGCTTTCTCTTCATCCGATGAGAATATCTGTGCTCGGGAGGGCAGCGACGATTCAAAGTTCCAGTTTTCACTTTCCATCCTCTTCGCTGCTTTCGATTTTTTCGAAGTACCAGTTCGGTGCTTCTTCTGTTTCTTGTCCTCACCCACCTGCCTGATGGGGGTCTGTTTGTCCAGGACAAGGTCGGAATCACTCCCGATTTTAGAGCTCATTTCCCCCTTGACACCTTTAGTCTTGTTTTTGGTCTTTCTCTCCATCTTCGGTCCTTGCCCTCAAGTCCTAAACAGCGAATGCTGCGGAAATGTAGAATACACATCAGAAGAATCATTGGTATCTGACGTCATATCAAACTGCAGGCCAACGTCACGTGCTGTATAAAACACCTATAAAACAGCTTTTTAAAAACCATTGTGGAACGAAGTAAGAATAGCATCTAAAATTGACAAACTTCCAAGCACTAAATTTATCAAAAGACTTTTAATACTGATGGTGGTAATATCAGACAGATGTGCTAAGGTTTCCAATGCTCTAATCATGGTCGCCTTTGACAGTAGGATCAAGACGCATTTCGTTCTGTAAACTTGAGGGAATTATATGTACTTGTAAACGATACAATGAAGACACGACCAAATGACAGAAGAGTTTCGCACGCAACTCACGGTTGACAAGGCATCATACTTGTTTACAAACAACGAGGAGACGACAAGATATACAACGTAATTGCTCTTGAAATTTTAATGCAATTCAACATCAACTTGCAAATATTGCTGCAAAGTATGCTGTACTACTGACATCCGCAATTAACAACAATCGGAAGAACGGAATTGAGCCCGTTAACATGCGTATGGTTAACCTGCAAACGGGGCCATATACAAACGAGGTCATTCTAATCACTACAATCACTCGTTTCTATTTCACATTTGCTTCGAAATTACTTTCTAAAATTAATTTAGACGTCAAAGATACGAATAAAATGGATAACAACACTGCATTGATGACCGAACAGCAATGTATTGAATCCTCTTTCTTTATACAAATAATTCAAAAAACAGGGAGACATGGACTGAGCTTTCATTCACAAAAACACACTTTTATATGAAATAATGAATTAACAAACTAGACGCAGGATAGGCAGCAAAACACAATAAAATTATAAAATTTAACCAAATGATGTATGGAGAGGTAAAAAATTGAATGATTGGATAACTGAAAAACCCTAAAAAGTGTGTAAGGATATCAGCCCAAAAAAGAGTGTAGCTATTGTCCCTGTAACTTTCCAACAAAATGCATGCATACGAGAGTTGAAGGAAAGCAGTCCCGTTATAAAAAGCCATCAGCTCAGACACGAAACGGCAAATTTCATTTCTAGAAGGTGGCACTTTACTAAGAATGGTTCTATAACAAACCTAAAAGAGACACTGTAAAAGCGAATTAAGATAGCAAAAATAAGCAAGTATATGATAAGCATTTTGAGGCAATTTTAAAGTGACATGCTGCCCAAAAAATTGAGTCTTCATTGGTGCTTTGTGAGATTCGAAGCACAACTGAACTAAGAAATCCAACATATAAAATTTTATGAAAGAGTGACGTGTTGTTAAAATAAGCCTTGAAATGTTTAAAGGTCATTGCCAAATTAACAAGGAATGTAAGGATGCGTGAATGAAAAGATAACGGTTTAATTGTTAGGAAATCAAAAAACGGTCATAAAATTCCTAATGAACGAAATTCCTAACTAATATTTCCATAGATTAATGGCATATAAACTCAATGTCATGATTCTTTTGCAAGTGATGTGTATATTAAGCCGGCTATATTGAGGCAGGGGCATTGCAACTTGAAACGGGGTGTGCAGCCACACTTGAATCTATAAGCAAGAAAGGACCGATCCAAAATACTAATTTCAGTCCTTCTTGGGATGCACAATTAAACTCCCTAAATGCCGAAAGACGTCTTTGGAATCTTCATAGGCTGTTTATGGCTTCCTTGGAAAAGGGTCTCCCCCGTGCCTTGCATGCTATTTTTTAAAACGTCAAGAAGAGTCGGCAGTCAGGTTATTTATAAAGGCCATTTGAATTAACACAGTTCGTCAAATGATACTAATTGTGATATCTTTCCTTCCACTGTGACTAGATTCGCTGCGATACTTTGCTTAGCTTCACACTATCGGTCTGTTTTGCAAGTGTCACTTTGCGAAAGATGCCTTTTTCCATATCCATGATCTATGAAATGTAAATTCGAAACAGCAGTTAGGGACTGCTTTTACAAAAAATGAATCAATAAGTTAAAGATGGAAAGATATAAAATTAAATTAGCTAGAATAACCGGTAGCAGGTTGAGCAAGAATGGTTACCAGTGGTATATGTGCAACGAAAAAAGCAATGCAGAGTCATTTGGGGTTTAGGCCCATTGGCCTAGTCCAACCGTTCGGTTTCAAATTAGGATCTTTACCGTCGGAAGAAAAACCAACCCCGTAAATGTTACATAACTATAACCAACATTCTTAAGAGTATTTGCTCTAGGAAGGATTTAGAGGAAACATCGAGGCGATCATTTGAAAAATGGCCCCGAATTTTTTATGAAGGTTGATTCTCTCATACCTGGTTGTGTTCCTTCACCATCCGCTCCACCTCTTCTTTGTGCTTAAGACTCAGAGCTTCCATCTCCCTCTCATGACAACGCATCAACTATTCGAAAGAAACGGAAAATTTAACCATTTTTATAGTAGCTTAACATTAGTCCGAACAGAAAAAAAATTATATATATACCTTAAAATGAATTGTTCGTGTTATTTCTAAACAAGATTTCACGAAGAATAAAATCTCAAAGATTACGAATCATCGTGCACATTGCATTTACATGAACAAGATGCAGTTGACTTTTTCTAATTACGCTTTTGGATTGAACACACCAAAAATGCTTATTGCTTGTCAATGAAACCATTCCTTATCGTGTGGGTTAAATTCCCTTCATTCTACATCGTGGAGTTCAAAGCGTTTCAACTTTCAAGCGTGTGGTAGTTTTAATCAGTGAACAATCGATTCATTAAACCAGCACAGAGTTACTATGAAAATAGATTCGATCTATCTATTCTTTAACTTTCCAGGTGATAAAAGCAATATTGCTTTGTGCAAACTTTGAACACAAAAAACGATTAGTGCATCGATATTCACAATTCAAAACCATAAAGTGATTTGCTTACTTCCAACTAAGTGACAAGGAATTAAGTCAAAAACGAGAAACAGAATCGGTGAAATGGTCGTACCTCTTGTCTTTCAATGATGAAAAGAGTCATATTCTGCTTATCTCTTTCCCTCTGTAACCTGGTTAAACGTTATCCATTATTAAAACAATCAACACATCATATAAAACAATGGCTTGAGGTAAACTCTGTGATAACAGCTCTTAGTCATTCTTCAAATAGTCTCCATGCGGAGTAAGGGTGGTATCAAATGGCCTCTGACAGGCGAACGGATAACTGTTACTTCAGTAATGCAACACAGATAGAAGTTTTAATATGGATTACCTTTCCTTTTCCTCCTTGCTTTTTATGGAACGATCCGAATTAAGGTTCTTTGACTCTTCTATTGACTGCTTTGCTTGCCTCTTTTTAAGTTCAGCCATCTCTCTACAACCAAAGCAAGAAATCGATCAACATAAAGTCAGCATCGAAATTCGACAGATTATTTGTGGACGCAATGACCAAATAACGACAACATATCAAATTTTATACTCCTCACACGGAAACATTTTGCAAAACCAGACAGATAGGTGCCAATAGTACAACCAGAGTCAAGTAGGTAAAAAAATCCTCTGTCGTGGCAGAACAACTACAAACATGTGCGCCCTCGAAACAATGTTTCTTCAAAATTGACTGGTGATATCATCTAAGAACGTACTAGGACCTTTTGGTCGTTTATGCTGTCAGACTTTGGCAGCTAAAGTGTGCCGTTTTGAAGCGAGCGGCGCCGCCATTTTGTTATTGCAAATGGGGCTAGCCTCTGTTTAGGTATGCCTTGTGACGTAAAAGGGCACCAGCCTGATGAAGCTGTGGCCTAAGGCGATGCTGTGTCAACGATAGAAACATTGGCAAAGTATATAAATTAAGATAAATAACATATAAAAACTTGTGATCACATGGAACATACTAGAGGATTGCTACAGAAAAACTAGACAAGTTTGGATCTAAACATTACTAGTTATTATTAGTGCACATCAGATTATAGGTTATGCTTGGCTTACCAGTTACCTTACCTTTATATCAAGAAATATGGTTTAGCTTTAACTTCCCACGTGATTACATTGAATTGATTTCGCAACAACTTTTTAGAATTTGATATGAGATTAAAAATACTTGTACAATATTTTTTTATCCTGTGACCAAACACTAATCAAAAGCCAGTTAGGATTTAAATATACTGTTGCCTCTCTTACATCCTTAGCCTCTTTTCCAATGCAAACATATGCCGCTGTTACTTCAGCGCACGAACAGAGGAAATGTTGAAAATACACTTTTTGGTACAACACCAGTTAGTTAGCCAATTTTGAAATGATATTGTTTAGAAGGTGTAGTTCTACCTTCAAGGAGCTGAGATCCCTTGAAGAGAACAAATAGTGATGCGGATAGTCAGGTGACAAGGGCGAAACGTGAACACTAACAACAGCTTTCAAAGACAGCTCCATAAAAACTCTACAAAACCAACCTATCTAGCTTGTCTTTCAATAGCTTCTCCTCATTACGCTGTGCTTGGGAAAGTAGAATCTTCAGGTACTCAAGCTGTTCTGCAATCTGGTACAGACGAAGGCCAACTCGCTCGTGGACCTGGGTTGTAGTCATGTTCTTCTCTTCTTTGCTCACCTTCGACGCGTTCACAGCAAGCTAGTTGCAAACAGAAGAGAGCGCAATTAAACCTAAAACAGGGCTAAACAGTGCTTATGGTAAATTTGGGTTAAACTGGCAACTGACTGAATTTCGTTCGTCGACACATGGTCAGATTTCATCAAGGAACTTGCATGCTGGTGCTAAGAAAGTAGGTAGACAATACCGACGATCAAAATGAAACGAGAAATCATAGCTTAGATAGCCTTTGATTAAAACAGAAACTCGAGAATCCTTTTACTTTCAAGAACCGTATTGATTTAACAAACTCCCAAAAGACATGTGTTCCTTGATATCGATTGTTAATTTCTGTTTCAAGCTGAAAAGAGCATTGTTAAGACGGATTGTAAAAAAGAGAACAATATTTTATTTCAACACTTTGATTGTACGTAGCTCCGTTTAAGAAATTAGCCTTTCCTAGGTTGCATATGTTTATAACAGGACCATTGGTAACAGCACCCTTATTGCTGAGAAGGCAACAACTTATAGATAATCATACTGTTATTATCATTATATTATGACATAATTCTGACTAATACCAGTGAAAGGAATTATGTCACAATGAATATACTGTAGTGAAATGCGTTTTAGCATACTTAAAGGATACTAAAATATTTAAAAAACGAAAATATTATGATCCTTGAATAGATTTGTAACTTGTTAAGATCTTTGGAGTGACTCTGTATATCAACCTTTTCATTCATGCGCTGTTCAAGGTATTGCATCTTTTGGTTATACTTCGCAAGAAGGTCGTCATTTCCATCCGGCCTGCAGAAATCAAGAGTGGTTGATGTTATTTCGTTCAAATCTTCAGCAAAAAGCTAATGGAACTGCCTTTGGCCCCTTGCTGTCTGCCTATATCTATACACATAAAGGATTGATATCGAGAAACGGTAAGACGACGCTAAGTACGCGATGATACTGAACGGCATGGGAAAGACCTTCAGCAGATGGCCTAATCGACCGTGTTGAAATAATCCCACATTACTGTAGAATTAAAAACCTTTGACCAACCTGCAGGTCCCAGGCCTCTTTGATGCTTTCTCATACAGTCGTTCTTCAGCAAGCTTGTACTTTTGATAGGAGGCTTTAATCTTCTCCACAGTCGATTGGTTGGACTTCTGTAACTGAACTCGCTCCTACATTAAATTTGAAAACCACTCGTATTAATGAGATTGGTATCAACAACATATGACCGATAGGAAGACAAATAACTAATAATAAGACAAATAACAAAAGACTACTAAAAAGACTATTAATAAAAGACTGATAGGAAGGCAATTAACAAAAGATTGATACTAAGAAAGATAACAAAAAACTGATACGAATAAAAATAACAAAACATTAACAAGAAGACAAATAACAGAATTGATAGGAGGACAATGAACAAAGGACTGATATAAGTCATATAACAAAAGACTGATAGGAAGACAATTAAAGAAAGATAAAAAAAGAAGACAAATAACAAAAGATTACTAAAAAAATAACAAAAGGCTGATAGGAGGACAATTAACGAAAGACTGAAATTAAGAAAAATAACGAAAGACTTCTAAAAGACAAATAGCCAAAGACTGATATGAAAAGCTAAAAACTCGAGCAAAAACACTAACTAAAACGTGAACAAACAAAATACCGAACAATTCAGGATCGTAAGCGTGAAGATATTGTCAGCCATGCTGTGGACTAACCTTGTCGTGCCTTTTCTCGAGCATGTCGACGTCCTTTTGATGCTTCTTAACCAGCTTCACGAATTGCTAAAATGACAAGAAGGCGTCGTCAAACACATACGAATAGGGCAAGATGAAGAGATTACACGGATTACCAAGATCTAACAACATTCAGTCGGGCCATGGTTGGCATTCTTAACTCTGAAGCATCAAATAATCGTTGAAAATCCCCTGCGATGACTTACAAAAGAGCAGTGCACTCGGTTCACAGGCGTGGAAAATACATTTGGAAAGTCATCTCCTACTGGCAGCCGAACAACTTTTTCCTGGTTCTCTCACATACACCCCATAGTTCCCATTAAAGGAGAAAGACAAGGCACACAATTAGTAGTTTATGACATTCCGATGCCTACGTTCTAAACCGTTAAGTTGCTGCCATCGATTAAAACGTTATCTGCATAGACTAATCTGTGTTGAAGTTAATAAAACTGCTACCTTGTCACTTTTCAAATCTTCAAATGAAACGGGGACATCAACTTTCTCTTCACCTACAATAAAATGCGCGTACAATGAGCTCAAACATGAAAGACTGTAAAGGAATATTTCAGGAATATCAGAGCAGGACTTCAAGCAAGCAGTATATGCCTCGCTCCAGTGGCAACACCGAAAACAAAGGCAGACCCACCCTCTCCGAGGAGAACAAGGTTAGTTCCACTGCCAACTTTTGCAAACGATTTACGGTTCTCCAGGCCATGGAAAATCGGGCTTCCGATAGAGGAACTGATTGAGAAAAGCGACGTTATGGACTGCTTGCTGTGATTAGAATATCCAATTGACTCCTTGGATGAAAATACATCCTGAAAATGAGATAAAATCATTTCAAGTGGACAAATAACAACCACAATAAATAATGAATAATTCAAAAGCTCCAATCCTTAAAGATGCATATGAGATAAATTTATCTTTATATAAGATCAACTAACAAAGGTATGAGAAACATTTCTTGGCATTAATGTGATTTAATAAATGATAAACTATAATGTCCAGGTAGAATTTACCATACTGGAAATACACTTTAATTTAATATAATATATGTAAAATATCTACATATACTAATATTCATTGATTTTGTTGGTGTTCGGACACAAAACTGGCCTATGACATAAAGTTACAGGACAAAGCTACCGTGGCTTAAAACTAGATTATAAGGCTCAGCGTAGCCTCGTGTCTGGATTGCCTCCTTTCCAAGATAGTGAGCTCAATAGAGAGAAACAAAGCTAAAGGCGTACGTCTTCCATTTCTGCGATATCGAAAACTTGCATCTGCTCTCTTCTCTTGTCAACCTCCGTTTGATACTTCATAGGATCAAATAGGCGATCTGCAAAATCTGAAGGGAACGAAAAGGCTTTTAATTTCTTGCAATAAGTGATAATAATAGTTATGGTTCAGCAGGTTATATCCCTGGCTTGACAACTTTTCCACGATACTTAATGGAAAAAAAGAGAAATACTATCAAAAAATCATTAGAAATAGCTATAAAAAACACAGCGGTGGCTCCATTTCTCAAAATCATTAAACTACAACAATATGTTTAAAATGACTGTACAAAAATTTAGTGAAGAACATTTTCGCTGTGATTCACTTTTCGTTTAACAAAAAAGCAATTAGCTGATTAACAAAACCAATTAGTCATATAATAAAAATAGTAAGCAGAATTTTTGTGAAGTTTGATCTTGAAATGACATATCGTTATCGCAATTCTCTACTTCTTTAGAAGGTGAATGATTTATTATCACGAAAAATGCCTTCAGCACATGGATGCATTGTTATGGTGCAGAATATTAAAAAGGATCATACCTGCGAATTTTTCAGGAACATAGGTTTTCAACGTAATGTGGAGGAATAAGGTGGAGAGCGAAGTCGGTTGGCCAGACTCCGTTCTCAGAGGAACGTGTCGGTAGCCTGTGATTGAAAAAAGAATATATTATGAGCTTTTAGCAACGTGATTAGCTATAGAGCCTTTTTTAGAGATCCTTCTTCCTGTTCACAAAGTTTCATCCTCCAAAAGACCCACTACAGTAGATCAAGCAATCAATATGCACTGAACAACGGAATGAAAACAAGCCTATAAAGAAGATTATAAATGTTAATTTCCAGAGATATGTACATTAATAAAGTGATCTTAATCAATCTTATTAGAAGGTGATGTGTTTTGTACAATAAGGCATATCATATGAAATCCAAAATGCATAATCCGAAAATGTTCGTCCCATATTTCCGGCCATTTGTGACTTTTGTGCTATCGTAAAAATTACCTGGCTGAATTCCATCAAGAGGAAGAACTCGCTGTCCGAGAATCTTATCACTTTCATCGTAAACCGTTAATTTCAGCAAAGCCAGTTCTGGGAGGATAACCTGCAAAAAAAGCCAGTATAAACGATTCTTGGCAGTGAAAAAATAGCTGGCACAGCATGTTCAAACTATTAATGGCCTATCAGGTTTTCGTCTTTTGAAGAAGCCAAATTCCAGGATAGATTCAGACAATTGCTTTGCATTGTTAGAGTTCTGGCACCAAAGAAGTTACAATGAAGAAGCAGACAAATGAAGATAAATATAAAAGAAACGACAAAAGACAGTATGAAATATAAACTACTAGCGAGGAAATGTGGTCTCGTTTCAAGGCATACTAGCTAGCAATAGTTGAGAAAGCTACATTGCAAATTTTTTAGCCTGTGAAACATTAGCATCAAATCATACTTTGGTGAATACGAAGCATTCGTCTCCGAACAGAGTATTCATGTAGTTGCTTGAAGATAGTTTCGTCTTGTTTTTCCTCTTCGTATCTGCAGGCAGACCGAACAGCTCTACCATGACGTACGTCTGACATTTTTTATCGGTAAGAAATTGCCCCGAGATCACCTAAAGGGAAATAGTATAATTAAATTCAGGGCACAGGTTCCGGTGACATGTTATCAGAAGGTAAACTGTGAATAACGTGCTTAAATTCACTTGACATGAGAAAGTTAAGGAAAGAGCGTAGTAACTGAGGAAAGTAAAATTGCAAGGGAACATAAAGGGGAATGATTGATCGGGGTTAATGTCCGTTTGCAAGAGGGCAGTTTGTTGGTTGTAAGAGAGATTTATGCGGATAATCACAGTATGAGCTGGGAATTGCTTTGACATTAGCGCTACACTTAACTGGTGAACTGGCTTAGAAATTTCAACCGGTCACAAAGAACGTAGGGACACTTTTCGGGTGTGGTAGAAGAAATGAAAGTATAGTGTAGCACTAGCTATCTGCTTACAACAAGTGAGCACCAAAACAGAACATCGAAAGGAAAACCTCGTAATTTGCAAAGGGGCCGCTTTCCAGCAAAAAGGGGGCCTTGCAAAATGGAGAGGGGGTCGAGGGGACAGTTCACCACGGTCTGCATTTTGTGGTGGTTTAAATTCAAATTGATTGCAAGCAATGATAACATGAGATGGCAGAGTGACGACAAACTCAAAAACTGCATGACTTACAGCAAAGTTTACCGTAAAAAAGATTGACTTTCTACAAATATTTTAAAGATGTGCGTCTTAAATGAGGTGAAATCTCTTTATTGATTAAGACGAAAATTCACGAATAATCCCTTTTTTGAAGTTAAGGAACTGAACTAACTTTGACTGTGACAGTAGCTGGAATAATCCCGTCGATTGGCGACTCGGTGAACGGATCGAATGCTTTTTCTGGCCTTCGCATTATCTCCGGTTTCAAAAGATAACTGTTGAGCAAAAAAGCTGGTAAACTGAACAGCTGTTTTCCAAAGGAGAATAGCGTTAACACAAGACACGAGAACTATTACGATACTTGTGGCTGGCAATACATGGCTTTCCTAAGCCCAGACAACCAAGGCAGGTAAACACATTCAGAGAGATTAGGTCACTCTAGTTCTAGGATTATGAAAAATTGTAAATTAAAGGTTTACGCGTTCAGTGACGGATAAAGTGAATAATTCTTTAATCTCTTATTAGTCTGAACAAAAACCCAGCAATCGCACAAAACAACTTAATCGACCGACCGTATTAGGCTGCATAGGCTGCATAGGCTGCATGGTAGAGATTCCTGGCTTATACACAGAGTGGCACAGAGACATGGAGAACAGTCACTATTCAGTGGTTTTAGAGTATTCTCAGGTTTTAACTTTATGTTGCCCGGGCCTAGAGGTCTCGTAATTAACCACGAACCACTTTCTTAATGCTTCCTAGCAGACGCTGCCAATTCAACACATTATTATCACGTTTTAATCAAGTTTAGAAGCTGACTTTCGCGCAAATGAATGAATGTGGAATTCTATACAAAGACTTGGTTGCTTCCTTGCTTTTTATTTCGTTGTTGTTTGCAATGGAGGGCTGAACCATTCCTTACATTATCAATTATGTATGCATAATTTAGTTTCATAATTACGTAACATCTACATGGTATATTACAAAATATTACTTTCACATTTCCTCATATATGTTCTTTATATATTTCAGTTAACCAAGTAAAACAAACTGAAGCTAATTGGTTGAAAATGTTACTTTTTGCAGACATTCAGCCGTTGATAGAAATTTGTATGAAATCGGCGTCAATCTAATAGATATCATCGACGCTTTTTAGATCCTTAAAAGTGAAAATGACTCTTGAAATAAAAGAAGCATTTAGGCAGCGTGTCTCTATGACAGACAGAACACGTAAAAGCTTCAGGTATGGTGACAGATATTAAAGTCATTTACCCAAGTTGGTCATTTGCCTCGAACTTTGCGTGATTCAGTTGGTAAGGGACATCTACAAAGAAAAAATTGCATCAAGCCTCGTTATGGTTATCAGCATCACTGACGTCACAAACTGTCTTCAGACAATAAAGGAAAAACGAGGCTATATAGCAGTATACCGATACGAACACGATGCGAGAAAGTGGCTGATTTAGGATCAACATTCCAGAACTTTAACCTATACTACCAGAACATTTACATATTACAGCATCTTTAACTATTGCTGGGTGGTCTTTATACTCTAGAGCTTGCAAACCCGCTTTTAGAAGGAGAAATGCATCGGTTACAAACAAAATCCATAGGACAAAGAATAGCCTATCAAATTATCTCATCAGGAAACTAATTACATGAACTTCAAACAACATTGCCACAAAAATCAACATAGGATCGCGGAAACTTTGTAACTGTTTGCAGAGCTGAAACTCTATTAAGTAGTTTAAAAATGAGAAACCAAAATTTATGATCAATCATCGACAAAAATAACTACAAGGGCAAACATGCTAGCCTCTGTATCCCCTAAACTGAGCCACATGTTTTCTCGATTGTTGTTTTCACACGTCATGAAATTGCCTTTGAAAAACCTCGTTCCGTACTTGCCTCCAACGTTGTTAACTTAGACAGATAATTATATCGGCTAAGTGAAACTTTTGGCAAGCAAATATAATCAAACATTGACCAGCCAGTGATAAACAAAGATTCTACGTAATTATTGAGCACATAAGAAAATTCCGTTTGATACATACTGTTTTGCTTAGGTTAGTTTTAAGCATTCAAAACGTAGGACTTGAAGCTTCATCGCTTTCTCGTTTTCAAACAGAACAAATGTTGCGTCACTTCCTCTGGTGGTTTAGTAAAAGTTCCTTCCATGTTTTAAAAATAAAGTTTCAATATGACGAACACACCTGTTGTCTGTAGATTCAATGTCACTAACTGGCAGCCCACATTCCAGAAGGCCTAAAGAAAAAGTGATGGAATAATTAGGAAAACCGAGAAGGAAAAGATTCTTGAATTGCTAAAAACAACAATTAACAATACGGACAGTTGCAAATAACACCCTGATATTCTTAGCTATTGAGTAGACACATTGGCTGCGTTTATATATACCGCAACAAAATTACTTGATTTATTCAGGCAAAGAAAAATAAACCTTGAGATAGGCTTGAAACACATGTAACAGTACACTGTCAATTTAATCTATTCTAATCAAACCTCAAATCTTTGGCCTTTCAGAAGAAAGTACAATCCAACTACTAGCAAAAAATACATCTCCTTGACAATAGTCATTCAAATTGAAGGTGTTTTGCACTCTTCCAAAAAAGCGTCCTATAATATCTTGTTAAGGCAAGATCTTGAGGTTCCATGTATGTATTGGTGCCCTCCTTTCTAGTTCTGCATGACTGCCTATTGTACTTGTTTCTACCTAGCTTCCATGGGTAGTCTTTAGGACACTGAGAAGCTTAAGCTTATCGAGCAGTGTCCTGGTCCTTCCTCTCGATGTGACCACACCTCATGATTCCTTATGCCTGGAATTACAGAGAGCTGGCGACTCTCCTTACTCTGTGTGCAAGTTTGGTCATGCCAGGGACTCGAACCACGGAACCTTGAGTCCGTAGTCAGCGCCTCTAGCCACTGGGCCATCCACGCACTGCCACAACGATGCAACAAACAAAAATAATTACATGATGGTATACGGGAGAGACAACGGATTCGAAATAATGAACAAACCTGTGGATTATAGTTGGTGGAATCAACGCGAGTCCCTTTTGGGTATATTCTACTGAACTGACGATTATTATATCTGATAATGAGTTGAGGATTGAACTGGGTTTACTACAAGAATTGAATTTGAGCCTTGAGAGTTACCTAGGAAGATGACCTTTGTACTTAAGACTCCAGGGAAAAATATTCTAATTAACTAAAATGCCTAGTATGTTCCCATTTCTCCGTGAACCTTAATGGACTTCCCTGAAATTTTGCATGGGTTTAGGGCTTCATAAGATAAATCTGAGGAAAATACTAATAAAGATTAACACTTTAAGCAGTTGAACATGAGACGGTTTTTATTGTTGGATTGATGATTCGTAGCAAATAATGTGCACCAATAGAAATGTAAAAATGATATACAGATTTAACACAGAACTTTTAAGGATACTTTGTAAACTCCACGGGTCCAGTTTTGACCAAGTGTATACCAGAACATTCATTAAACGATGAAATTTTGTAAGACAGGCATTTCTCTGAAAAAACAACGAAAGGAACTTGTTTTATCGCAATACATTTGTGTGTAATATTTGTGATTTTAAATTAAAACCAACCTTCCATTCTGCAGTTACATTATGTCAGTGCATCAAAATTGAATTTGAAATTTGTTTTTAATTTCAATATGATTTCGATTCATATTTCATATAAAGTAAGTTCATTCATCATCTCATTATTTATCCATAAGTTCAGTTCATCAACTGTTAATAGCTGTACAGAAAGTTATTACAAAAAGCTGTGAAGATTACAACGGTACCTTCAGATGATTCGAAATTTTGAAAAACCATTGGTTGAACATAGTTGACTAAGGAAGACAGAAGCGGATCGATGACATTTTTCTGGCTTGAAAACTGTTGGTTAAACGACTCGTCATCTTCACTGTTGAAACTGGTACCCCTAGAAGACTGTCAAATCCAAAAGAAGTTAGAAATACAATGTTAGAAACTAGCCGAACTGAACATAATGTGTGCGTATCAACATTTTTCTAACAAGAGTTTGAGAAGATTTCATGATAAAATTTTGCCGATAAAAAATACAACAAAACAACCAGGCAAGGTCAATAATACATGACGTGGTGGAACGCGATGAGGTGCCAAGACTGGTCCAGAGAGACGTCATTAAAATATATTTCACATTCTCAACATAACAACGAAGCGGACGTTCTAAGCCCACCAAACTGGCCCGCTTCCTCAAAGAAACCTCCGTTTGGTGCTCCTTTGGAGAGATCTTAAAGGTAAACAAGCCTCGTGTTGAATTAAAAGTCAACTTCGGCAGGAAGGATCCTATTGCAAGATTGTTGTCATACCTCTAGAGAACATAGAGCGCACCAATGGGGACGCGTCGTTAAGCATGGACTAAATCCACAATAAAGCGGCATTTCCACTCACCTTCTTGGAGTACCTGGTCATACTTGAGCTAACTGTGCTGGATGAAGTGGTACTGGACGACCTTGAGTTGCCCCGTCTAACTTCATCGTCACTGTCATTAAAATCGTCCACAGAGCTGGCAGTAATCAGTTTTTGATGCCGAAACTCTTGGGGATCCCCCGACGCACCCTTGTTGACGCCGTGCCTCCTCAGCGACGGGTTACTCGAAGACCTAGGTAGGCCGGAGCCAGTCGGCTTTGATTTCCCATCCGATGATTTGATAGAGATGGTATCAGCAGATGTGGTGCCTTTAACTCTTCGCCTGCTTCTATCCACTGATTCTACACTGTCATTCATAAGTAAGGACACGTCCTCTTCACTCACAGTGAAATCAGTTGTTGCTGTTCCGTCGCTGCCTCCTTTACTACCCGTACCATTTCCTATGCTTACAATGTTATCAGTGGAGCCGATGTTTTCTACATTGACAAACGGAGTGCAGCTTTTCTCAATACATACGTCCACTAAGGATTGGCTGCTACCGTTCGATACAACCATTCTCTCCTTATGCGCCTTCGCAGGCTCACCGATACGCAAGTCAGTGCTATCACTCCCTGTCCGCCAACAAGAACCGAGGCTATCGACTTCTCCGCCATTTTGATCTTCCACATCTGTTTCAAAAGTAGTAATACTGACGTCATCCTTGCCATCTGCGACACCCACATCGCCTTCATAGATATCTGTAAACTGAATGCCTTCCTTGATGACAGAGAGTCGCTTCTGCGGTATGTTTCCTTTACTTGATGACGTCACGGGTCTGTTCGAGCTGCTTGGTCTCCGTCAGAGTTGTCTTCTCGAGTCACTTCTTGTTTATCCTGGTTGTTTACTGATTCTATGAAAAAAGAGAAGGTCAAACCACCATGTTAAAAATCTGTAAAGAAATAACCAAGTCGATACTTCTTGCGTTTAATATTTGAAAGAATCACTTGCAGTTTGGAGCGAACGAAGAATTAACCTACTGGACAACCTTAGCGGTACAAAACTTCACAGAGGCAAGAGAAAGCGGAACTAGTTTTTGCATACTTAAAGTACATAAGTGTTTTCGATCCGCATCTGGCTATTCATTCTGCCAGCTTTTGAGTTTTTTTCCATTGTTTGCATATTCTGAGGAGTGTCGGACGAAAAAGTATGCAAAAGCTAGTTCCGCTTATTCTTGCCACTGCTGGAATATCTATTTTCTGGAAGAAGAGTGACGCAAGGATACACTTAAAGCATTGCGCCACCGATTGGAACGAGGAAGGTGGAAAGAGTAAACCGGACTTTGATAGAAATTCAATGCCAATGTAGATAAATAACAACATAAAGGTGATTCAGTACGATTGTTTTCAGTGAAAAATGATCAACAACTTTATCCGTTGAGCTTCTAATTCAAAGCAGAGAGAATCACCTAAAGCCAACAGGTCTTTCTCGATCTCTGGAGCAAGTTTTTTGTTCTTGATTATGATTTTGTACATGAGCTGGTTTGGCGGTGGCAAGGGTACGCTCTCTTCAAGCTGCAAAAGAGATCAATCATATTCAATTATACAGGGCCTACTGTCAAAAGGTTTGCTACACGTTTAAAAATATTGGTTTCTTAGTACAAATGATGCTTGAAGCTGCTAAGGTTCTTTAGCACTGCTAAAATACAAACAGTAACCACTGCCTATTGCTGAAAAATTGTAGAACTTGTACCATAAATCAGATCTCTGTGTGCAATACAACCGAGAAAAGAAAGACAGGAGGAATTATTTCTCAGAAATTAATGTGGGCGTCTGTGGCCTGAAGCTTTCAAGATACTTTATGAAAACTGACAAATTGACTTAGCAAATTGACACTCACCGGCCAGGAATCAAGGGGAGTATCCAATAACATATCACCAAATATCTCTATGCAATACTCAGCAAGTTTCCGTTGCTGCAGAAGGCTACACATGGAAATCAGTAGGGCAATATTTAACAATCACGTCCATTAATATTATTGCCATTAATAAACATAATGTTTTGACTGACTGAAAATGTACACAAGTGGAAATTAGATTGATTTTAATACGGAAACGTATTCTTCTGGCTGCTGATTCTAAATTCATTGCTACAAAAAATGACATAATGGCATTTGACAATGACATGTTGCCGGCCGATGGTACATGGTAGTTTTATGATTCGGGATTTACACTAAAGAACGATTGCTTATATTGTGAATATTCAAAGAGGGCGCTGTTACTTGAATTGAAATAGGCAGCCACGTGGGTGCTGGAAGAAATCTACTTGAAGTGCTGTTAACCATTACGAGTGCATTGCGCCTAAGTTGAATATAAGAATTAGACATTAATCGTCTCTATTGGACTAGTTTCACTCTGAAGTGAGCGATCAAAGTGACAATAGAATTTTTGAAACAACACTTTACATTCGATACTAGCAGTTTGCAATACAGACCTGCAATGATTCTCAAACGAGAGGATAACTGGAAGCGGAGAAGTGATAAATGCAGTCTCTTTGATGGCCACAATGACATCCTATGGAAAAGATTGCACAAGGATAAACCTGACCATATCAACTATGAACCGACATAGTAACAAATAATGATGATTAAAACTTTATTGAGCTCAGAATTGTTTTCAAACCAAGTTTACAGTAAAGAAAAAAACCGAGCGAGGCATCGCAAATTGTTGAATATCATCACACAAAATTTAAACATTTCAAAATCGGCAACGATGGACGAGAATTCTGTCTTCTGGGTTTGGATTGGTTGATGGACTACCAGGCTACACTTCGAAACATTCTTCTCCATTTTCAAAATTAATTGCTTTCTGGGCCACTATGCATGCTTCGATTAAAAATTCCGCTTTTTTCTTAAGATTAACAGGGTCAAATTTGGTTCCGTAACTTTTTTCTATGGTGTTAAAGGCGATGAAAAAGCGTATGCCAACGAAAGTATTCCGTTCCTTTTTCTATAGTGTAAAAGAGGTCTTCATCTGTCACCTAAAATTCTTGCTGCATGTATGTTGACACTAGCTCCATATACTCACTCAAGTTATCAATGCTGGCGAAAAAATCATTCTGATAGTACATATTTCAGATCAGTTAAGCAAACTCATTGACAATTATTCTAACTGATTTTCACCGAACGCACAAGCAATTGAAAACCAGCGGCATGATAAAAGTGGCTTTTCAAAGCTTTTGAGACTTTGCATTGGTGACACAACAGTCCTTGATGAAATAATGCGCACACAGTTTAATTAAAAACAGCCCATCGCAACCTCGTCAAAGCAGATTCTCAGAAATCCCAGTGGACGAACATCAAATCACATGAAGCAAGAAAGCACTAAACAGCGGCAGCTGACATCAAAAAGAGGTCGAATGTGGAAAAGAGGCTTCATAATGCTCCTACGCAGAAGTAGTGTGCATGTCACAATTCTGTATGCAACGTAATGCTGGTCCTCCCGATCGCGTCGCTGACGCAAACGACCATTTCTACCAACTCTAACGGCATAATGAATAGCAACATATTAAGCTCGCACCTTAAAAAGAATATTTGAGCAAAGAGCCCGCCCATGTGTGATGATTGGTTCGTCGTTCAGGCCATCCCAACAGTCTAGCTCTATGCATCTATCAAAATAATAAAGTCCATCATAAACAAAAGGCAGTTATTAATCCAGATGTCTTATAATCGGATACCCACACGTTTGCTGGTTTTTAACAACTAGAGTCTTGGGATATCTTACTTCCATCATAAAATATTCGAGGGTTCTAGAATACGATTCTAGAGAATCGATGTCAATATACATTTTAGAGACAAATGGAGGAATCAACACTTATGTTTGCACCTTTGCATTAGAACATGATGGCCGTAGACCAAAACCTTGGATCTCAGCTATCTAGACATGCTGGTTTCGCAGATAGGCAAATGACTCTTCCGAACACATGTGAAGTACAGGTGAACAACCAGGAAGAGCTGCTTGAAGTAAAACTACGTGAACAAATTACATAAGTTCTTTTTAACAAACCTGCAGCCGGCGAGTAAACTTTGTCGGTACATTTCAACAGAGGACTTTCCACCGAATTGTCTGCCTAAAAATTTGCATCGTACGCAAAAATTTGATTCAAATTTGATTTAATTCAACATTAAACATAGCTTATTTTCAGATATAGCGGACGTTAGGGCTAGATAACTACAAACTTAAAATTTTCAGGCAATTCAGACCATGAATCATAATAAAGTTGAAAAAAGAAAGTCACAAAACAAATAGAAAGCCATTAAACGGCAGCTGCTTCAAATAATATCCCATTGTTGATATAATTCGTCTAGTTGCCACCAGCATCGATGTAAAATCTACGAAAACTGGCGAATTATGTGGTTAATATCACAGTCAACGAGACAATATTTGTTAAGGCAACAAGCAGAACTAACCTATTAAATACGTATTATGCGAGGAGTGGATGAAGTAGTGCGACAGTGGATGGCCCAGGTCGTGCTTCTCCGAGAGATAAGACTTCTTGAGAATCAGGTTATCGTTGCTCATCAGGAATCGAGCCAGTCCATCGAATCCCATTCGCTCTGCAAAGGAAAAATGCAACTGGAAATTCGAGCTTCTGATGATGCACTAAGTAGCAAGGATTCGGGTAGTTGTCACGTGCTTATCGGTCACTGTACGCATTAGAATTTCTCTGAAGTTCATGTTTCTGTTGTTCATTAGTGTTGAAATTTCTAAGAGGTTGGCTGGTGAAATCATCATCAGTGCTAGCAACCCAACACCGTTCTAAATGTTTTTATTATGTATAGTTTCACAGCCAGGCAGAGCGTTAACATTGGACATTCCCAAACTCCATTTTCCCGTGTTTCTCAAAGCCTAAGAGCATCCCATCTCCAAGATGCTTAAAGACATGCTGTCCTCTCTTCGAGACAAATTGCTCCTTTTGCTAAAATTAATTCTCAGCTTTAAAGTCTCCCTTTTGAAGACACCATTGAAATCATACTTCAGCGAGCAACTACAGATTTTCCGACAAATTTATTTCATCTGTGGGAATGGGAGCTAGAGACGTTAGAGGAAAGACCCAACACTTTTGAACAACCAACACTCGATAAGGTCAGTTGACTCCTTTATGTAAATTGATATCGAGCCCATTCAACACCCTCATATGTGGAGTGGCTTAAAAGAGGTTGTTGTCCACGTGACCAGGCATCATAAAGCTGCAAACGTCATAACTGCTCATCAAATGAGCAGCGGTAACACCAGCTGCGCATGCACACATAAGAGGGGGCTAGGTCTTAGTATCCTAGCATGCAATGTGGTCATGCGAATTGACAGCAAATCGCAACACGTGCACGGGCATATTATTCACGTGCATGATGGTTGCAAACGGTATGACCGGTAGCAAATAATCAAGGAGCTTCGAAACCCCAATTGTCGCATTGAGCGATCAAGCTGCTATAAGTTACCATCAGGTGTTGAAATAGTTACTCTAACCGTTTACAAGTCAATTGTCAATCCTGTGCTTTCGCTCATTCATCCTTGAACCTGAACAAACACGGTGAAAAGTCAGTCGTTAATCATTAGAAAACACACCATATGCTAGTTAGAGGTTGAAAGCAACCAGATGCTAGTTAGGGCTTGAAATCATTCAATCACTGTAACTACCCACCTGCCTGGGACAGCTCTGGTGAAGGCTCGTACTTGGTTATCAGTTTTAATGTCTTGTCTGCGCAGTAAAATGGAAAGAGGATTTCATTCAGGCGGGGATCCCGTTGCTCGTCGTTCAGAAAATTCACCAGCTGCTTCAGCCGCAAAAATGGCGCCCTACCTCCACACCTTCGGCAGATGGAAACACAAATCATCGACAACCGCTCTTTCTTCAATAGAGACACTCAAATCTCCTCACCAACAATCCGAGGGGCAATTCACTCTTGCAAATAGCATACGAGATTCTCATGAAAACAATAGTATTTCCAGGTGATTTTTGAAAAAAAAAATAGGATTTTCACAAAAGGTGAGAATTTTTGGAGTAATTTGCCCCACGCAACAATCAGTGTGGCAAAAAAATTTGATCATATTAGACCTTTCAATGTTATGATAAAATTTTTGGTGAACAAACTAAAATATATGGAAGTGAAACTATATTTTATATTAAAGCTATGCTTTGCTGACCATTTTTAGCGATCCAGTTACATCTAAGAGTTCCTTGCTTGTGCCCTACCTACAACCAAAAAGCTTTTTAAAAGTAGCAAACTGCTGATTGGAAATGTGAAAATACTAATATATTGTAAAATGTTACCTACATTTTCGTGAAGATCTGGTCAAGGTCTTGTCTAGGGCACAAAAAGGTGTACAGTTTGTTGAAATGGTCCATGGTGAAATCCTCTGGATCAACTTCGTCGTTTTTCAGGTGTGGCAATTCGAGAGTCTGCATCCCATCAGAAAACCTCTGCTCGAATCTGGTAGCATTCAGACACTTGCAAATGCTGAAAAGGATCACATTTTTCAAAACAGCCACTGAAAAGGATCACATTAAAGTAGCCACTAAAAATTTGCAAAACATTCTTGTTTGCATTGTGGCTAACTTTTACGACTAAGCCAGCAAAATAGCTTCGTAAAAACCAAAGTCAGACAAAAATGTTAGATAAAGTTATTATGTCACCATTATTTTTAAACACCAATAAAAGATGCAACTTCAGCGCTGTGATGGAGATAAGGACAAACGATCAAATCGAGAGTTGTCTAGCCCACCCTATGGTTGGGCTCAATAAACTTGGACGATAATTTCTTTTAACAAACCATAAAGAAGATTATTACTCCTAACCAAACATACTCCATTTAAACAGTAAATTTTGAGCAAAACTTTTTTTATCATCTGCATAAATCATCAAACCAAAAAAGGTTGGAGAAATTTTATAGATCAAACGCCTATTCAAAACAGTAAACCTTGCCACCAGCGTAGGGCCTAGCTTGGCACAGGGAAGTTGGAAAATCAGCAAAATAGCTATCAAACGGAAGATTAAATTCTAAAACTGTCACACTGGAGTTTTCTTTAAGTACTCCCTGGTAAGTGAACCCATGACATTGTAGAGAAGGTAAATGACAATGATACAACGGCTGGACACTGGGTCATCAATCGCAAAGTAAGTCACAGAAAATACAACGAGGAGCGTGGTAGACTTCACGGCTTACAGCAATATGGCCCTGACATACAGATATTATTCGAGTAACTGGCCGCCTATAAAGAAAATAAAATAGAAACCTGAAAAGACCGATGACCCCGATGCTAGACCCCACAAACCTTGTTTGACTATGTAAAGTTGACCTTTACTACTTATCGGGCGGCCTCTGACCGGTTTTATCGGTCAAGGCAAATATGTTTTTATTAGCGACGCGCTGCAATTTTGCTTGCACTCCAGGCTCGAGGAGGGGAACCCACGAGGAGAGCCATTCTTAACGTTGGGGGAGGGACTCAATTATATGGACTGTAGTATGTGCTGTACACAGACATGTAATGTCTAATAATTATAGAGTCACTCTTTATTTGGAACGCTCTTTGTATTTCAAGTGGTGTCAATTTTCTGACAGATGTCAAGTCTCAGGGAGTCCACAGTGCCAATTATTGGGATCAAATTTTGCTCCATTATTCAATGAAGGTTCAAAAGTACCAAAGTCCATAACATGGCCTTCAGAAGATATTCAAGTAGCTTACTTCTTGATTGGAATCTTTCCGACCGCATTTTGCATAGAGCATGCTTTGATATACCTGCAAATGAAACCAGCCATATAAAATTGTCCCGTGTTTGCAGAAAATAAAAATGACAACAGTGCACAGCAAAGAAAAACCTAAATGGACTGAAACTTTGCTTAATGTATAGGCTGAGCCTTACACTCGTTTGATATACTTAAACTCCCTTTGTTTTAGACACATAGCTACGACTTCAACTTTTGCCGAGAGATGCATGAATAAATGGCACATTTTTACTGACTTTGAGTAGGATGCGCAAAAAACATGGTCAAATGCGGTTAATGACGTCACAAGCATTTTCACCAAATGTTTTTCACTGAATAACCATGCCCAATACTCCTTCGCAACATTGTCTTCTAAGAATGGGCCTTTTCTGTAAGTGCCTGAGAGTAATGATTTGTAGCCAGTAAACGTGAGACTTGGGCGAATAGCGGATGTCCTTCCTCCTCTCACGTTACTCTCCGCACTTACATTAACAAAGATTCCGCCCGGCTTTGGTCACGATCCGACCACTTGTGCCTTGAGGGCTGTCGGGCAAAATGCATCAAAGCATCGATATTCCCGCTTCGTGCGAACTCAAAACCTTGCGGTCCATGAAGATTACCCAGGCAAACCTCTGGTAGGGTTTATCAATTGCGGATTGCACACACTGATCAAGGCATCATCAAAGCTACTTACTGTTTTGCAAGCAAAATGGTGACACTGGGGTTGCGAAATCTCCTGCTTGCGATGAGAATGTTTATTGCCCTCACCCATTCCTAACAATTGAATAAGTAATGATTAAATACCCTTTCGGTCCACTGTTGAGTTCTCAAATGAAAGTGGGGAGGGGAGTTTTAAGCTGTATGTGGGACACGTGATTTAGTGTAAGGACATGAGAATATCATCTGCAAACGCCCTTTTAGAACAAATCGCAAACACGTCGTCCCATTTTCTAAATCAATCTGAATGATAAAGAAATTTTGACCCGTGAGAGAACTTGGGGACAATGCTTAGCTTGTCCCTACGATGACACAGCTGCATTAACTGATGAACATAACTGGTGAAAAGCTTGCATTACCTTTGCGATGCTCACAGACCAAGAACTAATTCGAAGAAGGTTCACATCCACAAGGCTGCTTCCGTACACAATTGCAAATGACCTTTCTGCAAGTGGCTCCTTACTGAAGCTCTCCAATGTTTCACGGGCCTTTTCCTGCAAGATATTCAGCTTCCAATCGATGGGTGCATTTTGATGCTTAATGCAACATTACCCTATTTATATAATAAACATAGACACAGCAAGGATGGAAAGGTATCTTGATATCAAAATATAGCTTGCAAACAACTATTCAAGCCATACAAAACAGATTTTGCAACCCAGCATCTGTTTCATAACATAATATTCTGCCATTTCCAGCAATAGCTTCAAAAAAACTACATCACTTTTACAAAATGAATTCTTCTACAGGAGGCCTTCTTCTACAAAAGCATTTTTCAGGATTTCTCACAAAAATTTCTTTATTGTAACATGGATTCTAGTGTTGCAGTTTACAAGGTCTAGAAAACGTGTCATTGTCTTTTTGAAAACTGAAAACAAAATAACATAATACCTTAGGGAAGCAGAACCTGACATCACTGATCTGAGACAAGTCTATGCTTGTTATTTCCTGAAAAATAGAATTCCAAATGTATAAAGTGACCATAGAATCTTATTGTGTGATTAAATCTCTTCTTTTCCAGGCAAGTTTTTCATTCTTGAAACATAACTGCAACTCAAACAGCATAGGACAGAAACCATTAAATCATAAATAAAACCAATACAAAAAACAGCCAAACAAACAAAACCAATCACATAATAGCAAATAGATAAATAGCAAAACAAAACCAATCACATTTGGGGATAACATGAGCAGTTGCGATGTGCTTATACAAAGCATTGATAATTCAAAAAAATAAAACAAAGGAAGTAATTATAAGCTGCCAACTAACATTATTGAGAATTCACTGGCAAAAAAAAAACAAATGCAATAGTGGCAAAAGACTGGAAAAAGAAAAATACACAAACCTTTTCCAGGTCAGAGGTATAGGACAAGAAAAATCCATACTGATCAACTTGGATGACAATCTCATGGACAGATAGAGGCTCCTGAAATTCAAGGCAAAAACTTCAGTCTGCAAAATATAAAAAACAAAGCTTTTTTCATTTGTCATATCCATTACCAACCACCAATCCAAAAGAAGTAGGAAAATGAGTAAATGCCTGACTTTGGTCAAGGATATTTTTTAAGATTTTGAAGGTTGAAGTAATATTTAATAATATTCAGTTTATATAATACTGTGCAGCTCTTGATCTTTCTCTGAATTTGAATATTCTATTATTATTGAACTAAAAATACCACCTGCCACCACCTTCCTTTACAATTCATTTTAGATTCAGATTGAAGAATGAATGTACATGCACATTTTCTTCAAATGTTTGAATTGAAGATCTTTGTTGATAGGTCAAAAAGGCAGCCAAACAAATATATGGAAATTAAATTTGTTATCACTTCCCCTCAATCAACGAAAAGGAGCAAATTAAATTTAACTTATATGCACAATTCTAATTGAAAGATGTTTCAATCAAATAAAAAAATATCAGAGAGGTCTAGTTACTAGGTATTGAAAACGCTTTAAAGGCAAAATCAAAATTCACTTTTAGGAAATTTTGGAAAATTACACCTGACACCACTATCACAGCAACATCATGTCTAGTGTTTTTTTGTGAGACATGATATACATACTCAAAGTGTTGAAATTTCATATGGCTAAAGCTCATATTGTGGCTAGTCATGTAGCTATATCAGGGTCATATTTTAGCACAACAAAAAGGATGGTTTTTTTACCACAGCAATCATTTCTTATGAAAACGTAATGAAAAAGTACCAATCAAAACATGGGCCTCAGATATAACTAGAATGTAGCAGGTTTATTTAAGGACTCTGTGAAAACAATAGCAGAATTTCCTGTATAAGCAGGTTCTGTTGTTTGATGATTGAGGTGAAAATGACTCAAGCATACAATTTGAACACATCTTTCAAAATACTTCTGACAGACCAAATTGGCTGCACACAACTGTAGCCAAGGATACTTGCACAAATTATTCCTTGGTAAGCAACAAGCACAGTTGCAAACTGTTGAAAATAGAGTATGCTTTTCTTTTGTAAGTCAAAATACAGAGTGCAAACAAAGTGCAACAGCTGGGAAATGCTTTCCTCGGATATTCAGCAAGTCAGCTCCTAGTTCAATCTTTAATCAAAGAAAGGAAATCTGGGCCTACAAACATTAAGCTGCAAGATATGCATGTTAGTTTTGTTACTCTCTTTTTCAGTAAATTCTTAAGCTCCTTTTCAGACTTTTGAAGAGTTACTTTCAATAACAACTATTGTAGATTTCATTTTGTCACTGCAAAAACTGTTCTAAAAAAAAAATGATGAGAAAGATTCATATACCAAGTGTACAAAGAAAAAGATTAAGTGGCTAATCTTCAACAATGGACACAGTTTTTCAAAGTTTCAGAACAATTGAGTCTAGTGTATTGACTCTATATAATTAATTTTGTAATATGTAAGCTCCATTTTAATTGAAGTGTATTACTGATGATGTGAACATGATTCTAGGTGAAGGTTTTAAGAGAAAACTTTTTCTGAAAGTTTAAAGTGTACAAATGTTTACAATAGTATCCTTATATACCCTACAAAATGTGTTACAATAATTATGAATAAAGTGATTATGATTAATAAGATGATATTCCTTGACAATGGTGATGAGAATATCTTTGAAAAAAAAATCGACACTCCATTTAAGACGGAAAATAAATTTCAATAAAATATAGACACCATTTTATTTTTGCCTAATTGCCACTCAATGAGCTTGCAGGGGGCTAGAGCCTAAAACATTTATTACTTCTGATTGGCTAATTGTCATATAAGTCATAAGTCTTAAAAATCATATAAGGTCATGTAATTTGACAAGATTAAGAATGACAAAATGTGTTTATTGAAGATTATTGAAGTTATATTTATTGAAGATCCTTTTTTCATTTTCTTGAAGAAATGGTATAAAGAAAATATTATACTATCAAAAATTCATTAAAAGTCCTCTAAAAAAACATGATTTTTAATGCCCTTATCAGTGCCAAGGCTTGACAGGTGAACCTAACTGGTCCATTACTGGAGAGCATTATCATTCCAAGGAAAATATTCTCCACTTACAAGTAGTTGCATAACAAACTGATAACTTGATGAATGCCAATACAAACACTGCCATTTGTACCAAAAAATAAATAACTATGTGTGGAAATCAATACCTTTTCAATTTTTGCCACTCACAGCAGAAAATTCTTTGTATCATAAAATATTATTGTTAAAATTTGTCAGCTTTGACTGCATCAGAATACCCAAATCAGAGTTATTCAATAAATACTTCTAGCTCCAACTATATTTGCCTAATAAGTATATAGATATTGGATGACAAGTAGAAGTTATTAGCAATTGAATGATAATAATTCCAGAGCAAAGTATCAACCAGAGGCCAATGATGTGCTTTGAAATTAGCTTTATCAATTTATTAACCTGATCTAGTGGAAAAATGGCAAAACATGTAGATATTATGGCTACAAATTGATTGCATTTGGAAACCTAGTGTATTTTCATAAATATAAGATAAGTATATACATACTTGAGTCAACGTTTCCGCAGAACGTAAACAAATACAGAGACAGGTATTAATTGGAAATGGAATTACAACTTGAATCAAGCTACGGCAGTATTCTATTTGCCTAAAAATTTCCGACTTGCAGCGAATTAGACGAGTCAATACATCAAAAGCGGAAATGATCAGGTTGTGGAGTTTCCCAAAAGAGGAAACAGTTCACAGAAAAATCCTAGAAAAATATAACATTGTTAACATTCGTGCCCCGTGCACTAACCAAAACACTCAAAAGTTATAGTGCTTCGACTAATTTGTTTAATAACAGCTAATCTTTGTTAGATAACTCCTGAAAGAAAGGGGCGGTAATTTTGCTAATTGCGAAGGCGGCATTGTTCTCTAGAGGGGTGCCCCTTTTCCTTCCGCAATACAAAATTTGCTCCCCGTCCCTATAGGTGAATTTTTTATTATAAATAGCTTTCATTTCGGGCTTGAAAACTTTTAGGAAAGTATCTTAGAAGTAAGTAAGCGTGAATGTTGTGACCGTAAAGTGAAACAGAACCCCGCAGGAGAAATTTTATCTCTTTGACTTTGGCACGTGCAGACGCATTTAAAGTGCACCTTTCTGAGAAACATCTTCAGAGATATCTAGACAAAATGTCAAAAGTTGTTTTACGGGTGGTACTGACACTGATAGAGTTAAAAAGAACCTTACATAGCGTATCCACAGGACACAAGTATTTAACAATCAAAGGCCTAACAAGTTCGAACAGCAAAATTCGAAGCACAGTGTAATCAGAGCAGTATATTTTATGAAAACAAAACAGAGTCATAGCTTTACCTCTTCCCATTTGAGAAATACGGATTTTGTTTTAAGGAACTCTGGTACATTCGCCTGAAAACTCAAAAGCTCTTCTTTCCATGTGTTCATTCCTGTGCAGGAGTGTGCAGCAATTCCATAAAACACTTCTTTCTCATCCTTCAGTCACAAGGCATTGGTGATGCAGTAAAAAATACACAAGATAAACAGGCAAAAGGTGCATACTCATCACATTTTACCTGCTAGTACTCTTATTTCGTCCTATATCAAATTCACAATGTAATAAAAGGTCATGACGGAATTCTGAGTTCCCAAGTTTTGAGGCATTTGACCGTATCGAAAGCAATGAAGATGTCATGCATGTCGGGGAGACAATTTCAACACTTCGAAAAATCTGTTCCTCGGGATGTTTGCAAAGATTTAATTTATTCAAATCAGTTAAAATAGAAACAATTTTACGGTGTGGGAGCATCCTTTCAAACAGATGTGTGTCAATTTAATTTTAGAAAAAATAGTCATGTCTTCGAGCCTGTGGAAATATTATAAGCAAAGTCTTTGGCCTACTGGGTGCATGCCACATGGAAACAGTGTGTCAGTTTCAGAGGCACCCAAAACTTTGGACAGGCTGAGAAAAATGCAGTTCGATGGTTTAATAGCTTCGTTACATTCGTTATCATCTTTCTCCCTCATAAATCAAAAAGTTTTTCACCGGCTGCATCGCTAAATAATAGTCAAGCTCGAATTTAGACTGGGGCCGCGGAAGGAGCTGTTTTTAAAAAATTGATAGCACAGAGGTTTGATAGGAATTTTCTAATAAGCCTCAACTATTTCATTTTTTCTTCGTGTTGAGTCTCCTTCTCTGTCCAGTGCTTATCAAGTCCATATTTCCATCTGTTCTGAAACCATATCAATGTCATGACGCACGTATATGAGTTTCAGTTTCCGATTCACATTGTAAATTCAAAACTTAGAATTCCGAGAAGTTCACTAAAAGTAAACAATTAATTCAACTGATGCTGGCTTCGTTCATTTATCCAAAAAGGTAGGTGGCCCTAGGAACAGAAAAAGGACCTCAGTGCAATCTTATGTCAGTACGACCGTTATCTGATCCGGCAACTTTTAACTTCACATATTTGGCAAAAATGGACCATAGAAATGGGATTTTATTTTTCACTACAACAGCAAATTATGGTCAAAAAAGAAATATCTAAATACTCGAAATAAAATACTCAGGGCCAATTGGTTTAAACAAAACGAATATTTAATTACAAACTGATTTAAAGATGTAGATTTCAATTTTGGATTGAGAAAAGACTGTGTGTATGGTATTTTTTATTCCTTCAACCAGCATTAGCAAATAATTGTATATTGGCTGGGCAAAGTCTATCCACTTTTGACTGTTTCTATCTCAAATGGCGATATGCACCTGTATCCATGTTGTTTCAAAGAGGAACGCGCAACAACATTTCAAGGTCCAAAATAGAAATGACATTGAGGATAGATTTAACAGGTGGGATAAAAAGTATCAACATGATCTGGATCATTTTCTCGGGAACAGTAGCCATTTCTATGAATTGAAATTATCACGCGTGGTGGGTACGTCACGTAAACACTGGGTTCAATATGTATGACAGACAATGCAACAAACAATTAGTAAGCATACGCTTCCACTTTCCGTTCTTCAGCCAATCAGCACAGAGCAAAGACGCTGTGTGGTCTTTTCAGAATGTGTGAGTCAAATATTTCGCATTGTCCAACGTAGGCCATATTCATTTTTTCCGCAGGCCCAATTGCAGTTTTTAGAGCTACTTTCTAGGAAAGAGTTATGCAAAATCCGCTTCAGTGAAAGCGTATTGCCATTAAAAATTAAAATAAAAACACCCAAATATTAATTTCTGTAGTAAACTGTCATAATTGGGCCCAGTCTCTGTACCCCGGCTCAGGTCAGAGGTCAAAGGACATCTCTGGGACCAAGTTAAAGTTTCTAAATTTGCCATGCTTGCTTGAGGCTGGTTTATGTAGAAAGGGAATTTACATAGCCTGAGTGGAGTAAAACTGTCTCAAATAGGCAGGTACATACATTTTCCAATTTCAATGCCAAACTTGCAGTACTTAAATAGATAACTTTTTCCTAAATTCTTGTTGTCAAACGTGAGTTGAAAAAATGTCAACAAGATTGCTTTTTTAAATACGTAGCTGTCTGCCTGATTTTTGGGGTTGGCAAAAGGGATGTTTTTGGGGGCAGGTGTGACTTTGTTCTAAACCTGCCAGATGTGGATTTATTTTATGACGGCGGGAGTTTACGATTCACCACTCACAGACGATTCTAAAACGGCTTACGGAGGCTTGGGTACTAGGCTAGATAGCGCTTCATGACTTGCAAACATAGGCAGTAGAGCGCTATGAATGAAGCAAAATGCAGGCCTGTCCAATTGGGGTATGATTTTGGTCCAGATGTAATAAGCAGTTGCCTTGCTATGATCTTTGTCCAGTCCGCTTAAACTCTGTTTTGTTTGTTTCCATTAGCAATGATTTCTATATGATCTTTGTAAAACAACAACACGCATCCTGGCAAGTATCCATGACAACAAGCCAACATGACGCATGAGCTTTGGGTGGTATCGTTCTTTTGCGAACTTTACTTCGTTTGTTCAACTAATCAAGCATAACCTTCCCCTCAACTTCTTGATTTAAACTATCGCAAAGCATGATGGAAGTTTCTATTTATTTCACTGTTGTTCTTTATTCAAACTGTGCCTTATTAAGAGCAAAGACTCTGCGATTGCATTCAATTCTCACACTACATCGTGTTTAGAGGTGCGTCGTTTGGAGGTGCGTTTCCCGCAATTTAAATAATTAAAATCAGAGTCAAGAAAAAATAATAACCTTCCCCTGGCTGTAATTTTCATAATTCACACCTTGCTCATTAATGACTCAAAACAATATTTTTACAATCACTTTCTCATGCTGAAGCCTTCTTCCGGCCCCCAGGAGCCATTTATTTCTCTGATTCAAATTTCAGATTTTTGGAAGCAAAGCAATAGAAAGGCAAGAACCCAGGTCCTCTGGCAAGACCTTTGTGCGAATTCTGCTGATTGTGAAAAATTGCTTTCCGTTCATCACTGGGGAGGCCTTCGTTGAGATCAGTCTAGTTTGAACTCTTGCTGTTATTGAAAATGCGGAAATGAGCCTACGGGGTTCAGCAGTGGCATCCTCAATCTATTATCTCTATCTTAACTGATTAATTCATTAGCACAATTAATAATAAATTGCAATCAGCTCTATATACCGTAAATCCTCGAATTAGCCCCCTGGGGGCTTATTTATTTTTGATATTTTTGGATGGGGGCTTATTCGAGGATGGGGGCTTATTCGAGGAGGGGCTTATTCAATAGGGGGGCTTATAAAATTACCTGAAACATGCCACATAAAAAAATAATTTTTTAAATTTCTTTCTTTTCATAATATAATAAAATAATCTAAGTATAAAGTAACATTTGATTAAATTATTAACAAAAATATAAATTTCTATGGTAATTCACTAAAATGCCAAAGGCAACCTCAGGAGTCGAAAAACAACAAATTTAGGGGGGCTTATTCGAAGGGGGCTTATTGAGAGTTCTAGGGTGGGGGCTTATTCGAGGGGGGGGGCTTTTTCGAGGAGGAGGCAAATTCGAGGATTTACGGTATTTCTTTTAGTTACAAAACCACGACTTGGAAAAATTGTGACACTGGTCAAGTTGCTAAAGAAATTGCGCTTCAATGCCTGTTTCTCAAACCGGTTATATCAAGAAAACGTGGAAAATGAAGATTTTAGAAGAAGGCGCTGCGTGATCCGATTCCCATGAATCAGTGGAGGAGTGTCTATGATGTCACAGGGCTCCAATATTGGTGATACGCCAGTGGCTCCTAAGTTGATATCGAATCGTGCCACTTCTTGGTGCAAATCAATTATTTAAGATGCTTCCACTTTGAATAATGATATATGTGAGACCTTGCAGAGTAATGATATAACATATGCACATATCAAGACCACATGAAGCGACAAATGCATAGTCAATTTACTAATTGTGTCGAGAGCCTTTCCATACTTTGCGGCCGTGGAACAAGAGACTCAATTCTAAAAAATTCTCTGCGTTTCTTATTTCCTGCAATTTTTCATATTCAATGGCCTCACTATCTCGATCAAGGCAATCTATACACTTGTATACTTGTTAAGATAAGTAGTCAGTTTTACAGTGCACTTGAATGCAAAGCAGCCATTTGTATTTAGTCCATCTTTAGACTAGGCTTTATTGATGAGCTTTTTGAACCTTCCCGGGAGAGTGACGTTTAAACAAATACTTTATCATTTCTAAACACTTTCCTTCAAGATTACGTCATACCTTTCCCTACAGAGAATAACGAGTTTCGGCACTGTCTCGTTTTCGGTGTTTGCGCATGCTCTGTGATTATCTTTTGTCAACGATCCGCTTATGCGGACCCTTTGGACCGACCGTTGTTGACTGATGATGGCCTAATTACGAAAATATCGGTATAATGCTTTATGCCTTTGCAATGTGCAAACTTATAGTAGTTACTGGGACACACCGACTTCAGGTGAAGCTAAAATTCTGCACCTGAATGGAATAATCTCTTGGTAAACACGAGTCAAAGACATGTTACCTCATTTCATAGCTGCAGTTGTAATTCGCTTGGTATTTTACGATGTAGGGCCTTGCGTTTCAGAATAACTGTCTATCTATCCTACTTTAGTTGCTTCATTTGCATTTCCACGATGTTGTTTTCGTTGTGAACATATTGTGATCGAATGGCTTTGCATCCAAGAAACGCGACAATAAAACCAACTTGAACTACTAATTGAAAAAAGACTGAATCACACACCTCTTGCACCGTGTCAGGGAGCCTGCGAAGGTGCACAAAAATGTTAACGTCATGTGTTCTCTTAACTACAGCTAAAAGACGTATTTCCTATAGATTTCTCAAGTGTGACAGAACTTTCAAACCTTGGCCACGTAACATATAGAATCATCATGAATGCTTTCAAAATATGCAAACTTGGCCAAATACGTCTAAAATCGGTTGAGATATGGCCGATGGAAAATTTGAAGTTCACTAACGGATTACTGTTATTTTGGCACAGTGCATGGAGTTTTAAACACTAACACCAAATCACAGGGGTTCGATGCAGCCCTAGTCCATATGCTCATCGGGACACATCTCAACCAATTCATTAGACCTTTAGCTGATTTTGCAGATTTTGATGCATTTCATGATTCTCTTTCAGGTTATGGGTACAAACTTGAACATTTTTAAAATTGATTTTTGCGACGTCATCACTTGACAACTCTATAGGGTACTTGATACTTGCGCCCTTTTAGGCTTTTGCTGTGCGCCTTTTGGTGTGTCGCATCACAGTTTAAAACGGTTTCTGTTGTGGAAATTTACGTTCGGTCTTCAGTGTTCAAAAAGGTTCAAATGGGGAGTATTTCTTGTTAATGTCTTTATGGCTATTGCATCCTCAAGAACTTATATTCAGAAATATCTATAACCGTTAATATCGCTGCACAGGGTCATAAACCTCAAGCATGAACACGGGGTTAACAAGGAAGAGAGGTTAATATGGTTTACTTGTGTTTGAACTACGAAAAAGGGTATGCGAAGACAACCCAGATTATAAACGTCAACAAGTAGCAGATGCATTTCATTCGCAGATAAACCACTCTTGAAAGCTTTAAAAATAACTCCGCCATCTATCAGCCTAATCTCGATAAATAGAGAGAGGGGATAATGGGATGATGCGATAGAAGCCACACACTGCAATAGTGCCACGAGACTGCAATAGTGCCACGAGACTGCAATAGTGCCACGAGACTGCAATAGTGCCACGAGACTGCAATAGTGTCACGAGACTGCAATAGTGCCACGAGACTGCAATAGTGTCACGAGACTGCAATAGTGCCACGAGACTGCAATAGTGCCACGAGACTGCAATAGTGCCACGAGACTGCAATAGTGCCACGAGACTGCAATAGTGTCACGAGACTGCAATAGTGCCACGAGACTGCAATAGTGCCACGAGACTGCAATAGTGCCACGAGACTGCAATAGTGCCACGAGACTGCAATAGTGCCACGAGACTGCAATAGTGCCACGAGACTGCAATAGTGCCACGAGACTGCAATAGTGTCACGAGACTGCAATAGTGCCACTAGACTGCAATAGTGCCACGAGACTGCAATAGTGCCACGAGACTGCAATAGTGCCACGAGACTGCAATAGTGCCACGAGACTTGCAATAGTGCCACGAGACTGCAATAGTGCCACGAGACTGCAATAGTGCCACGAGACTGCAATAGTGCCACGAGACTGCAATAGTGCCACGAGACTGCAATAGTGCCACGAGACTGCATAGTGCCACGAGACTGCAATAGTCACGAGACTGCAATAGTGCCACGAGACTGCAATAGTGCCACGAGACTGCAATAGTGCACGAGACTGCAATAGTGCCACGAGACTGCAATAGTGCCACGAGACTGCAATAGTGCCACGAGACTGCAATAGTGCCACGAGACTGCAATAGTGCCACGAGACTGCAATAGTGCCACGAGACTGCAATAGTGCCACGAGACTGCAATAGTGCCACGAGACTGCAATAGTGCCACGAGACTGCAAGTGACTCCAGTAAACCTTATCAGCTTTTCACTCCGTGGAAAATGGAACTGCACATTACCGTGTAACTTTCTGAGAAGGATATTCGAAAATATTATTTAAAAAATGCCAAAAAAGTAACAGATTTTTTGTACATAGTTTTTTATCTCTTAGCCCTACATTATCAGCGGCTGCCTTTAGTGAGGTTCAATCCCAAGGTTCAATCTACAATGTCTAATAAATTTTCTTCTATTTGACATTAAACTGAGGTATTTTCAACTACATACCAAGCATTAGAAGATTTAAGAATATCCAAAGGTTTATTATCATTTACCAGCAAAGCAGACTTCCCTTCACTATCTTCGTTGTTTCTTTCCATCTGCAGTCTTAACCAGTGTCTATGCAGCAAGGTTCTACCTACCCATTCTACATGTAGTCAAAAAGCTTTGTTATGCTTATTCCTAAACAGTTACTTCTCACCTGTACTTAAGTGCCTACTCTGTACTTGTGGCTGAGAAGATATTTCTTACCTGTAGATAAGTACCTACTTTTTAAATTTACCATTGCAGTTACCATGTGCCTCTATCTACGTGGCTACTTTCCACCTTCCCTTAAACATCTACCATATACCTTCACGGAGTAGCTAACTTTTGCCTGCACTTAAACAGATACGTCCAAACTGCAGTTGTGTCCAGACGGCAATTGTTGACTAAAGTAAAATTTTTTAAAAGAAGTTGCGCACAGTTCTTCAAAAGTTACGAATTTGTTAGATTTAGAGTTAGATCTTCGGAACTCAAATAAGTTGTAGGTGCAGATATATTCGAAGCTTCAAAATAAGTTGAAAAATAAGTGAAAAATGAATGAAAAATAAGTTGAGATTAGCTGTTGTCTTGCTTCTAAGTTATTCACAAATATATTGATGTTGCGGGTTTTTGAGAAATATAGGACATCATAGCATTTCATCTTCTCAATCACTGCTTATGCTTAGTAACGTATCACTATTCAATTTTACGATAAGAAATGGCTAAGAAAGTCTGAAGGCTGGGCTGAAAAATTTTCTTTTATAAAACGTTTAGAATCAGTTCCATTTTAAAAAGAAAATTTCCGTTCTAGACTGGTTTAACGACATTTTTATCATCAAGATAGATCAAAAATTGTGAGGCAGACTTTTGGCTCGTGTCTTGGTTAATAATTTGCATAATTCATGTGAATTTCCTTTCCTCTTAGCATAATATATGTCCATGAAAATGAACGACCGAACATACCAACTGGTACCTGGCAAAATTGCTACCTAGGTAGTCGGTTGGTGGCAGTGGTATACATGGCCCCTGAATTATTGGGGGCCTGGAAATTTCCTCACGACAACATCCCTTTTGTGCGAGTTGAAATTATTTTGCTGTAATGATTTCAAGTTTCACTGGATTTGCCTAGTCCCCTTTCCCCTCTCAAGGTATTGATTTTAATACAATTTTGGGAAAATCTTGAGGACCATTTCTTCTCAAAGTGGGGGGGGGGGGGGTGGTCTGTAAACCGAAAACTTTCTTCAGCCAAGTTAAGTGCAGTGGCGTTGAAACGAACTGAACATTTCACCAAACATTCCTCGAGCTTTTGTAGGCGCCTGCGCAATTCCCAATAAGTAGATCAATTTTCGTAGGCGAGCATGCGCAAGTTGAGGAATGGTCAAAAGGGAAGAGGAACGAATTGAGCAACACAACAAAATCTCGAACAAAAGACATATGGAATGACCCTCTCAACATAGCCACCAAAGACGGCTTAGCAAGTCTGAGCAGGACTAAACGCAGTTCAGGAAGTGGCCAAACAAACAGAACATACACACAATGAAGACATTGTCATCCTATTCTTTGAAGGATCATTCTTTCCATCTGACCACAACGCATTCAGTAAAGAACGCAAGGCAATGAATGCCTGAACAAATCCTTGTAAAAAGGGCCTAGACGGCCTGACAAAGAAGCATTTCATTGGAACGCGAACCTATTCCATATTGTGTACAAAGAATTATTAGGCCCAAACGAGTCGAAGCCATCTGATTCACTACCATTTTATGAAGTACGGATACGTAAAACATGGATTGTACGGTAGGTTCATCTGTATTTCATTTCTTATTTACGAAATTGCGATGGTGTTTACATTGCATCAAGAGGTAAATCATCCCGAAAAGGTTAAAGGAACTCTGTCTTTTATCCGCGATCACCTTTGCAAATTCTGTGGCAAATACTGCTGTTTACGGAATGTCGGTGATCCTGAGTCTAGGGCTGTCCAAACCTTCGGATATTCCTATTCAGTTATTTGGCTTAAAATTTAACGAATATTCGGTTATTCGGCGAATATGGGTGTGGTAAAATGGGTGTGGCAGGGTGGTGGTAACGAGTTTTTTAAAACGAATTTTTGTCGAAAATAAATGTTTTCTCGAACCTTCCCTAGCATTAGTTGCCCCGAATGGCCAGAAAGTCAATATCAAATTAACGAGAGTCGTACGTTTTCAAAAAGGGTCGTTTTCCAACATTTTTAAAAGTGAAAAGCTTTCTAGCACGGGCTTCAACACAGGTTGGGAAGTGGGGGGGGGGGCAAAAGAAAATTTAACACTCACAACAAATGATTTGTGAAAATTTATATTATTCTGCAAAATAGTGGTTGGGCCATAGCCCCCGCCTCCCCTCCCCTCCCCACTGTAGCACAAAAATTTTCCGAGGAAAAGCCCCATGACCCCCAACCGCAACCCACGCTCCACTCCCCCTGCCCCCTTCCAATCTTGCTTTATTGGCTTTGTAACTATTTCTTGGGATTGCGATTTTTGAAGAAGGCCCGTATCCATGAAACTCTCTCTTAGATTGAAGATAGGAAGTTGCCTTTCTCCTTTAGAACAATCCTTGCTATTCGACTAGTCAGTGCTATTCGGTTGGCAATTGCTATTCGATCAGTCACGGTTATTCGAATAGTCACAGCTATTCGATCAGTCACGGTTATTCGAATAGTCACAGCTATTCAAACAACCATTGTGGACCTCCAACAGTGAGGTTATTCGCACTATTCGTCTCCAACCGAATAATCGTACTATTCGAACTATTCGCTTGTAACCGAATATTCGCTTTGGACTTCAGCTAACCGAATAGTGAAACAGGTAACCGAATACCGATTATTCGACCTTCGGTGGACAGGCCTAATCCTGACCTTCTCCCTGGTTTGTATGTGTCATAATCTCTTCGCACCGGTCCTCATTAATTTGTGAAGCGCTTTGCAAATATGTAAGCATGGATCGAGACTACAACTAGAATGAAATTTGTTCCTGGGAATATGCACATCCAGTCAAGATGTTTTTATGAACAATGGCGAAGCATTATTGATAAGCAATAGTTTTGTGCAAAAAGTATGGCAGAAATGCAAAAGTTCAGCAAGCAAACAGCGCCAAACCCTATAATACAGTCCGTGGTGTTTATGCGCAATGATGTTGTATTGTCCAATCAACCTTAATAGTCCCTTCAAGGGACCTTACTCAGTCTCTCGCTCAAATACGTCTCATTTGCCTTTAACCTATATTTCAACGAGTCTGCAATGCTTCTTAACCTTTTCCAACACACATGTAATTTTTCCACAAAATTTACATGGTCAGTTGGAAGACAAGGCATTCTTGTTTTCGATATCTCCAATAATGCTATTGTATTTTGTGATTGTTTGAAGGATTTTGTATGTAGTTCAATTTTTAGAATGAACTGGACGTGAACTGGATGTGAACTGGATGTGAATTGGATGTGAAGTGGAACTGAACAAAATCGTATTTACGAGTTTCTCAACACAACATTCGCATTTTTCTTATCATGCCCAAAGCTACCAGTTTTGTTGGTCGGATGAAAAGGGAACCTAGCCTATCAGGGAGCTGCTAAATCCGGCAAAAGCTTTCCCATTGTGAAGAGCTACCCCAGCCTCGAGAGCATTGAAGCTGCTTGCATGGCAATTGAATATAGAATACACGCACATAAACTTCAAACAAGCAAAGTAACCTGCAAACGAGTCGCTGTGAATGTTGTACTTTGGTTCCAATCGAATTCAAGCGAATTATTAATAGAAGAAGATGGGAGAACAAGTCCTTTTCAATAAATGTGACAAAAATTAGGAACAGTGATTTCGCTGCTTTGACAGTAGAATTCTGCTAGCAATGAAAGATTACAAACGAAGTTGTTGGAAGGGCTCAAGTACTCGAAAGGGCATTTCCCCTAAGGGACTTGCTAGATTGGCGTTCTTCCGTGGCTTTGTCCCCATCGCAATTTCGTGCCAAAACATTTCTGCCTTGTTATCAGCTCAGACACAGAGAAATGAGGATAAAACGATTTTCTGTGCTCCTGTGCACTTGAATGCGCTTGCGTGGCTCTCCCTTTAGTGACATGGTCTACTGGCTGTGTTGTAACAAATCCTTGTTAGCCCTAATTGGTATTAATTGATCATTGCTTCAGGCACGTTGTATGTCTATGGAAATAGGCAGTTGCAATCTTGGTCAGGCAAGAAAACAGTGGGGATCTCTTGCTTTCTTTCTCCGCCCAGCTCTGGGCCTAAGTTTGATGTATGTTGTGTAGTGCATGTTGTTTTCCTTCAAATTGATTGCGGGTGGATGATGTGGAGGTTGCCGTATTGTTCTAGCGCTTCCCTACGTACCAGCCCTGAAAAGAACAACCGGCAGCTGGTTCTCTGCAGCGTGGAATAACACTAGAAGAGAACTCTTCAGCTTCAGTTCAACCCGATTCTCGACTGGTGCAGCAGCTGAGCTGCCCATCAAAACCAAACTTACTACCTACCAGAGGGACAAGCATTCCAACGTTTTATTTGACAACGAAATGCAAGTGAAGTGGGGCATTATCGGTGCTGGCAACATTGCCCACGACTTTTCCGTTGCCTTGAGGACACTTCCAGCCAACGAGCACGTCATCCAGGCTATCGGGTCCAGATCGCTGGAGCGCGCGGAGACGTTTGCGAAAACGCACAAAATCCAGAAGAGCTACGGTTCCTACGAAGAAGTCTTGACTGATCCACTTGTTGACATCGTCTACGTTGCTACAGTTAACAGCACGCACTACTCAGTGATACTACAAGCGTTGAACAAGGGCAAACATGTGCTGTGTGAGAAGCCCCTCGGAGTCAACGCTGAAGAGGTGAAAACGATGTTCCAATTGGCGCGAGACAAGAGGCTCTTCATAATGGAGGTTTGTAGCCGAGAGACACTTAATCAATTCTCTAATTCTGTAGAGAGACAAAAATATGCTAATTCGTTTAGTTGGCCGCAGTACTTTTGTCCGTTGCTAAACTGTTATACTCTTTGGGGGTGGTGGTTGATGAAACCCGTTGAAATGCGCATATTGTTACCCCGGCATAACTCAAATATATTTCACCAAACTTGCTTACAAGTATTTAATGATACACATGAAATGTAGAGTTGGAGATGTTAATAAAGCGGTCCATACTTTAAACAGGGCCTTTGGAGCATGTTTGTTCCTTCCTGGCTGGAGACCTTGCTGCAACTGAAGAATGGGGCCATTGGGAGACCAAGATTCATGAACTTCATGCACGCAAGGAAAATGTACCAGAAAAGAGAGAAGTTTTATTCCAAGGATCTGGCAGGGGGGATGCTGAGCAGCCTTGGGGAATACCCATTGGCCTTCGCTTATTGGATCTTCAATAAAGAGGAGCCTGTAAACATCACCGCATCTGGGTTCAATTTTAGCACGGGGGTTGACAAGAGCCATTCAATAACGATGTCATACGCGAACGGAGAAATACTAACCTCATTCATATCTTGCGGTAAGCCGAATCTTTCGTTACTCTTCCAGTTTTTTAATTATTGGAAGCAATGCATTGAAATTAAAGTATTCTCACTTATAGAAGGTTCCCGTTAAGTGGAATTTGAGCCTGTTATAGCAGGTATATATTAATGCAAAGAACCAGTTACCTAGCTACAAAGCATTAAATGGCGTTAAGAAAACAGACGATAACATTGGCGTTCGCAACAATGCGCAATAGGTGGTGAAATGACCATGCTCCCACTCCACTAGCCAATCCACTTATTTATCCATGTATGACGTCATTTTGCAGACTTTGATGGCTTGGAGAATGCTGAAATAATCGGAGACAAAGGCAAAATAAAACTGAACTTCCCTTTTTGGTGTCCAACAACAGTGACTACACCCCACTCCCTGCTGTCTTTCGAAGTGCCGCAAGGAGACATGCCCACGAATTTCACCAATTCCACTGCACTGAGGTTTGTCATGCACCCGTCTTCCTGGTTTGTCTTCCTGAAAATGCAGTCAACACGTTAACAATACCTGACCTAACATCACCAATAATGTGACTGATGCTATATTTCTTACTAACAACATCAAAGGATTGCTATTAAATTCAAGGTGAACATAAAGAACGTGAATGAAAGAGGCAGTTCTTGTAAGGATAAGTGAAACCTAGTATTAAAGATTTACTTAAACACACTGAAGATACATTCGAGGAAAGTTATTGAACGCGGACTAGGACGGCTTCACTTAAGAAAAATCAGTCTTTACACCACCTGATGTTCTTGAGATGTTCTTCCATTTGCAGACACCGTTGTATTGAAAAGGTTGAACGCTTTTAAATATCCTTATAAACGGGCCTCTAAGTAATAAACAATTACTCTTCAATAATAAGTGCATTTGTTTTCATAAAGTTCTGCAGTGCCATAACGTAGAGCTCATCGGAATAACAAACAAACATTTGCTCGTATTGGAAGCTACAGTGTGCGTAAAGCGTTTATTGATCTTTTCAGCTATGAGGCAAAACACGTGCGAAACTGTTTGATGTCAGGCTGGTTGGAGAGCAATGTGGTCACCCACAAGGCATCAGTCACGATTGCGCGATGGACAGACGAGATCCGGCAACAGCTTGGCATCGTCAACGAGTTGGACGAGGTGAACAGATAACTTCTAAATGAACAACTAACAACAGATAACAGCTAATAGAATTAGCACTTCTGACAACGATAATTAACAACACACGACAGTAGCAATTGTAAATAGTGTTTTGAAATCAAATGTCTTTGTACTCAAAATCACCTTTGGCCTTTCTCCCACTCCTTACCTTCAGGTCAAAGTAGCAATCTGCATTGCGAGATAAATGACCTTTTTCTGCAAGCAATCAACAACCTTTGGTCTAAGATTTCTTGCATACGGGACACTCAAATTAGGTAATGAATTTTCTGTGCAATGGTAATGTGATGGCTGGCGAAAATATTTATCTATCCTCTATAAAAATTTTCATTAACAATAAATGGCAATAAAGTGGCACGCCATTGACACGGGAAATTCTCCTAATGCAGCAAGAAAACTTCGCTTTTATACTCGTTGGACTTTATACCCAGAACACTCTGGGAGCTCAATTTCTGTTTTAAAAGAAGTACAAAATACAAACAGTTTACGAATAAAAAACGACTTCATTCAAAATGACATTCTCTATGCTTACAACATCGCTTGTGGTGAGCAGAGAGAATACTTCCAAGCATGTTCGACAATACGACAATAAGGCAAAATAGGAGCGAGGTCCGCTATTAAGATGACAAGAAGACGAGGCAGGCGAAGCCGCTAGTCAGAATCGCTGTCACTTTCACTGCTTATGTCCGTGTCTTGATCTGGGTTTTCTCCGGCACTTGGACCACCTGTCCCTTCTTTCGCGTCATCACCTGACTCATCGGCCTTGTCACTATCTTCGTCACTGCTGTCATTTGTGGCTTGCTTCCACATCCTGGCCATTTGCAGCAACTTGAAGTTAGGCTGGTTAGCTTCATCGTCAGGAAAGATGTAGTCGTAGTACTCTTCCCAGCCGGCATCCAACTAAATCGTGAGAAAAGTCGAAGGCATCAGTCCCACAGAACCACACAAGGAGCAATATTGAAAAGCAAAATATACCGTTAGCATCATTTGATTTCAAATTGACTCAGATTTTGGAGGGGACCACTTTCTAGAGAAGTTGTTATATAAAATATTCTGAACAGCAAAGATAATGCATTTTGCTCAAAAACCAGTCTATGCAATAAATTTTTGTAACTCTATGTGCATTCAAAATTGATCTGAGGCGATTTAAAGGTTAAGAGCTTTTAACAAATGATAAACACTGGTACATACAAAACCAGTTTCCATTTAAGCACATTGAATTTCGCTAAAATCAAGTGTTGGCGGTCATGTTAATGTGACTGCATGACGTCACAAGATGCGAACACTTAGCCCTGAGGTTTCTGCCCATGTGAGTTGAAATTTGCGCTGCTATGGAAGCACGGTCCTCCACTCGGCTAGCGAACATCGGCCACTTTGCTTCAAATTCTTTCTGAAAGCTGAAACTTTTCAAACGCAGAAGAAACTGCAAAGGACTTTCTCTACTCACGCCATCATCTGTTTGAACCTTTCTTCTCTTCTTCACTTTCTTTGGCATTTTCTTCTTAATGACGGCTTGGTTGCCTTCATCTCCGTATTTATTCTAGAACCGGGAGGACCAAATGATTCAAAACCTACGTTACAATAGAACATGTTGCCTACAGCAATATAGAACACATGGCCTTCTGGAGCTGATAACTTCTCTTAGCATCTAATTTAAATCCTTGTTGAAGTCACCCCTGTTCTTCGCTAACCTTAAGAGCTACAGAGGATTTGTCCTCCTCAAAAAAGGTATAATGGTTTTATTACTAGTGTCAAATTAAAAAAAGATAGGAATAACTCATTCAAACGTTTCAAGGCAGTAAACTACTTTTGTACGAAAACGTTTAATATTAGACATGCACGTAGAAAAGTAAAGCCTGCCACGCGCATACCTCGAAATCGCACCACGAATCGAGCAGTAGCATGCGTTCCTCCTTTGAGTCTGGGTGTTGTAGCGAACGATCCCCTCGCTCATAAATGTTCCTGTCACATACAAAACAGCGTTTCAAAAAAGGTAATACTTTTAGGCAAATGAATATGTAAGAAAATTTCATTATCATAAAATCAATAAATTTAAACTTGAGACTCCCTCGCTATCATTCTCCAAATCTATACCGCTGATATTGTCTCCAAAGGACATAATGATATTGTGACAAGTTTTACTGGAAAACTATAATTTGAAATAACTGCATATATGTACTTGATTTAAAATCTTATGCATGAGCGTCAACGTGTCTCTTTGTGGAGGAGTATCTGCTGGCCTCCTTCCAATGATAACTTCATTTCTTAGACTGTTTTCTTTGTTCTGGTTCACTTATAGCTGCTAACATACAATGGGGTGGGTGGTAACGGTTCTTCGGCGGTGTCTCTACTCTCACCTTTGCTACTTTGCTACTTTCACCTTTGCTACTTTGCTACTTTCACTCTTGCTACTTTGCTACTTTCACCTTTGCTACTTTGTTACTTTCATCATTGCTACACGTAAATCCAAACTCACCGCGCTAGCGAGACCCGGTCCTCTTCATCAGTGCCCGCCTCGAATTGTGCGTAGCTGATCCAAACCTACAGTGGACAACGGTTTTCTTAGAGAGACAAGCCAACTTGATTACTGGATAACTAGCTAAAAGCAATCAGCTGGTTTTGTTTTCTACATCTGTTTCGTCGAAACAAATTGAATGAGTTCAGCGGAAAGAAAAAAGAGACAACACGGCATTGACAATAAAGCAGTGGAAAGCCTAGGAGTTAGGTTGACGGATAGTGACCAAGGTGGGTAAGCTGACGTCAATCGAAAGCAACATGTTGGCGAAAAAGGAGCTACTGTGGTTTGTCACCTAGGGACTGTCGGTAAAAAGTAGCTGACGAACCATTGTACTCCACACCTAAATGCTACATTAAACTCTTGCAAGGTTATCTGCCTTTTCCTTTACAGGGATCCATCTGTAAAATTGCTTGAATGGTTGCTGAGGAAATGCTTTGGCATCACTAGCTGCATGGATTCGTTGTACTAACAATCGCTATTACGGCAACCCGTCGCATTATAAAAAGATGCAAAAATCATCGGTTCAAAATCGTGCAGGTCAAAGAACTTTGACGCAATACTCATTTGCAAAAATGTTAATGACAGATCAAATTTACAGTTTTGGAAATATAATGATTTGATTATGAGCATTTAAGTCACTGACTGAACGAAAACATCTGCACAAAAACAGCAAAAGACTTGAATTGAGTTTTAACTAGAGGTTCTTCCTTTTCTTAGGGCTGAAATAATAATTGCAATATCTTCTGGCCGAAATCTCTAGAATACGCAGAGCGCTGTTCATTCGAGCCCGTAAAAATAACGAGGACGTGTTCAACATTAAACGACTGCTGTGTTTCACGACTGATAATTCACCTTTCAGCAGAGTAAAAATCTATTCCAGTTTTTCATTATGCTGTAACTATTTTCGATTTCAGATTTGATACTTAACGATAACCTTAAAATAAAAAATACGACCAAGAAATCATCAGTAACATCGAATAATAGCAGACACACGGCAGGAACAGCAAAAAATCAATTTGCATAAGGCAAGCCAGCTCCAAAAACGCCGATACGCACGTACTGAGCGTAAAATTTTACATTTCATCTGCCTTTTGGATAGAACGTATCGAAATGATGTCAAAATTTCACAGACGGCTCACTCAAAGACCGATAGCGTGGAATCGCGGAAAAGTCCTACAAACAGATAAAGATTAGCTTTGACCCGTACAGCGCCGGTGGGAGAAAGCAGATCCACTGACTGTATCAATATGATATGCTCTCACGAAAAGGAAAACGTAAGCTGTAGATTTATTATCACTACGAGCGCAGATCCGTTAGCAGAAAAGTGGGCGATTGTTCGTTGGATACAAAGATAAGATTTCTAACGAAGAAAGACGTATAGAGCAAGAAGACAGGGTTTAATGTTTTATCCATCTAATGATAAATCAAGATGTCCTGCGTCCTTGAAGATCGAAGAACAAAATCAGGGGGTCAAAACAATCAAACAGTATCTTTTGATCATGGTTTGACGTCAGAGCTTAATCGACAATTGGAGATCTAGCCAATACAGATACGAAAGGTAGTATTTGACGTAAAGCTTTTAATAAACAGCATGTTTCTGGTACTGTTCGGATGTGTGTATCAAATGAAATCGTGATTTTTTTTTGAGTCCATACACAAAACAGCTAGAAACAGGTGCTTTCTTAACGATCTCGATATTAAAAGCCAAATTCTCTTGCGTCAAATACTTATGCTTTGACAGCGATTTAAGACCTTTACGTCGTCGCGGTAAACAGATGGTAAATGTTTGATCTATTCCCTTTGCAACTCTCCAGACGAATTATTTACGAAAGTATCGATCATTACAGTAGAACCCAATAAGCAAACTCCTGAGAAAGCGAGTTCTAGAAAGTGACCGAAAGGGGACTAGGTGACTAGCTTACTTAAAATCTCAAAAATTCGCTGGGTATAACTCTGAAAAATTAAAAAATATGAAGCATAGACTAACGCTAGTGAGGTGCTTACCTTGACGTGTTGGGTTCTTTCAAGCAGTCGCTCGTAAAGCTGGCGAGTATGATCCGTCTCTTCCAACGAAATCTCGAAATCAATGTACGCCTTCCAAAGGACCTAGAGTAAGGCATTAGCAATTTTAGCGAATTTTGCACGACAATAAAACTAAGTGCCCCGAAACGAGCAGATACAAGAAATAAAAAGTGTACATGGTGAGAAGCGTATTATTATATGTTTGCAATTGATTAATTTGAAGAAACTACAGGTTGCCAAGACCTTTCTCCTTTGCGACATAACATTCCTGTCCATACAAAAAAGAAGGACTGCCTGACTAGGCGAAAATGTTCAAGCTCAGTCGATGATTCTATTGAGTGCAATCGACGACTCCATACTTAGCTTGAAGAATTCACTCGAAAACGCTCGACAAAACCATTGAAAACAGTTCTATAAAATGTATGAGTGATTATCATACTTTTATACATTAATTCTAAAATGTAACAGCAAGTACAAAATAACATTGATAGAAAATAATTTTACAGAAAAAAATTCTACAACACACAATATCACAATCTACAACGGAAACCGCTTATATCAAACTACTGCACTTGATAAAGTCATTTCAGGTCTGGAAACGGGGACTTTCGACAGTTGCTGGTGCAAAAGAGCAAGGCACAATAACATAACATCCAAGTTCTGTATAAATGTAAATTCAACATGGGCGTCAGGTATACCACCTGCAATTGGACAGGACATGGAGATCCCGAACATAAACGATAACAGGAATGATTTCTTCGCTCACAGAACAAAGTATTCTCGCTCGCTGTGCAAAGGCCTTGAATTTCACTCACCAATTTTCTAGATCATAGCAGGAAATCTTACCTCAGGCATATCCAACAAGGGCTGATTAGTGGCCAGCTCGAAGATTGAACGGCACCGACTCACTTCTCCTAAAGAAGCTTCCATTTCCGTGTACTGAAAGCACAAGAAAACAATCAACGAAACGCACAATTTTCAAAGAGGTTTAGCCTTGACTTGTGCTGCAATGTAAAATCATAGAAGCTTTTTTCAAATTTCAAATTTTGTTCAAAGCAAGCCCCAATTTTTCAAAAAATAAAGTATAAAATAATCAAAAAAAAATAAATTTAAACATTTAAAAGGCTGAATATGGGCTTGGGGCTAGTATTGTTACTATCTGCAAAACTCGATTATTGGAAACGAGACTGCTCAAATAAGACCTCCCAAACAATGATCAAGGATATTAGCTAAAAGACATTGAAGCTGTTTTCCCTCGGTTTAGGGAAATCGGCTTAGGATACAAAATATTCCTGTCGAATGCTAATGACCGAATGCGAATGCTTATACCCCGCTTTCTGGTAATACTATTCTGTCGTATTTACATAAAGTAACTCAAATATAGATTGGTAAATACTATAAAATCATAGAAAAAAGTTTCATGGTTTTGTAGTGACTCCTTTGTCTACTTTCCATTGTCACACCATGTCATGCTGACACATCTTTTCTCGCCCCCCAGCCTAGATTTTTCCATCCGCATTACTTCACCATTTCATCATCCTCCGCTCATCCCTCGTCAGCAAATTTATTCTTAGATTTATCAGTATAAATATAATTGTAAAGTAAGCCAGAGTCAGTCAGGAACAGAGCTACAGAAAGCAACAGACAACGCGTCGTCTCTCTTTCTCGGCCTGGCTCCGTGTTCTCTGCACGTTAATTAAGACAACTTTGGCTCGGATCGTCCATAGAGGTTGAGCAACGCAGTCGGTAGAAACCCATCACAACTCGTTTCTATAGTTTATATACAATATGTTACTTTAAAGTCAACTATCGCTCTTTGAAGGAAAAAACTTGGAATTTCTATGACATCTTTTGCAGTGATAATACCTTTATCCACGTTGAACAATTGGATGGATCGAATTCCAAGAACTTTTCATACAAAGTTCGGCACCTGTCATACTCGTGGAGCTAAGAAAGGGAACACGAAATATATTTATAAATGCAATAAAGATTGAGAACATCGCTTGATAAATTATTCAACAAGTGCAGTATGCGGCCTCATCTAAATCGCAGCCTAGCATATGTTGAGTCAAAAATGAAGCTGGAAGTACCACTAAGGATAGGAATGACTTCGATATATTGTTTTAAGACTAATAATGTGTATCGTAGGATCGACTTTGAAAATGCTAGAGTTTTAAGGTAAGCAATAATATCAAAGGGGGAACGCCGGTTACGATCGACGATGGCATTTTGAAACAGGAATAGTCCACGGAGTTCAACATGGTAGAGTAACATCACTGCAAATACTACTAGATTAAGACAGATTGTTGCAAGAAGGCACCAATTGATGCAACCTCCCTTGTAACGTAACAAATTAGCGTAAAGGTAAACATAAAAGTATTGCGAAAATACAAAGGTTAAAGCATACTTGTTGCTCCAAAGCAATGTACTCTCTAAACAGTTTACTTTTTGGGCATTTACCTAACGCAGTACCCTGCGGATAAGCAAGTGAAGAAAAAAATGAGGCGATCAAGATTTACTATATTGGACGGAGCCATAAGACGTCAAATTCATTAAAACTACGTTCAGCAGCACTTGCACAGAGGTAAGGAATCATTTAGACAAAACAAATGACTTAATACAATTAGGACCTAGAGACAATCATATTCTCATGAACTGTAACAGAGAGATTGATATTAGACTGATTTTGCGAAAGTCGATCACCTAGGAGTGTGACTTCATGAAAATTGGTGATATTGGGAGTTGATTTGACAAGGGACAGGTGTAGTCTAAATAGCTGAATTGTTATGCTGGCAACAACCTAAGTGTAGCTTACTTGTCGAAATGATCGGACTTTTGGATATAAACGTTGTCCAATACACATTAAAGTAATTAGGAAGACTTTATTTTATCATAATTAAAAGGCTGTGTCCGTCTGCATCAATAATTCATGACCAAAGATGGCTTAAGCTCTGAACAGCTATGCGCAAACAGGAACGCATCCATTACCGATTCTAATGTAGATGAATCTTCTGTGGACTTACCATTGCTTGTCTAGCCCGCCTTAGGTCCTTTTCACGGATTTCAAACTGTGCATAAAGGAGCCATACTTTGGCGAATGTAAACTGAAAAGGCATCAGCGATCATATCATCATTAGTGGCATTCAAAAAGTAACATCCTTGAAAGATTCCAACAATCCCTAACTCTACTTTAGCTTCTCACAGTCACCAATTCTACCGCAACAAATTCATTATTAAGCGTGTTAAGCAATACTGTAACTACAAGCAGAGTCAGTGCACTTTGATATTAAACCAACTGAAGAGGCAAAAATTGTTTATGATTGTATTTGTTTCTACCTAGCATCCAAAGGTAGTTTTTGGACATTGGAATCTTATGTCTTATGCTTATCGAGCAGTGTCCTGGTCCTGCCTCTCGATGTGACCAGACCTCGTGATTTCTTATACTCGGATTCACAGAGAGCTGTTGACTCTCCCCACTTTGTGTGAAAGTTTGGCCATGCCAGGGACTCGAACCACAGACCCTTGGGTCTGTAGTAAGCACCACTAGCAACTGAATCATTCCCACACTCGAGAGCTCTGAGCATAACACGTAGTATATAGCACACGAGTTAAATCAAACAGTACACACTGTCATAGCAGGGAACCAAATTCTTGCAACTCACTTTTTTGTGTGGGAGCAAATCCAGACATGCTTTGTAGACTTCTCTTGTTCTTTCCATGTCCTTTAACAATATGAAAGCATCTAAGATTCTGAATAGTAATACGATCAAGTAAGGAGGAATTGCTTAAAAGAAGAACTCGCTTCTTCCTAAAACTGAAATGAGCATACCACTAAAAAAGAAGAGCAGAGGTCCTTGTCTTTGGCTTTCCTTCACTGGAAGGTGCAGTGCAGTTTGATTAAGACGCTCTGCATCATTTGGCTGACCAATCTAGCAAATGGTCGAAGGCGGACTTCTTTCAGCAAAGACGAATACACTGGGCTTGTTATAAATAATTACTAAGAAACGAACCAAGAATCGAATCGCCTCATCCTGGTGCACATTCTTAATAGGCTAGAGATCAAAAGGACATAGGACAAAGGCTAGAGATTCTAATATTGGACACATATGCTATTTCAGTAGGAATGGTTTGGTATTTTTGGTGTGAGGGGGGGGGGGCAAGGCAAAAAGGCACAATGGTCTGTAAAGGCATAATACCTTAGCTACCAGCTCTTCGAATAATGCATAATTAATCCAGAGGTAAATATACCGACGCCAATGCTTTTTCATCTGCAAATGAGAACAGTAAAGCAAAGCATTAGTGGATCCATCAAATAATCAATTGGTTTCAGGAGACAGGCGACATACAGGAGAACCATTCTTGTATTTGGTGATCTCAAAGGGCAAAGGCCGTAGTTCAATTCAACACCCCTATTCTATGTTCCCTAAAATGATTATGAATACATCAAAAATTATGAATATAATAATTAATTCAAGAATAACACCAGTTTTAAAAGAAAGGTACCTCTAGCGGTGGGATATTTGCAATGGCGCGCTCATAAACGTCCCTGACAACATCTAGGTCGTCCGATTCGCTTTCCATCAGTCGGAGGTAGTCGAACCATGCATCGTAATTGCTTGGGTTGGTTTTTACTTCCTGGTGGAAAAAAATCACAAATTTAATTATCATTTGGCAGATACACATGTCTTTGGTTTGACCATTGATTTTTTGCTGTCTCCTGGATAGACTAGACCTTTAATGACCAGCAAAATTAAGAAAATAACAAAAAATTGCTAATCAGGAAACTTTAGGAAAAAATCACCATCTAACTAGGGTGGTTAAAATGCTGAACGCGTTAAAGAAATAGATATTAACTGGAAAAGTTACACCAGAACTCGTTAATTTGAAAAGGAAGGTGTCCAGATTAATTATTTATAACTCAAGTATTTACAAAAAGACATACCATATTATATCATCAAGCTAGTATCTTAACTTGCCAAAAATAATCTTAGGCGTTTTTATTTTTGCTTTTGAGTAGGATCCGCGCAATTAATGACGCGCAAATGGTGACAGCTTAGTTAAACCAACGTGTGTCACTGAAGATACATTTGCCTCGTAGCATAGAAAAGTTGATCTGGCCACCCAAGGCAAAGATCTGACAGCGGACTGTAAAAGTTTATAAACTAAATAAGCTATGGGGGTAAAATGAATTTACTAAAAGTCCCGAAATTTGCTGCTTTTTTCAATTATACATTTTCAAGAAAATTTTGCAACTCGAAGAAGGAGGGAATTTTCAAACTCAATTAATTTCAAATCAGTTCTACTCTTTTCGCGAATTTTTCGAATAAATGCAAATATGGAAGAATACAACAAAATATGTTGGACAGCTGGTATCTTTAATGTGAAAATGGCTCGGCGCGGCAATTAACCGAAGATGAGTCAACGAACCTCTTCATACTGGAATTTCCTCTTGCTTACTATAACGTCTTCTATTCCACTCCTGTCACCATATCGCTTTTCGAACATGGTGTACTTATTGAACAGGTCCTAAGGCAAACAAGGCAGATATTGCTTGTGACAAGCTAAGTAGACGAAGTTCTATCAATTAAAGAAATATTTAGCATAGGGAGAAAGCATTGCAACAAGTATCAATATGTTTAAACACAATATTTAAACCGTAGATGTGAAACCAAGCTACTTTATCTTAGATAACTAAAAGGGCATTGAAACTTGAGGGAACAATGTCAACGGGCATTGAAACCTGTTTTGTAAAATGGAACGAAAAAAGTCAACGGCAAAAGCTTTCAGAGGTGCCCATCAATATAATAAAGGAAACTTGTTCGGGACATCAGAATTGAGGGTTTCAAAAGACGAACGACCGCTTCTTATAAAAGGAACAAAATTCAGCATAATTCCACAAAGAGGTTAGCAGAAATAATTACCTCGGCATGCTGCTTAGGTATGTGGTCCAAAGCATACTTGTAAATGACCCTGACTCTTTCAAACTAGGAGAAATGAAATTATTCATAGACATTTATCAGCTCAGGACCCTTGAAGTAGCGGGTAAAATGAAAATTAAATGGATACAATATATTAGAGACAAGGTTATTTGCTTCAAAGACAGTGAAATAAGGGTGATACTAAATTTAATGCTAAATAGTGCCTGGGTCTGATGTAAACACCACTTTTCGCAAAAAGTGAGAAATCTGACAATTTTAAGCCTTTCCTACGTGGAAAAAGGTTTGAGCTAACAATGATTTCAATTCCAATAGTCATACTTCGATCAAGTAGTTCATTCTAAAAAGCTCAATTCATAATTCCATATATTCCTGGAGCTCTTGGAATAGGAGCAGAGAAGGATTTTAGCGAATAATAAAGACCAGGTAATCAAGAACCACTCTTTATGATGACTGCTATCAGTTACTAAGTGACAGGTCCAATCAATTAAAATGTCAATCATCTACCGAATCATACGTGATCCGCTACAATATCTGTAGTTGACACGTAACAAAAAGTCTTGTAAAATATGTAGGTGAGTTGAAGTATACAACCAACCTCTCTCTGGTTTTCTTCAAAACGAGCAAAAGCAATGAATAACTTCTCGTCCATGTTGTTGTCCCCAAAGTATTCAACTGCCCTTTCGTACACGATACGCGCATTTGCTGGAAGACATATAAACAGGATACTTCTAACAAAGAGTTTGCGCCTCTACTTAATGCTAGCATAAAAACCCTTCTTTTTCTCGCAATCTAACGTACACAATCTTCTTCCTACTGCTAATGAAACTTTCAATTCTTCTTGAAATAGATAGACAATAAACCCAATAGTATAAATGACGCAAGGACTTTGAAATGGTTGGTGATGAATTCAAGGTTGCTTGTCTGTCCACTTCTCAACATAGCAAAAGGACAGTTGAGTGTCATACACAGCATACATATCATTAGTCATAGATTACACACAATACAAACCGAGGCACACTTTGACAATCCACTGGGAGATTAGAAATTGATCCACGTCAAAGAAATTGCATTTGAGAAGGACGACTTTAGTCAAGGATATATCACGTAATCTCGGTCATGTAATGATACATTGTACGCATTCATTTCAAACTTCTTACGAAAAAAATTAAGCCATAATTTAGAATCGATATTAATAAAATATGCTACCCTAGGGAAGATAAACAATCTCACAAAAACCAACAAACCAGCATTTCCTTGGGACTCTTCGAATCTTGCGAATTTGATCCAATTTTTCACATCCGGGTGAACCATAACGAATCGTTCGTAGATGTGCCTTGCACGATCAGCCTCCTTGTACCGCAACTCCATCTTGATGAACGAGAACCAGGCCTGTTCCTCAGGCTCCCATTCCACCCACCGCTCGAATACCTGTCTGGCACCGGGTATATTCCCAAGCATTTCTTCCATGTAGGTGTATTTGAACCTGTGAAAATGAAATCATGACAAAAAACTGTCATTCAATTAACATACATAGATTCATTTTTGCTTCTGGTGAATGTAAATCAAAGCTGGAGACATATTTGCTGCGATTACAGTTTGGACAAAACTCAGCAAAAAAAGCACTTAGCCACAAATGGATTGACAAACTTATTAGCCTTGTACCAAGTCACAAAGTGAAACTTACCAAAACTGGCTGCATCTCGGAAGAACAGTAACAGCCCTGTCCCAAATGTTTCTTGCATGATTCACTTGACGATGTCTGTTAGATGAAGATAACAAAAAAAATTAGCAAAACGCTTCCATATCAGTGCAAAGAGACATCTCAACAATAGGTTTATTTTCATTTTACATGGATAATAATAACAATAATTCTCTAAACTTTCATAAGGTATAAAGGCAGCTTAATAACTGTTGCAGATTAAAACAAAATCTGCTTAGATTGGAGATTTATTTACCCATTGGAGTGGTCTCTAAAGCAACATATATGTGAGCAACATATATTATAAGCATACATATATGCATACAAGCATTCATTCGTATTTGGTTATCACTGCATCTTGGTTCTAATCGATGCATTTTGAATGCCTAATAAATGAATACCCAGCCCTAATAAATTATCAATCTCGAACTTCAGGAAAATTTTTTTAGATCTGTCAGTTCTCAAAAGCAAAACGGAGCTTTTCCAAATGGAAAAGAATAATATACTCATTCAAACCTTCAAGCAGACCTTACATTCTGAAGTAATTGTTTCAAATACTCACTTCATTTCCATTTCTGCATATTTCAGCCAAATTGGAATGCATCGATGGTTAACATCCAGAGCTCTCTCGTAAACAGATCTAGCTCTATTAAAAAGAACAGCATAAACTATTTATATTGATTTTAGACTACCAAACAGCTTTAGAAGAACAAAGCAATTGCTTTTTTAAAGTTCATTCGAAGATAAACTCATTTCATTTCAGCAACTACTGCAATTCAAAAAGTATTTGCAAATAAATTTTTAAAAGTAGTGCATGAATTATAGGTATGCATAAGTTTTTAAAACCAACATCATAAAAATGGAAAAGTGAGAGCATATTTTCAGAAAAAAACTGTTTCTAGGTACAAAATTTAATTATAAGATTAAACGAATAATGTCATTCATATACCTCTGAATTTCCTTCTGGCTCTCTTCCCATTTTGCATATTTAATCCAATTGGATACAACATTTCGATTTTTTCTTAAACTGTCTTCAAATGCCTGAGATTTGTAATATGACAGATACATACATGAAAGCAAATAATGGGGATTACATACATGAAAGCAAAAAAATTATCACAAGACATGCTTTTTCTGACATATTGCAACAAATAAGACATGATAATGGGCTTTGTTAAAACAAGACTAAATAACACTGCTTACAATAATAAAAGTGCTAACACAGAACAAAGTTTGCAATAAGTAACCATTTCCATATCTTCATGAAAAGATTCTTTGCTTCGAGTGATGTAAAAAATCAGCATATGACAAGAGTAAAGAAATTAACAACTAAAAATCTCGCTGTAAAGACTTTTTCCAAAACAAACCTTGCGCTTTTTTAATCTATATGTTTGCAGCTCTTCTGGATCAGTGATCTTCTGCTTTGGCGGCTAGTTGTTGGATAAAAAGGAAAACAATTTGTCTCACTGTGGGCTACCTATTGGTACATCAGTAGCACAGTAGTAACACAGCTGGCTCACAGTCACAATGTTGCAGGTTCAAAGTCTTGGAAGGGCACCCAATGCTTTAAGTATCAAAGCACACAAGAAAATGAAGTCCTCTAATCAGTGGAGTGACTGAAAATTCCTAGCTACCCCCCTGTCTCTAATAGTGGTACCAAAACTAAAGGAGGCAATTTTGATGCAAAAACTAAAGGAGCCCTTGCCCTCCACAACAATTGAATGCCATACAATAAGAATACAAACATTTTTCAAGAAATATTTTTACATTAGTTTTGTGAGGCATTGTCTTAGCATCTGTCCTTTAACTTACAAAAAAATTTTGGCTGCATACATACCATCAAATGGCAAGCAAATTGAAAAACACATTATGAATATATACAGCTAAAATTTTAATTTTCCTTTTTAAGTAGCAACAGTTAGCCTTGAAATATCTTTAAAAATATACTTGAATATATCTAGAGCTTGTGTTATGGTTTTTCTGTCATACAGTGCTTCATATGCTTGCCTGTAATGCCATATATATGTATATATTTATATATATAAATTATACTTACAGGAGGAACAATTTCAAGTTGCCTTTCTTTGGCCTCCCTCAATAACTGTTCTGCTGTGATCTGAACAGGAGCAGGGGCCTTGTTCTTGACCTATGGAAACAATTTCATGATATATCACACTTTTGCAGCATGTTTGGTGTATGCTATATTAATGAATCAAAATTTGGCTGATTTAACAAAAACTCTACTTGAATAATGTAGCTTGATGAATTTGAATTTGCCACCTTGACACTTTAAAAAACATTTGTGAGAAATTTCTCACATCTAAAATACCTTTGTATCTTGGAAAAAAGATTTTCTTGTTACTTTTTCTTATCTTCTAAAGATGGAGAATATGTGTAAAATATCTACATCCTCGTCTCCTTTTTCCATTACTGTTTAATCATTATTCATCACATCTTTACTTTGTCATTCTGAAATTTTGTCCCATCTGGTGTAGAAACCTATGTACTTCTAATCAGATTGGCTTGGCATCTGTTAACCTTTTCTCAAATCCTCAGAACAAATATTATTCATGAAATAATAAATTAAGCATGTAGAAGAAAAAGAGGTAAATATACAACATATTTCCATGAACAGTTTACAGGCTGGCAAGTGGCAACCACTTCTGCAAAGAAGTGTACCCCGCCAAAAAACCGTTACCATCATCATTTTAAAACTAAAAACTGAACCTCACCTTCGCAACTTTGGGCACTCGCTTCTTTTTTTCGGGCTCTTCTGTATCCATTAGGTATCAAATATTACAACGACCCTTTATCTAGACAGATCATTGACCCGACGTAACACTAACTTTTCTCATTCATGCAAGTTAGGCCATGAACCGAAAGTGCCTGCCCCGTTTTGAGAAAGAGGCTACTATAAAATCTTGAGCGCTTCAACCAATGATTTGAAAATAAATCATCTGTTGTTTGAAACTGCAAGTAAGTTTCATGCCATTGAACTGCTTCTGACGTTTCTAATAAAAATTTTTATTTGGCAATGTTACCTTGAGTCATACACGTAGATAAATAATTGCTGTGTTTGCCCGATATAATTCAATTTTATCACAAATATTTATCAAAGCTTGTGTCGGAATGATGAATTTTCTTATTAGTGACACGGTTTTTTACTTGTTTTCTTGACTTAACCTTTTGATATTTCGAAGTCAAAACATAAATTCTATTCAATGTTTAAGTTGGAGCTTCCCAGATAAGCAATTTGGGAGACTGAAGGTAAAATAACAGTGGCCGTTGCAATGCAGACAAAACTTTAAAGCTATTGCTTTGTCGGTTCCTCTTCAAGACTGATTCTCTCAATGCCAGCGAAATTCGCAGAAACGTTTTTGGAATGGGCCTTAAAGTTTTTTTATTTATTTGCAATCCACAAAGATGAAGAATCTGAAAAGAAATAATGAGTTCTTTTTGCAATCATTGCTTGCAGGTGACATAATAATTTGCTGCGTGGCTTTTCAATGACTTTGTTGAGAATTGGATTGGACGTTTAATCATTATTTAAACTTGGGTGATTCTATTGACCTTAGGCTCCGTCTAAGTAAAGTCTTGTTTTAATTTCTGTGCTTATAAAACATTGTGAAAATACTTATTTGAAATAACTTTATAAAACTGATGATTTTTCGCAAGACTTAACCTGTGAGTTCTCTACTTTGTATAACTTCTTCCAATTTACACAATTAGCAATTATCAATTAACCAAGTCCCCGACTTTGTTACCAATTTTGTCAAGAGTTCTGGTTGCTCGCTGCACCTGCCTTGAAGTGCAGTACTTGTGGCAGGTATCGCTGTAACATTTATTAATCACAAATAATACTGCTCAATATTCAATCTACACACATAAGACCAATGTTACAAGACCGCAATAGGAGCAATCTACTAAACGATAGTGTATAGTGGAACTAGCAACCCCTAGCAACTTTATAATTGCGTCTCGTTTGAAATCATCTTTTGATCACAACAACAGTGCGCCTTTAGAAAGAAGGCCTTTTAACTGTGATCTAAGATGATCTTTAGCATCGACAAGCAAGTTAGCTAACAGCTTCTTTTTGCAGTTTCACTGGTAATCTAGTAACACTAGAGCGCTGCTAATATTATTGTAAAATATTCAATTAGAAGTTGGAAGGGGGGAAGGGGCCTCGAGGTATTCGTGGCTAACACACTTCACTTTAGCCGCGAGGCATTAAAGTTCATGCTAGCTGCATTTTTGTTGCTCTTGAAGTCTATTGTAGATTATCGTTACATCTATCTCTCATATAGGGTTTAGGGCACAGAATTAAATAAGAATACGCTATTAATGGGTCGACCAAAGCTTAGGTTTGGCTAAAGTTTTGGCTACGTTAACGAGTTATGACTAGAAGAGGCCTATTAAGTAGACATGATGATTATGATAAGCCAAATATTCTATCCAAAGCTACAGAAGAGCATATACAAAAAGCCGTTTTGGTTCAAAAACAATTTTGCTGTGATAAATAAAGTCCCAGTTAACGGTTGAGAATAAAACTGTTAAATTTGATCTTTCTTGATAGCGAAGAAGCTCCTTAAAAGCAAAACCTGTCCAATACCAATGAAAACAATTATAATTGTCTGCCCGAGACTCCACCAAACGACTTTCTCGTGGAGACCTTCTGCCGTCAGCCGTCCATTTGCCTCGCGGATTCTGTGGTGGTTTTGATATAGTTCAGCGACTCGCATGGAATCATGGATGTTTACAATCGATGTCTCCAGTTGTGTCATAGGCCCGGTCTGTGCCTTACTGTTTGTGCCAGTCTGCATGGCATTCTCGTCACCAACGACAAAGTCCAAATAGATCAGGTTGTTGTACATGGAGAAGTCGTATATATTGCTAAAGCAGATCTTATAAGTGCCTGTTACGTTGACTGGGAATTTGAAATATTCATAGTCCTTCTGATATACTCGATAAATGACGCGCCCTGTTGGGTCTTCCAGCGTGACGTCTACGTGGGGCTTCGATCCAGTGATGGGGGCAAACTCGATAGATGCCATTTGACCGACTTGGATGTCCTCAAAGAAGCATTCCCATCCATTCAAGAAAAACTGCACATGGCGAGCACTTGTTGTGGCAATGAAGGATGCTATGAGCAACCAACTGATTATTCTAACGCTCCCCATAATCTTTTCAAACTAAATCTTTCAGAGGGAGAAGTCCTATGGTTCCTTTCTGCACACCGGAAAATGTTCTGCTCTCATTTACTCCTGTATTTTGTGAAAAGGATATATGAGTTTTGTGAAGGTGCGGATTTCAGCCTAGTAAGACACGTTTCATTAGCAGGCAATAACAGGTGCCTGTGCTCAGTGAACAAAGCTAAAGACCAATGATTAACAAATCCCAATGCGGATCACCTGTGAACCTGCTATATCGCAAATTGTTTACCTATATTTTCAACTGACCGAGAGTTGCCAAACAAACCATCATTACTACGCATTTGGGAGACAAACAGCATCTCCAGTTAACAGTGCCACCCACAACTCCACCCCTCCCCCCTCCTCACCCGACCCTGTACTTTTGCAGTGGGACTAGACGCTAATCACGTGACTTCTGTGGTTGTTGTTGTTTTGTTCATGAATCAATTTCGCTCCTTCACTCTCTGATTAAGACGGGGATTATTTGACGTACTCAAACCTATACCATTTTATATACCAGCCTTCTGTTAGTGCTTGGGTAGACCATAAAAGTTTTTATAACAAATGATTGCAGCCAAATTAGCCGTTTGCTGATTAGAATCTCTCTGAAAAACGGGCTCAGAAGAACCCCAGTTTGTGGTCCCTGCTTGAAAATATGAATTAATGATACACATGGGGGCCGGAGCAACGAGGGCAGCCAAGTGCCCTTTCTGAAAACTGGTTTGAAATAAGATTGAATTGCATTTAATGAATTTCATATGCTTGCATTAGCATTTATTCTTGTGAAAGCACATATTCACCTTATTTGTTATTAAAGGAAACTTTATCAACTGACAAAAATCGAGGAACATTATCTTAGTGTTTTCTGCAATTTTTGGTTTGATTTGCGGTTTCTCCCTGTTAACTTTCTGTTTATTTCCTTCCTTTGTAACATTTTGCTTGATATCATCAGCAATGAAAATTTCCATGTTACTTAATTTTAATTCGAGCCTTTTCGCTGATTTGTACATTTTCCATACTGTTTGATAAAACTGTGGACATGAAATTGAAAGTTTTTGCAACCATTCGACATAAAAAGCGAATTGTCTCTCATCTGCAATAACACTGATGGACGATTCCTTTTGCTTTCATGATCTCAATAACACTCTGTACTAGGTATGAGATATTTGGCAAAAAGGCCGCTTGCTAAACAAACTCTCCCGGTTGTTTCAACAGCTGATTTTGACTCCATAAGGTTCCCATTCTGGGGTTTCTGCCGCGCCGCATCATGAAGCGTCCGGCGCCTAGATATTTATTTTTGCCTGGCGAGTTATTGTTGACCAGCCTGTCGCATAGTGGTCGATACAGACAGCGGTGTTTCTAAAGGGGGAGGGGGGGCAATGTATCGGAAACAAGAATATTTAGATCAACTTGAAGCAGTGGCGGATTTAGTGGAGGCACCCTCTTCGCTGATTTGAAGCTGGTCCGGCGCCCCTGCTTTGAAATTGTGCACCCCTTTTGAAAAACGTATTTCAAATATTTCTCTTGAAGAGAAAAAAAACCTGCAGACAACGCCCCGTTAGCAGTTAAAACCTTTGCAGCACGACAATGCTTGCCCAAAAAGGTGCGCTTGAAGTTGCACATGTGTTTCTAGGAAGTAAAATTCTCTCAGTCAATTAAACATCATTGAGATGTGCAATCAGAACCAATGGTCACCCTTTCTTCCTTTCCTCACCGTCTCACCAGAGACTTAGTATGAATCCTCCTCTCCCAAATATTTTTGTAAATATAAATTAGAATCGTCGAGCTGTCAGTCTTGAGTGATTTGGCATTTATTTTGTTGAATTCTAGTCCTGGAGATCCATTTGTAGCTTCTCTAGAAGGCTCAATTTAAAAAAATTATTTTCCGACTGACCAACTGGTGGGTCCTCCAATGTCGCTAAATTTTATTCTTAGCGCTCACAGGCTAAATTTCATGGCTAAATCTCTCTCTCTCTCGCTCTCTCCTCCTCTTTCTCGCTCTCTCCTCCTCTTTCTCGCTCTCTCCTCCTCTCTCTCGCTCTCTCCTCCTCTCTCTCGCTCTCTCCTCCTCTCTCTCGCTCTCTCCCCCTCTCTCTCGCTCTCCCTCGCTCTCTCTCCCTAACGTGTTATCCGTTATGACAACTATGGCTCGAATCGTCCATAGAGGTTGAGCAACGCAGTCAGTAGAAATCCATCTACAATATGCGCGAGAATTTGCCTCTTTAGTTTGATGTGCAAGTTGCAGTATTCATTCAAATCTTTTTCGACGTGAAACATATCGTTTGGGGGGACATGCCCCCCGGTCCCCCGTAGATCCACCCCTGCTTCAGACTTTATAGTATAGCTTTTAATTGACTTCAAACAATTTTCAAAGAACGTGAATAGAGTACCTTTTTATCGGCGCACCTATTAGCAACAACCCTTCCGCCCTCAAATTATCTTTGGATCCGCCCCTGCCTCAAAATAAAGCGTTGTTTTCAAAACATATTGTGTCCTTGCAATACCCCTCGGACATATTCTTGAGATACTTGAAACTCATATGTTTATTACTTCTTCTCTATTTGCAAACAGTACAAAGTCTGTACTTTCAAAGCATAATATTCAGTAGCACAGCGTGTCCACTAGGAGAGCAAAAGCCTCTCCGATGCTTGAATTTTGCCCCTGGGGAAAGATGCTTTAACACAACTTTAGAGAAAGCGATAAAGGAAACCAATTTCTTTTGAGAAAAATTTGGTCAAAATTGTATAGTTGCTCACTTTTTTCTGAATGCCGCATACCGCCTCCCCCTCCCCCCCCCCCCCAATCTAAATGGTCTATGCACATCATATCCCCTGCATGGAAAGCTAATAATGTTCTGGACTTCTACACATGCTGTTCTGTAAAGAAAATTAACCACTGAAATTCATTTTTACCTTAATCATCTTCAATCTAATTTATATAATACATAGCAGAATCTAGTAGCAATTCAAATAGTACAATTCTAAAAAATTTAAATGCAAACGGATCTCTCGGTTCAACATTACTAAAAACATTACTTGCTAAAAACAAGCTTCCAACAGCTTTATTAAGGCTAAGGCTAGCAGAATACAGTCAGCATTATGGGAAAGCATTCTTTAGAAGCAGTTGTGTGTTGATTGTCCAGGTAAGAATATAGCAAACTTTTCTGCCATAGCCTTGCATTCAACTGATCATGACTGGCTCACTGGTCCTAACATTTGTAAATGGAAGATTCATCAAACTCAAAAACTGGCTTGATCAAGGTACACTTCTGCAGCCTTGCTGTCTTGCTTGACCTTCTTCAAAGGTATTGGGCTACCGTCTCTATCAAATCCAACATACCCTCCTGCTTTCTTTGAGTACAATAATCTAGACTCTGATCTATGATCAACAACCTTGCTAACGAAGGTAACGTCTGGCTCAGCATCTGTAAAATTATGATAATCCACCACTCGTTTCTAGGATTGAAAAACATTATCCATTTAAATTCATATTTTATAATAAACAACATCAATCACAACACAAATAATTAACAGAATAAAATAAATATAAAACAATACAATATAATATCATTATGTAAATTTAAAAAAAAATTGCAGCTCTTAAAAATAAAATGGGAAACTGTTTGAAATGCAAATAACATCTTAAGCATATAAGACAAAAATGTCTTTTGCAGTTATGTTTAGTCAATACTCAGCAAAGTAAGCAACATGCAATGACCCATAAATGATATTTGCATTAGATTGATTAAAATTGATAATTGATAAAAATTACATATTTCAAAAATTATATTGGTTTATAACTACACTATAAACATATTAATTTTCCAGCTAAAACTGTTGACTGAAAAGCTTACAATGCTTTGTTTTGCATTTTTCAGGCATCTCTGAGATCCTCTCTACTTGCCTGGCATAATTTTCACACCACAAAATTATTGCATCACACCAATTAAATCATGCATCAGTTTTGAGGCAAAGAAGAAATGCAAATTTACTGTACCTTACAAGTAAGGTTTCCATTATCATCTACTGCTATCATCCAACCTTTAGGTTGCTCACTGAGGCATTCAAACATCATTAAATGCTCATGACCTTTTACACCATAATGCACTTTAAATGTTGCTGTGGAAAACAAAATTGAATTGATATAGCATCTAATTGCGTCTGAAGGAATCACACGAAAGAGGTCATTTGCCCAGTGAGGATAGAAAAAAGCAATTCCACTGATATTTCAAGCACAATATTTTGCCATTGTTTGTGATTATAAATTTTCTCCACTAGGAATATTAACTAATTGAAAAAATGATTTGTTCTGCGCAGTTATAAAAGGCTTGAAACATTAGTCGAGCATTAAACATTCTTTAAATGAAAACTGAAATTATCTTCAAGAATATTTTCATATATTCTAATTTAGATTGTTGGATCTGGCATTGAATAAATCAAGTTGATTCATATACAGATTTGTGATATTTCTCTAAGAATTGTAGCATCAAGAAAGTTGCTAAATGAATTTCTTCTTGCATTCCTATATACTTTCACAATCATACTTTCAGTTTTGGCAAAGTAAAGGAATAAATCATTACCATTCTTTGAAGAGGCATCTCCTGCTGCATTGACGGAGTACTTGCCAAACTTTTCAACAATCTGAACAGCACCTGAATTCTTTGAAAGTATCAAGAACTTTCCTGACTGCCACTGGGGGTCTACAGATGGCATGGATGATCTTATTTCTTCTACCTGAAAAACAAAATGTTATTTGGTTACCACTAGGATACCTAGAACATGGGGTTCTGGTTGATATAACACTATTTAAGGGAGTGGGCCTCAGTGAGCAGTGAGATGTCTTCTTATGCAGGAAATTCATGATTAGTGAACTACTGAGATAACCACCAGTGGTGTTTCCAAGCTGGGGGGGTCTTTAACCCTGAGAATTTTTATCAGCCCCTTTTGCCCATCCCCCACTTTCTAAAGATTTTTAAGATAACGAAGACTTCGGCATTCTCGCCCTATGCATTAATTGGTCAGTAACTTGGCCATTCTGCATGCTGCATTTTAATCCTTTACATCAAATTTCTTTTAACAAAAAGAGTTAGATCACTTCAAAGAAAGGCGTTATTTTATAAATAAATTGTGTCCATACAATACTATTCCAGAACTTTCCAGGATTTCTGGATACACGCTTTTTTATAAGGAACCTACCACAAGGCCTAGTTCCAAAAGTTCCTTATTCGTAGACCTCAAGTCATCAGATTTTAGTACCAAAAGTTCCTTAAAAGTTCCTTAATTTTCATTGCACATCAATAAGCCTTAACACTTTATAGAGAGATGGGCGAGATAGACTATGCGGAAACTACTCAATAAGGCATTTGACGCACGAATAGCAAACAATCTACGCGAGTATTGGCTGCAAATGAATGGAACAGGCTTTTTAGCTCTTGATGCTTGCAGTTATAAAAAAATTTCTAATCGAAAAGTTCCTTAGAGATTTCGTTTTTAGTAGTATAAGTTCTTTACATATTTCGGCCTTCTACATGTAGGTTCCTTATAAAGTGGTTCCTTATCAAAAAAGCGTGTATATCAGAAGGGAGGGTAGTGGTGCGACTAAACATTTCAAATGGTGGACATCAGCTACATCGATGCAATATATGCAACTAGATGCAAACTGGGCCGTGAACTGCCTGCTTACTTGTGAGAGGGAAATCGCCCTTGTAAAACGAAATACACACTGAACAAACGATGGTAACTGCTATGCAAAATGACATTTGAGATCATAGCAGGTGGCGTACATCCACCAAATTGAATTTGACACATCTACATCTACATCGATACTGAGCAGGACCAGGTATCGGCATATTGCTCAGAGTGCAAGAAATAATGAAATAAAACTATTAATGGATAAAACGTGCTAGAAGATGCCACTGATCAATGATTAGATTGATTGAACATTTACATGTCAAATGAGAAGACACCGTTCTTAAATTACCGGGTCTATTTGTACAGCACTTAGGTGCATTCAAATATACAAGTTTCCTGTAAACAAGAGTCTCTAGGGGATGATGACTCTGGTTCGTATCTGCATTATTCGATAAAAGCTTGTCCTTCTGTCAAATAATGCTTCAAATTGTGTTTTTACCCTTCTTGCTCGGTTATTCACCCAAAGTATCTCTGCCATTGAAGAATTGCACTAAATTAAATTGTGTGTTTGGAAACTTACCCGGTGTAAACTCTCCATATTTCTTGATGTGTCGTTCTCACAACTAATGCTCTGTCGTCTTTGAGGATTCTGAAGAGTGTTAAATGTGACAACGCTATTTATACATGTGCTTTAAAACAAAAACAAAGTACAAAGGAAACCTGTTTTTGGATGGCGGCCAATACTTCCTTCTTCTGCCACAGGATAATCTGTTACTCCAATTGAAACGGTAACTTGGAATGGGAGAAATGACGGAATGGAAACTGGGAACTTGGCTAAGCGTCTTGGAATTTCCGTCAATTTTGCTACCCAGAATTTTATGTCTGCTTCTAAAGCTGTTCAATAATTACTTTTTTAAATGGAAAGAAAATAAAAACTACAAATTAGATAAAGTGACAGTAATTGCCAAGTATGTAATTATTAAGTTATTAAGTATAAACTTAAAAGTTATTTAGTAATTAAGCTATTATGTAGTTATTAAGTTAGTTGAATTATAGTTTCACAAAAGACAGTGGTGTTCATAGTCGAAACTGTTCTGGGCGACTCGCGAAATGAAAAGGAAAGTGCAAGAACGCCTTGAGCCTTTTAGATTCAGGAAAGAGTTGTCTGTTCAAAACTGTACATCAACCAACAAATTACTCTCAGGTAAAAGGATTTAAGAATATTCTGAAATATAAACTGAATTCCTTTTAAATTTTGGTAAAACAAGGGGGGACGCCCCTTTTTAAAGTTTAAAACTTATTTTCAAAATACTAACGGATCAGGCGCACACAGGTGTTTACTTTATTGACATTGTTGAATAGCCAATCATATAATTTGCGGAACCGCTTGTTTATTAAATTGGAAAGGGATAAAGGCTTTTCTGTAAGTCATTCTTCAACTATCTCAGTACCCCTTCTTCCTACCCTTCTTAAAGCATAACCATCACATTCAAGACCCCAAAAATATCTCTCAGGTAATAGGCTGACCAAAAAGATTACTTTCACTCAAATTTTAGACCCATTAAAGTAAGCTGGGCCTCCACATTTTAAATATATAAGAGCATATTGCATGAAGACATGGGTAACACGTTTTTCATCATCAACTCGAGCAAAAACGCGATCTTCAGAATCCAGGGTCTTGGAAGCCGGAATGCCAAAGATTATTGAAATTTTACAGTTAATGGTCGATTGACTGGAGTGTCCTAAGCTTTCGCATTCTGGGCATTGAGCCATCCATTGGCTGTTTCCTGTTCGAAAGTGAGGTCATTCCAAAACACATTCTCGCCTACTCTCTCTTTCCAATTCTCACTTCGCTACAGGGGCGTACACCCCCCTCCCCCCCCAATAATCGAAAACCCGCATTTTGTCGGGCAAAATTTCTAATTGTATCGTAGCGAGTCAGTTCATATTCTGTATTAACTACTATAATAATTGATTTAAGTACCCTGTAATTAGTTGCTGAATACCAATGAATTTGAATTTGTGTGGAAGTCCTTTGGACCTATTCGGGAAGCCTTAGATGTTGTTCAAATACTGTTATATTTCGAATCCTTCTTCCTCAATAATTTGAGTAAATCAATATTTCGAGTGACTCCACCAGCCTAAACGCCATTAGCTTACCATTCTTGAAAACTAGCATCGGTTAAAAGTTCCTTATTCGTAGGCTTCAAGTCATCAGATTTTAGTACTAAAAGTTCCTTAAAAGTTCCTTAATTTCGCTGCACACAAAGAAGCCTTAGCACTTAATAGAGAGAGGGGCGAGACAGAGTATGCACTTAGATAGCGAGATACAAAGTGGTGGGCGTTTGGGAGGCCATCCTGTTGATTCCGCAAGTGCGCGGATGTCGGCTAGTCATTAGACAGATATATAACCACCCACCTTGCGGTGGCCCAGAGAAGTATGAAAATAGCCAACATTGATGTCTCAGGATGTGATCAGGAGCGGAGTTGTGGAAGCAACAACGACCAAAATTACAGATATCAACAACATACTAAGACGCAAAAAAGAGGGAACAGGCATGTTACAGCTGACATGAAAGGCAACGGTGTCACCACAGAGGATAGAAATGAATAATGATGGGAAGAAGGGGAGTTAATCGGAAAATGGTGACGAATGCGATGACGATGATGTCAATAAGGATGATGACAATAAGGATGATGACGATGAGGATTACACCACGGCGGAACATAGCAAATGTTAGTTATTCAATAAAAAGCGCTTATATGATTACACGAAACGAAACCATCGAATACTGTATCGTAAAAGTAGGTCAAGGCTTCATGAAAGTCATTCGATGGTTTTATGAAATGAAGCAGTGAAGGAGGTTACAAATGGTTATGTCATGACATTTTGTCATACACGGTGGCAGTTTTTGGGACTTCAGAGCCCAGGGCCGAAATCATTTTGTTTGATAATTGTTTGTTAGCCAAATTTACTCTTTAAGTTATTTTCCGTCGAAATTTTTATGGTGGTGTCTTTTCCATTTTTTCTAAGGTGAGAGGCCTCCTCAGGGTCATCAAAAGCGGAGCTATGACCCCCGGCCCCGCACTAAAATCGTCAGTAGTCATGCATACGAAGGAGGAATCGAAATGATCAGTGAAAGTGCTTTTGTCAGTCCAATCTGAAAAAAGGCTTTTCATTAACAAGCGCGTAATGAGTGAAAGTACGAACATAGCCAAAATTGGCAGAAAATGATAGTGTGAAATGGTTGTGGAATATACAATATACAATGCAACAATGTGATAGAAGCAAGGAGTCCAGATAATGTTATGATTGATGGGTAGGAAGAAACCTGTGTAGTAGTTGACATTGCAGTGGTCACCGATAGGATAGTCAATAAACGAGAAAAGGAAAAGGTCGAGATATGCTAGGACATGCGGAAGGAAATTGGAAGACTGTGGCACCTGAGGAGGAGACATGTGGTTGTGCGTCCCCTTCGAAATGTGCCCAAAGAATTCGTAAAACCATTTACTGTAGCTACACTCTTTTCTTAAGCATGTGGGTGAATTGGGCAAAAGCTTAATATGCTTAAGATTTTCCCAATTTGAGCCTGAATTTATGCTAAGGATAAGCTTTATTTTAAAACTCAGTTAATGATCTGATATTACGTTTGATATAACGCAGTGCCTAATTTAAGCAGTTTTTCCAAAACCACTCTTTGTGAAGCTTGATGCAAACCACGCCCTGTAATTTGCAAAATATTCATGCCACACCCAGTTGTTTTGTTTTATTCAAACAAAATTTTTTTTTGTGTTTTGATAAAGGCCAAAGCTTGAATTGTCGAGATTTTACAACAAATAATATAAACGTTTTACTTTATAAAAACATGATTGATTTCAACTGGCTTTGATAATTATAAAATATATATTATACGATAATGATAATGAAAAGCAATGATTTAAGCCAGTTGCGATGCTTGTGTATCCTTCTCCATTAAAGTCTATTCTTCGATGTGTCAATTGTGTCTATTCTTCGATGTTTGTGCAGCGTTGCAGACCAATTGTCACACATCCGTCATAGGGCGACCAGTTTCGGATTACATTTACAAACTTACAACGTCTAGTACCACAAGGCCTAGTTTCAAAAGTTCCTTATTTGTAGACCTCAAGTCATCAGATTTTAGTACCAAAAGTTAAAAAAGCGTGTATGCTTAGAAGTTTTTTACTTATAAAAAAGATTAAATCTTCCGTATTCCAAATAAAAATAGAAGATTGAAAAGTTTCTGAGTGATTTTTCATTTACCAGTGGAAAATTCTTAAATTTTTCGGCCTTTTATCAGTGAGTTTCTTATAAAGCATTTTCTTGTAATTAAAAAAGCGTGCAATCTTCAAAGAACGTTACAAGAAGGCTGTCAGAACATTAATTCCTTGGCCATTTTCCTTATTGCGAGGCCCGAGGGTCATTCTCCTTTAAGTTGCTAATAATTGGATATTGAAAATTCATATTGTAACTGGCACTAGTCTTTGGTCGGAAAACTTCGTGTGTTGGAGTTTGAGAGAACAAGGCACAGAATAGGGATGGCCGCCCACTTACGTCAATTCTGCTGACTGAGCAATGAACTCAACAACAACAACGAAGGTTATCATCGAAATATTTTGTTTGTTTTGCTCACTGGGGGCAGGCCGCCAGGAATTAAGCACAGCCAAAGGTTTATTTTTCACATCGATAAGTATTAAGAGTCTAATGCAAATTATTTCTTCTTAGATTCATTTGAAAATTTTGTTTTATGTGGAGTTGAAGTTGTTTCACTTTCGTTTTCGATACTATTGTTTCCAGGTTTTTGCATCAATCTTTTCTTCAATTGAAGCCATCGTATTTTATTGTCTGTGACTTGGATTAAAATATTTCATTTAGACAAGATTTGTTCATTTTAATTATAAAATAAAATTGCATTAGAAATTAAAGTGCGCAATCAAGAGTTTTTGGCAACCATAACGTCAGTCGTATGACCAGGTCATGCCCCGTACCAAAGCTGTTTCATTGAGTTGCTGTCGCGATGGATTCATTTCAAGACAGAATGTCTTCTCTACTGATGAATTTTCAGCCACACGTTTTCAGCAAGCTACCATTTTTTTTAAAAACTGCACGTGAAGGACATTTGCTAAGCTTTCTGCCAACCAAAACAAATGAAAACCACCTTTATTCCTTCAAAACAAACTTGCACATCAAATGCCTCCTTAGTTACATAAAAACTGTGCTGACCCATATAATGATACCAAAATTGTGCAATGGTCCCCTATTATTTGTGGTGTGCATGGGCTTTTGAGCTCAAATGTAGAATGTGAATGTTTGTAGTGAATTCACTGACAAAAATGATTCAATCATAACTCAAGCTTTCACTGGTTTGCTATTTTGTTACTTCATAGATCCTAGAATGGATGACTTTACTCCAGTATCAAAGCATGCTCCAGAAAGACCTCCATTGCCTTCAAATGCCCAAACATTCACTAAAAGTGACTCTTTAGGTGAAGAAAAAAGCCCCCCCAAAAGACCAGCTCAACCAAAACACACCCATACACAGGTGCCCTCTAGCCTACAGCAACATCTAGATGAGCTGGTGGATTTGCAAAAGCACAAAGTCAGATGGTTCTACAAAGAAGGAAAAAAGTGGATCCCATTTAATGGGAAGGATTCATTGGTTATGGAGGAGGAGTGGCAAGCTCTTCAACAGGAAACTGATCAAAATTCCACAGAAAATGTAAGTAAACCAACAGTAAGAGGAAAGTTGTTTGAGGTGGACCTTCTTCAGAGAACATGCTCTCCACTGTATTGGAAAGGTGAATATATGCTTTTTTATTGTTTTTCTGTCTTGAAGATCACAATTTGCTACAGTTGTCAGAACTTCATTGGCCTGTCTTCTCAATGTAGGTTTTTCTTAGTGTTTTATTAAATCTTAGGTCCATACCCAGAAATTCATAATAAATTTCTTTTCATGTCATAATGTCAATTTGTCAGTCAAAAATTTGTTGGCATTGTGACTTTTATCTTCATTACATTTAGGACTTTAAATACCAACAGGATAATTATTTGTATCTCTAAAACAAAACATAGGAAAAGTTTTAAACAAGGAATTAAAAATTATCAGCAATTTTTTAAATATGAATCTTGATTTCTTTTCATTATCCATTCAGTACTTAACATCATTTTTAAATGTGTGGCTGGTTGATCCCAAGTCAAATCTATATTTGATTTATGTCAAACAACAGCAAATGGCTCATCAACTTCAATTTTGAGAGGAACCTGGTTCAAGAAAACAGCTTCTGTGGATAACTGGGAGCCTTTAGATGAAAGTCATGCTGGACAAATAGAGAAGGCCCACCAGGAGGTTTTGCGATCTTTGGTAACAAGATAGATAAATATTGGTATTTCATAACAGTTGATAATTCATGAAGTAATACCGTTGGAGTATGCAGCTGAGAAGACAAAGTAGTTTTGAGTTTCTATTGATGTTGAAAAGTCATATAGTGCTGATACTTCATTATACATAGAGATGATTCTAAAATTATCTCAAATGTTGAATGACTGCTAAAATTTATTTAATATAATATAATGTTAGTTAGTACTGAAAACTGAATAACTGAAGGTTATAATCTTTTCTAGGGGTATGGCTCAACTGGTGTCATGGAAACAGATTCACCAGGTTTTTTGTTTTATGTATTTTTAAGCACTTTTCAGTCAGTGCAGAGTAAACTTCATTTTGGATTGGTAGTAACAAGGCAAATAATATATAACAGAATTTTCAACTTCTCTTTATTTACACTGAAATATTGTATAATACTGAAATTTGTTTCTTGTAGTATCATAAATTAATAGTACATATTCATGACAGATTTGTGTTAAAACTTTCTGAGGTACTTAAAAATGCTTATCTCTTTTTTAGTTTTAACAAGTAACTAGATCAATGATCTAAAGGTTATATAAACAATGCCTCTTCTGTTGACTTAAGGTTATATTGTAAAGTTTTGTCGTTTCACTACAGCAGTATTGTTTTAATATTTCATTGGTATTACCCTGAGAATTGTTTTATCCTGGTGTTGACATTTTTTCAGTAATGCACACCATAAGATTGGGATGCTCCACTAGAGTTGAATGGCATGAAATAAATGAAGTAAAATTGATACACGAAACAACAGGATCACGACTTGCACAGAAAATTGGTATCGGAGGTATATATTTGGTTTCAAAGTTTCAAGTTAGCCTTTACTTCAATGTTCATGTATGAATCTTCTCAGTTGTTCATAACTTGGCAGAATATGATATTCCTTTAACTCAAAAATATTCCTTTCACTGACCTGACCCATCTTCTTTTGAACTAACCTTAGCTGAAAAACACAGGTGATGTCCTTTCAAATGCAACCTGTCAAACTTTGCATTCATGTAAGATTGGATTAAAGTTCTTCATTATGCTATTTCTATTTTGCAGTTTTTCTTTTGTTTGATAAAGTCCTATGAATGTCAAGTCATTCCTATTTCTAATGATGCATACAATTTGTTTATTGTCCTCTGTAAGGGAAGAATATAAGGTGCTCAGGATTTTCTTTTCTTTAAACCAGGATTATCTGTTAAAGCCACCTTGGTAATCAAGTACTCTATCTAACAACATCGCTCATACAATCCAACCCTTGTAAAATTTCATGAATAATTTAGTGTTTAATTAGGTTACCAGAAGTGAATGTTGGATACTGAGGTCTAGTCCCTTGTATATCAATGAGATGGTAAGGGTAAATTGAATCATTGTGAGACTTTCTGATCAAATTTAACACTGGTTTTTTCAACTATCGAGTAAACATCAAGTAAAGTTTACCACTGCCTGGGCCCTGGGCCCAGAGTTGTTGGGGCCCCCTGAAATGTGCAAAGATAGCTTGTGCCATGCTACTCAATATATCAACAGCCCTTTGTATAGGCTTAACAATATGTTGCTGGAGGCCCTTTAAATTGGCCTGAGCCCTGTAAGTCGGTTGGTAAATGCGTCACTGTTTTGCATTTGTTTCGGTGCAATGTTCGAGGAATCACCTTATTTAATCCAGGACCTAAAATGTTTGGCATACGAAATATCATCATCTTAACCTTATTGTACTATCAAGTTTCCTAAACTTTATTTGGGTAAGGCGCTAATTTGATTGAAGCTGAATTGGTTTTATCTAAAGATTTCAGACCGTTCTTGAAGTCTCTTGAACAAACTTGATGTTACACACTTTCAAAATTTAAAAGGTTCCAACAGTGTCAAAAAAGCTACTTTTAGCAGAAGCTCGGTCTGAGAAAAAGGACTACTAACCATTTTCATAAATTGCTTCAAGATATTAACCTACCCGGCATTGATAACCTACGCAAACTAGCAATGTCTAGCTTTTTAATCTAAAAGAAAGTGGAGACAGGACTTTGCGCGTACTATGGCGTGCGATGCGAACCGCTTTTTATCGGTTGTTTCTCATACCTGTTGTCAAGAACTGGATGCTGCTTTTAAGGAGACCTAATTTGGCGACTTTGAGTTACCGCTGCTTTGAAAATCTTCGAAACATAAGCAATTTTTAAAAATTTTGTTGCAAATTCTTTGTTTTGCGCGTGCGATGATTAGCACGTCTTGGACAATTTGCGCGTGTGTGGAGGCGTCATATTACAAAGTCTTGACTATTCGTGAAGGTATACCAAAAGAGCAATGCCTTCTATATTGACCAACAGCTTGAAATGTATTTTCGTTATTTACGTCACCCAGAAGTTGTACATGGAAGTACTCATGATAAAACCCCCCTTCGAGCATTCAGACTCCCAATTATTGATCACTGCTACACCGCCTGTCAAAGGTCTTAGAAAAGTATATCTGTAAGAAAAGTATAAAGAATATGCGTCGATATGCATATCTGTCTTGGGAAGTCTTTTCAAGATTAATCTTTGATGGAATAATTAAGTCTAGAAATACTTTTCTTTGTCTTTGGTAGGCAGAATTTGAGTATTCAAACATATTGAAGTTCTTTAAATAGTGAGTAGTTTCTTTTCTTTGGATAAATTCGTTTAGAATTTGAATACCACTCCCAGTGCAAGCTCCTTGGTGCATACAACAAAGAAATGCCATCGACGTCGCCATCAACATCAACAAGAGTGCCGAAAGATTTTTTAAAATTTCGTTAAAATGGCTTTTTCCTTTATGATTTTGAAAACGTTTCTGACTTTCATTTTCCCCTTTTGTAGGTTCCCATAATCTGGTTAGGGGCTGGCACGAAGACGCATCCGTAATTGACGACATTCCCGAAATAAGTCATGCGGTATTCCTTATACATGGTATTGGTCAGTTGATGCACCAGGCTGGAGGGATATTAAATAGTGCACAAAAGTAAGTCTAAATGTGATTTCGATACTCTAATGATATAACGGGTCTGCGTTCGTAGTACTGAAGTATTGTGATTTCATGCTACTATGCTGATCCAGATACCTAAAAATCAGTCCTATTCATGTCTTTGTCATATGCAGTTTTGTTCTGACAGAATTGGTTTTTTCCTAAGCCTGGTCGTCATTGCGTCAAAATTTGGAAACAATATAGTTAGCTACAGATTCATTATTGGGAGAGGTGTTTAGAGGGATGTCCGGTGACTTCAATACTGGACAGGTTTTAAGATTATTGCAATAAGGACTGAACTGATGACGAAATAAGAAAATTTGAAGGCTTTCTCGAATACACCTTCATCATTCCAAAGAAAGTTTATGGAGAAGGAAATTTTTATATCAAATCTACCAATTTGTTCTATTTTAACCTGATTTAATTAAAAATTCTACCTAAATCATATCTAAACCGTAGAGCATTAAGCTTTTTTTAAAAGTTATAGGTTTCTGGAGAAAATGTCTCCCCAAAATGTCGTTTACTTGTCCAGTTTTAAGCCTTTTTTAGCCCAACAGCCTTTCACGATTCAGTGATCCAATTTGAAGAAAACCTATTGGTTTTTGAATAATTTATTGTTTCGGAAGTTTAGATGAAAAAATAAATCTTTTGCTGAACGCCATGTAAATCAGAGTGAGATTATTTTCATATGTGACTCGATTAAATTCTTCATAAAGTTGCCAATGGCAAAAAACGTATGCAATTAGCGTACTTACGTGCAAAGACTATGTTTCCGCTTTTTCTTGCAATTTTGAAGGCTTGTACAACGAAACATTTGTTCAGACTTGACTTGTTTCGAAACTTTAGATTTAACTTGACATCTACGATTGAGATGTTTACATTTGTCAAAGCATTCTGTAATGAGATCAAGTGATTAAGTGATTATGCTTACAAATGATAGCTGGAAAACAAATGTTTTTTATAGGCTACGGGATGTAAGGGACAGGATGGTGAAGAAACACTTCAAAGGCTGTTTTGATACTGGGCGCGTAGAGTTCTTTCCAGTTGAGTGGCGCACATCCCTGAAGCTTGATGAAGGCAAGACTTGGTTATTTATTCATTCGCAGTATTCTAGTCCACATGTAAACATTCATCAAGAGACCCACTTTATATGTGCATATTTTAGAACTCTTTCTATTGCGTTTCTCCGGTAACATTCTCTATGCCTCAAAATCCCTCAAGGGTGGTTTAAAAAACGGGACTTAAGAAAGCTTTTACGGTAAATTAATATTTGACACAAGCCGCTTTTAAAGATTGCTTCTGTGATTTCGTCTTCGAAGGATTACTTCTTTAAAGGCCTCTAAACAGACTCCGTTCTCGAGCGTTATCTTCTTCTTTGACGGAAAAGCCTCCTCGTTGAGCAGTAACTTGAGCAGTCAATCTTCAAACCTTAGTTTATTGATCAGTTTTAGTCTTTGAGTCATGCAGATTTACTGCCAAACTCCAAAGCTTTTAAATTATTTGATTCATAGATTTTAACTGGAAGTGCATATCTACATTGGTTTTTTGCATAAGAAATGCAAACAATTTATTTCACATTAGACTTTTTCTCGATTTCTCAACTCCCCTCTGAAGCCAGCTGCATGGTAATCTTTGACCATGTATGGTAGTTTTTATATATGAGGAAGTTGTTTGATTTCCACGTACATGTTACTGAATGTGTGTCTGTGAAATCAGTTTTATGTAAAATCATTCGAATTTCATTTGATGTCAAGTTAAAGCCTAATAGCTATTTTTAGATACATTAAAATTTCTTTAATGACCTAATCATTAGCAATAGTTTATTTACATTCAACTTTTAGATGACAATTATTCATTGTCATGACATTCTTTATGAAAATGTTTCAGGCTTAGTTGATGCCATCACCCCAACAAATGTAATTGGGTTGCGGAAAATCATCAACGAAACTACCATGGATATTATGTACTACACAAGCTCGTACTTTCGAAATGAGGTGACAGCAATAGAGAATCTCGTTATTTTTACTGTTTTTTGTTGTTGTACTAATTTAATCTAAAGACGTTCATAACGTGAACTATTAACAACTAAGCTTATTCATTATTAGAATGCCAACAAATGCCATTACTGGTTTTAAGCAGCAAATGTTTTGTTCGTTGTTTAGCATTTCTTAGAAAATTCCTATGTGAATTTGTCGTCTTTTCATTTGGACTTTTCTTAAAGAGGTGTGCAAAGGGACGCAGATTGGTCTTTTAGACAACCAATCAGAATCACGCACTCTTCCCACAATCCGCTAGTGTTTTTCGATTCGCAACTGGCTATTTCTATTGTCAGTTTTTGGTACTTTTTCGACGTTTGCGTACTATGGGAAGTGTTGGACGGAAAAATTATTTCAGAATGCTACAATCATGTTTCCACTTTTTTTCAATGGTGAAAGCCCTTTGCTTAGTGAATCTGGTTTTGAAATATGGTCACTGATTTGCTGCATTTTTTAAAGTAAATTTTTGTTGTTTTTCTACTTGCCATACCTATTTGCCTTTGTCCTTTTTGTCTTCAACTTCAAGAATAAAAAATACCTTTTTGGTGTTAGTCAATTTTTTAGTTTTTATCTCATCATCATCTCAAATTAAGAGAACTAACTTCGATACATTGCAGTATACCTAAGCCTATGATAAAATAGATTCTGTTTTTTGGCATACTGTCAACCGATAAAATGACTAAAAGAAGCAGCATGACGAATATGCCAGTGTGGTTTTGGTAATAAGCTAGAATATTGTAATAAGTGGCAATTGTATATTGCAAAGTATCATCTTGATTATTATTTGTCTTGTGGAGAGAAGCGGTACGATGACTGTACTATGACAGTCGTAGTCTTGCTACAAGGTGTTATAAAAATATTCACAATGGTTCGTTTAAAAATTCAAACATTGTAGTTTATTATATATCTGTTATTGTTGTATTTAAATCTAAATTCACCACGATTATTAACAATATAATATTTGATTCTATTTCCTGCAGATAATTAAAAGCTTACGACAACAGCTGAACAGCACGTACGTCAACTTTGTGCATCGAAATCCAGAGTTTCTAGCCAATGGTGGGAAAGTGTCAGTCATCGCCCATTCGTTGGGTAGTGTCATATTCCACGACATCCTGACCGATTGGAACAACCAACTGCTGCAGGACCACAAACAGCAAGCGGACCAAAACGTGGCAGCAGAGGGCCGATGGTCCTGGATTTGGGGATCTGGAAGGCGCAAGGCAGCCCAGGAATCGGTCGATATCACTGAAACACAGATGAAGGAGAGCGCGGCGCTTCAGGAAGAGCTCCGCCAGACGAAGCTGAAGGTAGCAGAGCTTGAGGCCAAGATACGCACAGACGAGAATCAAATATTGGCAAAGGATGTATGCCAGGCTAGAGACAAATGCTCACTGGATTTCAAGGTATGTTTGGCTTTTTTTTAACTTGCACGGTGCTTCTTTATATTTGCTACATGAACTGTATCATGTCACAGAGTAATGATAGTCAGATAGGTAGACACTGGTCACTTTTGCTGTTGAGAACAGTTTTATTCTAACCAAGCTAACCAGGCTTATTATTTCTAACTACTATTGTTGTGCCAACTGCAATCAAGAGTATTTTGCTATACTGCTATAGTGCATAACTGCTATAGTATTCAAAGGGTGCCGATGTGAGTGTCGCATTTGCCCTTTCCCTATTCTGTGATCAAGTCATTTCTTTCTTTTTATGAGCTTATTAGAATCTCAGCCATACTGTAGCAATATGACAATGTTCGCATAAGTTTGGCTCTTTTGGAATGAGATCGTAATAGAATCTATGTACATACAAACATAAAATGAAGGAATTTGGACACGAGGCCAAGAAATTGGTAAAACAAATGTGGCTTGTGTGAACTTTTGGAGAGAGTATAAAATTTTCACATAGAGCCCTGTACATGGTCCTATCATGTGCGCATTGGAAATCTGACTCATTTGCCTTCAGCTTATGTGAATTTGACTGCAGTAACGTTAATTATGACTAGCTTTGGGGGCCCTGCTTCTTTTGTATGATATACTGAAGAGTTATTATATCACGTTTTCCCTGCCTGATGTTGAATAATCAAACTTTTGCATACTTAAAGTACTTTTTTAGTATGCAAAAAGTAGCTCCGCTTTTTCTAGCCATTGTGAAGTTTTGTACCGCAAATCACTTGTTCATATATTATGTTTAGAATATTATATGATTTGTATGTTAATCTTGGTTATCAGGTGACAAAGTTAATATTATAGGCAGATGAAGGCCATAATTTTCAAGGATAGATCAAGGAGATACCAAATTCACTGGAGATACCAAAGAGACAGACGGAAACATTTCAAATAAACTTTAACAGTGAAAAGCATTTACAAAGGATCAGATATATACTCATCGTCATCATGAATATTATCAATACTTCTATTATTATTGCTATTTTCATTATTGATATTATATCACTATTTTAATTGTTTATCCTCCTCCCCATGCTATTTAGGTTGACAACGTATTCAGTATTGGATCACCGCTTGGCGCATTTTTGGTCCTGAAAGGCATAAGGCCAAGGGATGACCTGGAACAGCACATCCTTCCGTCGTCCGTTTGTTCCAGATACTTCAACATATACGACCCCGCAGATCCGATTGTGAGTAAGAAACTCGTCACGTTACCCATTGGGCGTAACATGGCGTGATTTCAGCACCTCATTTGGTGCGCAACATGATACGAACCATGCCTTTTGACTTGGATGGCTTATTAAAAGTTTATACATTTTTACGTCATATAACCAATAATGTAACTAGAAATTCTATAGTATAATCATACTAACAAGGGAGCAAATGGGAATTTGCAAAGCATCAAAGTAACTTTGTCTTCCACGTTGCCACGTACTATCGTTTAATAGGAACCAACCAGCAACTTTCTAGCTTTCTAGCTAAAATCTAGCAATAGAAACAGGTTACTGAGGAACAATTGTATGTGAAAATACATCACTTCCAACCAATTCCTTGTGACTTTCCACATTCAGGCCTATCGGATAGAGCCACTGATATACCAGCATTACGCGGACATACCGCCCGTGAAAATCAGTCATATGACGAAATCAGGCTCAGTTGAAGAAAACGAAACCAGTTGTCACAAGGACAGTGGTACCAGTAATTGGTTCAAGAGCTGGTTCAACAATCCATCGAAAATCCCGCCCAAGGCTGCTAGCTTTCATGATGATCAGGTTGAGATGCAAATAGAAGCTGACAAGGCGCATGAAATCTTACAGGAGCGCAAGGGTATGTTAGATGACGTCTGTATGTTGGTAGTGCTTTTGCTAATCGCGGGTGCATCAATTAGATTGCAAAACAGGTTTTCATACTGTGCATTTGTATTATATGATCAAGCGTTTCTTGTAGGTGCAGTGAACTACACACCCCTAGAAACTTTCATTATTGCATGCAGTAATATTTTAATCTGAATTCTTGTTACTAGTTTAATCTTTCGACCTTGTATACTAGCCTTTTCTGCCTATCCAATGGTCCCACACACCTTACTTTGACTAAAGACTCAAATATCATGCCAAATATAACTTTGTGCCTAGAATTAAGAAACCGTGCTCTTCTCTCTAAATTTATATTATTTGGGGGCTTAAATGGGGGTCATATGTGGCCACCAATGCCGCAAGTCATTCCTGGATAAAGGCAGTTTGTTTTCATCAAAAAATTTCTTGATATTCTAGATAATTTTATTCCGATTTGAAATATATAAAATGCTATGTTGCTCATTGTGTTTTCATGTATGCCACAAACTCACCAGGTTAGCCGTGTGTTGATTTTATTTTATTTTTAGCCTTGAAACAACGAATTGATTTCGTATTGGAAGGTGGCTTTGTGGAGTATTTGTCCGTGGTAACCTCACACACGTCTTATTGGGAGAACCAAGAGTTCGTAAGGCTCATCCTAAAGACCATTGGCAGTGCTGATAATGCAAGAGACACTTCTCATCCAAGCGACACTGCTCATCCAATAGGCTTGTAAGATTACTTACCCTATTAATCGCTGAAGATATCAGACTGTAGAGTATTTTATTGGGCAATCTACGCCATGAAATTCGGTTGTTAATAATCCTGGACTTTTATTCTAGCGTTATGTTTTCCTGTAAAGTATCAATGATTATACAATGCTTACCATGCACAATATTTTTCCAACTAAATAGAACTGTAGATTATAAAATGAAGTTTAATACATGTCATGTTATCAAAGTCAAATATATGTACACAATAACCACCCGTGCATCAGGAATTCTCTCTGATTCATGTCTTGTTTTATTTGGAAAGGGGCAGGGTTGCGTTTGAGAAGAGGGCTGGGATCGGTGTAAGTGTGGGATCCCCTCTTTTGATCTGATGTTCTTGGTTAATGTCCTTTCAAGCGACATTTTGCCGGATTTTTTTACCGACCTTGTTGCCTGTCAAATGTTGTACGGGTCGTGAAAGAAATAATTGCTGACCTTTTGTTGGGGATTAGGCTTCTTGCCTTGGGTCTAAATTTAATTTCAACTTGAGGAGCAGTTGAAACTAGAAGAAGGATCGATTAGAGGGGGTATCTTATGCGAAATGTTAATTCGTAGTCTATGAACGTGGTTTATTCTTGTTGAACAGTCAAAGGTAGAGGCATGCGTTCACGAATCACTATTCGCGAACTGAAGCTAGATTTAATTGAGTCTCTCTTCCTTTCTCTGAAATAATAGTACTCTAGCCACAAATTGGCAAACAGAATTCTTAGCAACAAGGATTACACGAATTGAAGCGACTCTTTTGTGTTTTTGAGACCAAATTGACAATCTCACTTTATTCTCGGCTTTTGAATTAGAGAATAAAACATGAGACAATCCCAATCCTCTAGATGTAATTCACCTTAGCAATTGTCGGGATTCGTTTAAAATGCTTAACAGATATTGACCAACTAATAAGTTTTCGTTGCCTGTGTCAAAACCATACGTTTTGCAAAAATCCTTTTAGTCATTGTGGTTAAATTCCAATCCAATTTCAAAGTACATTCATTCAGAATGCAAGAGTATTATCGGATTATTTGACTTGGAAGCGATGCATATATAAAGGGCCTGTATTGTGCCTAAAGGAGATGCCCTCCCGTGGTGTTGCCTGACGTTCGAATCCACTTTCGCGTGCTTTGAAAGTATCATTTTCTAAAACCAGGAAGAGTTTAAACTGCTGGTACTGTGCCAGCGCTTGTGACCAAAGAGGTTTGAGAAGGGTTTCCCACGTGGAAAGATTTGTTGGGAGATGGTGCATACTGGGGTAGCTTGGTCCACTGGACTGGTCTGTTGGCCTGGGGTACCGATCGTTCAAACTGACGAAGCAGGACTTTCCTTCATGTAGGTTCTTCGTATTCAACTTCAGCTGTCCGGAATTCAAAACATGCGTTCTTATTTTAAGGCATTTCACATGGTCAAACTTCAACATTATTGGAGCTTCACTGATGGAAAATCTGGCTGAAATGAAGAGCTGATTGACATAATGTCACAAACTGTCTGCTCATATTGTCTGCTCTTACTCAGTTTGCGATGTTTGCATGCTATGAAGTGTGTCGGACCAAAAGGCGCATGCAATTTGTAAGAAAGTTCTTTCTTTGTAAGAAAGGAAGGCAGGAGTTTGCCAAAGGAAGCATAATGTCAGTTTTTCAGTCACACACAATTCAAGGTAGACTTTTCTGTCAAACACCCCTATAACGCTTTTTATTTTGGGTATGTCGTTTGAAAATTTACTATTGAAAATAATTGAAGAATCTCAATTCTAGCCAGCCGGTTACGTGGAAGACCGCGTAGGACATGCAATACCAGGTTTACCAACTTAATTGTTCATACCCATTGACGGACTGGCTCCCCCGTTTAAACCGGTCACGAAAAAATTAAAAAGGCCTCAGTTGGGTGAGGTTAGAAAAAATGGTGTAGTCAAGTGCACATGTCATTATGACTGGCTGACATTTTGGCAACATAACGTATGTAGCATGTGGCTATTTACCGGCCGATCGGTTAGCCCGCCGCTGTTCACATTATATATCTTGCAATTTGTTAGCCGAAATGATTAGGGCCCTCGCATTTTCAGACCGTTGTCCGAAGTTTCTGTTAGAAATAAAAAGCATCAGGTCTGGGCATAAATGTTCCCGCTCGTGCATCCGTGGTAAGATCAGCAGGCCGCAAGCTGGCCTGATACACTGATGGAGATTTCCCTCCGTTTGTGCGGAAACATTAAACGGGAAATCTTCGAGGAGGAGATCAAGATCTACCCACTGTGAATAAGCCAGGCCTGGATACTCAATCGGATTCATGCACAATCAGATGCACCTGAGGTTTTGAGGACTGTGTGATATCATGATTCAAACAAGGTTCACCCATTTGCAGCCCTATCCTAATGATTTAATGGAAATTAGATTTGATTTAGAAGGCTGCATACACCATCAGTTGGCGGATCAAAAACTTTATTAGTTGTTACACCATAAATCTTGTTAGAAAGGCATAAAAACGTAACAACGTTTCAATCCTGTCATCTGCATTACTGTTGTCTGATACCATGGTCGCCATTTTATAGCGTGCCGCAAAGAGTTTGTCTGCTCCGCATTAAGATCAGTATCTGATGCGAGGCTCATTAAAATATTCGAAGCATTAGCAAGAATTTACCTTGCTTTCAATGGCCGATTGGTTGAAAACTTGAGAATGATTAAGGATTCGATGGTGGGTGAAGATGGCTCCGCCTACTCACAATGCAATGCCCGCCTACAGGATGTCCTAAAGAACCCGAATGGTCCGAGTTTTAGTGCCTCGCCCGTCTAAAATACTTTTTGCTAGTTAATGTTACGAGGAATTCTAATGCTATGCAACAGAGCTCCTGTCAGTCAGGGACGTAGGAAGCATGTAATAAGTGGGGGGAGGGGGTAAAAGGGGGCATCTGACCACTCCCATTTTGGATTCGTAAAGGATACTTTTAAATCTCGCACGGGCACTTTTAAATGGATTGCCAACCAAAAAGCAGGGAGGGGAGCATAGCCCCTCTGGCCTCTAGGTTCCTACTTCAATGATGTCAGTAACCTTTTTCTAGTTCAAAATTGAACAAGTATTGAATTTGATATATGGAGAGGTATAAAATAATGCTAATAGAACAACATAATGATGTCCGATGGTGCATTGCTACCTACAATGATTTGTTACATTCGCATTGTAGCTCCTTACCAAATCAGTATTTCATTGCCATTGCAGTATCTATAGTACTCATCGTTTGTTATCATAATTACTTGTCGATCTGTCAACATATTACCATGCATTAAAGCAACTCCTAGTCTGAGGTTATCTCCAGCCAACTCAGTATTTTTATTTTGCACTTACGTTTTAATCTCCTTCCGAGTCCAAGGTACTGCGTCCAGTTAACCAATGCCTTCACCTGAAATACAGAGTAGATATAAAGATATTCGACAAAAATGAGTGTTTGCAGTATGGGAAAAGCAATAAGGGGTTGACCGGATAAACGAGTTGAGGTGTATTCTTTTTATTCGTAGAAAGATCATACTCAAGTTTCGGATATATATTCAATGAGGTTATTCAGGAAGCTTTTACTTTAAGAGTTGACTGATTATGATGAAGCCAGACAATTTTGAACATTTTAGTTTTACTGAAAGAGAATAGCTCGAATTATCCAAAATCACATCATGTTGCAAGTGAAAAGTTTCCGACGCGTTTTTTTAAATGGCGCTTAGCGTTTATGGATTTTTAACAAGTTATGACGATATGGTCGAATCCGAGCCAATGACGAAAATTTAATACACATAATGACGTCACTACGATGCAAAAAGGAGCAGGGGCTGAGGGCCTAATTTTTTGCTCATCACAAACTTTGTACCCCACTGCTGCGTATTTGCTTCCCACATTGAAGAAAACGCATCTTCTCGTTTTCAAAAGATCCCTGTTCATAGGTTGCTTTCCCCTAACAAGCTCAACAGGTTTCTCTTTCCTTTCATCAATTTCATCATTCATAAAGACATATATTATTTGTTGTGCTACATTAACTGAATAGGGAAATTTCTTCTTCAATCTTTGCTGTAATGGCAATAAAACTGAGGTACTATAGCAGCTCGATGGTCTGATTTAACAAGAGCCACTGCAAAGGGGTGGAAAAAGGAATTGCTCATAGCGTGGTACTCGAATGGGTCACATAAAGGAGTACAGTATTGTATTGTTGAGTGTTTCCATCCCGAGAAAGGGTAGATGCTGATAGTGAAAAGAGAGGCCACTTGCTACTTTCAATATTATCAACTTTGATGTGTAACTTTTGGGGCGAAAAGAGAGTACAGTTTCATGTATCTTCAAAGATTTATAGGACCACTTGACAAAGCATTGAGGCAGCGAAACAGTATTACCATTCAAGGTGACGAGATTATCGATTTTATGGTCTCTTCCTTATTATCTCATTCATAAATTGATTTGCTTTGTTAATAGACGGAAACAATATCAATCTACTTGAGGAATTGCTCATTTCATGGGTATATAAAGGTTCGTAAGGCATTGTTAACTTGCAATAAATATGCCAGAGAAAGCAATAAGTCATCGGGCCAACTGGAGTTTAGTCACCTGCATTTTGGCGCGTCTGAATTCTTAAACATTATCATAGAGATTATTCCACCCCAACTCCGTAGCCGCTCTAAAGCGTCTACAACTACTCAATTGAGCGAAAAATGAGCACACGAATTGAGTTGTTTGTGGAAATCAGAAATAACAAGAACAGGTCGATACAATATTGCCTCTTGAGGCACAAGTAAAGCTCCAAAACTATTAACACCTATAGCAGGTTTTGAAGCCACGAAGCTAAAGATTGTTAATTTTCCAGGCAAATGGTCTTTTGGTCTTGCACCTTGACTATCTGTGCCTGCATTGCTATTTTCTTGCTGTACAATTTACAATAGGTCCCTGGCTGTCAAGTGCACATGGGCTGACTCCCCCTCAGCTTCGGTGACGAATGATCACGTGTTAGGGATCCCGTTGTGCAAATCAGTACAACCGAAGTACTTGTTGGCCATGTAGATTTTTTAGATCCAATCTTCTGTTTTTCGCAAAGTGGTTTTTGATAGAATAAGTTGTTCTCTTCAAAAACCCTTTTTCAAAGATAAAAGCTCGATGGTTCCATTGCCAGCAGGTGAGAAATGGAACTTGGCCATATTTCTATAGGGCTTATCAGTGACAGAGTGGCAGGGGGTCAATGTCCCATTGTATGCACCCTGCTGTTCTACTTGCTGCAACAGCGTTGAATTGAATTGCCAATTCGACGATTCGGCATGAGTCATTTTCGGATTTGCAATATTGATCTCGAAGGCTTTGACTCAAAGATGGGAAAATCTGCCCAAACAGTCTTTGTTGAATTGTCAACAAGTACAGCCAAATGCCAAACAAACCGCATGGAATGCATTTGCCGATCATCTTCAGATGGCAAAGCCATTTCAGGTCAAAGCCTGTTGAGTTCAAGTAAAATTGTGTAAACAAACAAGTGTTGCGCTGGGCTGTTCGCATCGTATTTCAATGCAGAAATTAGACTCTCGTGAAAGAAATTTCAGGTCCTGCTGATAATTTCCTTGTGAAACTGGCATAGAACGTCATGGAAGGGATAGGCTCTGTGAAACTTTCCTAAGTCGATCTCGATCTTATTTATCTAAATCTTAAAGCAACAGGTTATCCCCTCCATAAACATATATTCATAACGCCTTCTGGCCCCCCTCTTGTGCTCACACAAACCGCGCCATTCCTAGTTGATATCCCTTTTATATTGGCCGCATGGTTTACATCAGATAATGATTAATGAACTATAAATTATGCAAACAGCGGGGATTATGACTACTCCGTACCGGATTGGTCAATCTAGACTGCTTTGATTCGAGCAGACAAAAGATTCGATTTCGCATGACAATAGTCTATTGTTTGGCGGAAGCCGACATGAACGCCATTTTTGTGAACGGAAATTTTGGCCTGAGTGTGAGCAGGTCTTGTTTGTGAAAACTTGCTGTTGGATGCCTCGTGGATAATTTCATCGAACAAAAAGGAATAATCTTAAATGCAAACTATCAATGACTAGATTGAAAGACGTCTAACAGGAAGCAGTTTTAGAACAGAACCATGGTGAATAGTTTGGGATACTTCTTGCTATCGGTGCACTTAATTTTGTTGTTCGAAGAGACTGCGTCCATATCGCCATCTAGATGCGAACCGATTACCATTCCGCTATGTCAAGACATAAAATACAACAAAACGGTATTTCCAAACCTTCTTTCTCATAGAAATCAAGAAGAAGCTGGCTTGGAAGTCCACCAATTCTTTCCCCTGGTCAAGGTAGAATGTTCAATGTATTTGAAATTCTTTTTGTGTTCAGTTTACGTGCCAATTTGCTCGGATAAAGTGTCGACTCCCATTCCACCATGTCGGATTTTGTGCAAGGTGGCGAGAGACGGTTGTTTAAAACTGATGAACTCGTTCGGCTTTAAGTGGCCTGACTCACTGCAATGTGAAAGATACCCAGAGATGGGATCTGGAAGTCTTTGTGTGGGAAAAAATTTCACTGAAAAGGAACGTGGTGGAGGCAAAAAGCCATCTGGCGGAGGTAAAGATGGAGGAAACACTGGAAATCACAACACTGGCACGGGAAACAGAGATGGCCAGAAAACTGACGAAAGAGGCACTGGAATTGGTATCCCCTTCAACATTTCTCAGTTCAAAACAGGCAAGCCGATTTTTAGATGCCCTTCCGTTCAAAACAAGTCAGATGACAAGCATTATAACTTCATGGGCGAAATGGGATGCGCGGGTGAATGTACAAACATTTACTTCACCACGAAGGAAAGGGATTTTGCCCGAAAATGGATTTTGTTTTGGGCCTTGATGTGCATTATTTCCACGACTTTCAGTTTGTTGACATACTTAATTGACATGAAAAGATTCCACTATCCGTACAAGCCCATCATTTTCCTATGCGGTTGCTACTTCGCTATTGCAGTTGTTTATATAGTCGGGTATGTGGCCGATAGAGACATATCATGCCATAAAGTCAAGTCAGGAACCATGCTATACAACCAGGGTACAGAAAATGCAGGCTGCACTGTTGTTTTTATGTTCCTGTATTTCTTCACAATGGCATCTGCAATATGGTGGGTCATCCTCACTCTGACCTGGTTTTTGGCGGCGGGAATGAAATGGAGCCACGAAGCCATTGAAGGAAACTCGCAGTACTTCCACGCAGCGGCCTGGGCACTCCCTGCCGCAAAGACCATCGCGATTCTGGCCATGCATGAAGTCGATGGCGATGAGCTCAGCGGAATCTGTTTTGTTGGTGGTTCCAACTTGCAAGCCCTTCGAGGATTTCTGCTGGCCCCTCTGTTCGTTTACCTCGTCCTTGGCACGTTTTTCCTGCTCGCTGGGTTCATCTCACTGGTCCGTATACGGTCTGTTCTGAAGCATGACCAGTCGCTGAAGACCGACAAGCTCACTCGCCTGATGATCCGCATCGGCGTCTTCTCAATCCTGTACACGCTGCCAGCCATTATTGTGATTGCCTGCTTGTTTTATGAGCAGGCCTATCGCCACACCTGGGACAACGCATGGATCAGATCTTGGTACAGAACAAAAAATATTTGCAACGACATGCAACTAGATAAAAAGTACTGTTCTAGTCAGATCATTGGAGTTGAAAGGCCAGACTTTGCTGTTTACATGATAAAGTACCTCATGATGCTGATGGTAGGAATAACCTCTGGTTTTTGGATCTGGTCTGGCAAAACCCTTACATCCTGGAAAAGGTTCTACTATGTTAGAATACTGAAAAAGTCAATGCCAAAGAACTCTCACTCACATGGTCATGGCACATCATCCAGGACAAATGTGTGAAGCTGGGCCCACTGAAGACATGGGGGCCTTATTGTGACTAAGGTTCTGGCTCAAGTGAAACATTTGGCAGTATGCCAGCTCCAACCCACTGTGTTGCACCATTGGTGTGTTCTGCTCTCTTGAAAGGTGACCAAGGGACAAACCCTGCAGCACATTTCAACTATGCTACCATACTGACTTTCAAACAGACCTGGTGAAGTATGGACTAGTGATTTCTTTGCACCTCAAAATGAACATCATTTAATTTGGGGTGTAAATCATAGCAAAAAACAGTTTTAGTATCTACTTTGTAGATGAGACATATAGCTTCTGTGGTTTATGCTCACTTAACCAGTTTGTAGAAATTTATCTCAGCTTAAAAACCCAATAGATGTATGTGTTGTAAGAAGTATGGAATTTCCGTAAGTTTTGTTTTGTTCATATCCATTGCAAGATGCTTTCCTTTCGATACAGATCAATGTTTGATTTGCTGGACTACATCTCTTTACAAACTAAAAAATGCTTTCTAAGGTGAGAAATATTCTGCAGCAGTTTATAGACTTGTTGATCAATTTTTTACATGGAGCCAATTTGAACTGGTGGTATTGGTACTACATGTTTGCAGTAATAATGATCTACCAGGGAAGCTTCTTTTCTTATGGTTTGGGGATTATCATAATTTTTTCACTTACTGTTCCATACAAACTCTTTGGTTGGTGGAATTATTGCAAAAAACCAATTACCCAACTTGATTCTTGAACACCACATACATAACTGCTGCATTTGTTGTTGTTGGTTGATTGTAACTTTCTTATATTGAGCTTTCAGGCCATGAGATACTTAGTGCCTTGTCAACTTTATATTTATACCAGTTATGGTCAGCATGTTTTCTTGTATCATATAAGATTGATGACTTCATGCGATGAGAGGCCTGCAAATTAAGGTAAATGTTGCCATGTATAACTCTTTTCTGAAATGTTTTAAATACTGTCTTGTATATTATTCCAAACAGTGCATATAGCAGCATACACTTCTCAAACATTAGCTAGCCCAATCTAAATACAACAGACTGCATGTATACTCAAAACTGTAATTAGCCTGAATTGGTAATATGTCTCTCTGTTTTTTTTGCTTAATCTGCATCATCTATTTGCTAATGGCCAATTTATGAACCTTGCAGATTTTTAATCATGGGTAGTACAGTAACAAGGCTTGTGGTCTAAACATTTTCAATTCTGATTGTTTAATGTAAATTTAGTAGATGAAATATTAGAGATATGCTTGTCATGTTAGCTTAATTATTGTGACTTTTCTCAAAAGAACCTTTGATGTGTCTTTTCTGTTATGTTGACTGGTTGGTGGCTAGGCGTGTTAATGGTTACAGTATGACACCTCTTCAGGTGCTTTTGCATTTGTTCCAAAAACTTAGGCCTTGCACAAAGAACTAGTCAGCTCAATATATTATGTAGTGAAAAGTGTAAGTTGCCTTCCCATGTTGTTTGTCTGTTAGAAATATCTACCTCTGCATGAGAAATAGCTGCTTTGGTCTCTCTTTGTATAGAAACGATCACATTTTGGACACCAACAACGTTTTTCTATGCAATATGTTTGCTACCCTATCACTTAAAACCAATACTGAATCTTAAGTTAAGAATATTCTTAACTTAGGTGTGACAGTTGGAAACTAAACGAGCATGCTTTGTTGAGATACAGGTTGGCTCGTCTGAAGGTTTTGATAAGAATGAATCCTGAGCCTGCAGGAGTGAATGTCAGCGGCCTATCGGCGACACAGCGGAAAGCACTCGTTCCCATTCTTCTTTATTTTGGCTCTTATCCGAGTCACGTATTCACAAACAAAGATGTGATTTGATAAAAACCGTTGTCTAGCAACAATGAAGGCAATTGGCAGACGAGATATTTAGTACAAAAGTTGCCCTGGGCACAGAGATAACGCATCAGTATTTGATCAAACTTTGTTCTAGTTTTAGCCCATATAATCTTTTTCTGAAATGAAATTTTGATTCTAATATCTTTGAGAGTTTTTCTTAGATAATTTTTATTATGTTCAGGCCAGTATTCCAAATGCCAGACAAACTGGAAATGCAAGAACGTGTGCCATTGCCTGCTAGAAACTTGAATGGGTTGCTTTTAGAATGGAGTAGATAGAAAGAAAGCTTAAAACTTACTTAAAAATACTTAAATCAGCTAAAAACATCCTTAAGTTTCTTGAAGTCGTAATTCTTTCTAATAAGATTGCTTAATTGGGTTGAGAACCCAACCTGATAACCTGTTTTTGAAAATAGGTATTTCTGCCAACGCAGGGCTGGGCATTGCCTTTCCTTGAAATTCTTCTTTTGTTTTTTAAATATTTCAGATTAAATAAGTGAGAAAAGGTTTAAGTACAAAATTTTTATATCTGGATAATTCTGTATCTCAACACAAAGAACACGAAATACAGGTCGCAGAAAAAGTTCATATATATTCACATGATGATAAATTTCTTGATAAGAAGTAAGCGGTTCCCAACTACACAAAAAGTACTTCTGCACTAAAAACGCATCAAAATTGTAGAAACAGCGTCTCAGCTGCACATCTTTTCAAAAGGGCTGAAACCTGGTTGTGGCTTTTGGAACGAACTGTGGAATGTTGGATCTGTTGCTTGGACGTGTGGTTAAGATTATTGAAATCCGGAATGAGATTAACAGATGATTCAATAATGAAGGCAGAATTAGGTGCCACTCCAAGTTAATGTGGTTCTACTGTGAAATAGATTTGTTATCAAAATCGTCATCTATGGGTAGTTTAGTGCGAGAAAAGAACTTTTGAAAACTTCCCAGGGCCTCCGATGAGACCAAAAAAGCGGGGGCTGGGAGGGGGACAATCTTTGATGCAAAAATTGTACAAGGCAAAGAACTGAAACGTTTCACAAAGGTACAATATACAATAAAGGTACAAAGACATGATGATGGTGATGTAATTGGAAACTGCACAAGGAAAATATGAGGTTAAACTGGCGTCAAGGTCATGAAAACTGGCAGAAGGTGCTGATCTTTGCAATGTTTGAAGAACTAATTGCCCTTGCTTTTCCAATAAGCTGAACGTGATGGCAAAGGACCATAGCTTGCTTTATCATCAGATGATGTTAAAAGGTTTGCTTAAGCCCCCATTAGGGATATTTGAAATTGTTGTAGACATTCTCAATTTCCATGCCAATATTTGTGCTTCTGGCGCCACTATGTTTTGTACAGGCGAATTATCTCAAAATGCCTGGAGTGTTTTAACACCGAGAAGGACAAAACTCAGGCATTTAGGGTAAGATAGAGATATAATGAAAAAATAAGACTCTCTAGGGAAGGATTCGGGTGGACTCATCGAGTTCTTCGTGCGACTTAGTTTGTCTTTGCCTGGGGCCATTATCCACCTTGGGCGTAAACTCCGGAATTCTTTTTAACTTTTGATGTCTGAAAGCCTTCTGACTCACTGGCATAGCAGAATCGACAAGGACTTCCAAGATCTGTACGCCATCTTCAAATGACGACGGTTACAAGAAACTTTTTTGCTTCTATTTTAAAAAAACGTGCTGCCAGCTTTGTCCTTAACATGAGTTGTTGAGTGATTTTGAAGAATATTTTGAAATAGGCCCAGACGCTGGCCTTTACTCGTTCTTTGTTAGAACAATCGCATTCTGGCAGGACGTGCTGCTACTCGAGGGTACAACAGCGATTCCCCCTCCCCCAGCGCCACCGTAAGCCTTATGCTCCTCTAACCGGAGGGCCTTTCATTCTTCCCTGCCTTTATCGAGCCTTGTATCAATCTTATGTATAAGACACCCCTCGGGCTCGCGCTGGTTATCCATCATCCCGAGCCATGTATGACGCTTAATGACGAATATGAATCACACAAAAATATTTTAAACAAGAAGCATTTTACTCCCAGGAATACTTTGGCTGGATATACACAATCCTAGCCTTTAAGGACAGAGCAAAACTTGCCTGCAGATATTCAATCGATTGCTTTAAATGTTTATTTGTGCGCGCTCTAAATCTCACAATTTATCCGCAGTTATGATCTTCTTCAAAAAAAGTCTACCATTCTACTTTATTTCATACATTGAAAACCAACTTACTGATGAGAAACAAAACACAATGATTTTTGTTTAAGACAGATATTAGGATTGTCCAGGTTCAACAGGATTTAATCAAATGGTAGTACTTCTTCAAAAGCAAAAAAGAAGTAATGACATTGCTCTCAAAGAATATGGTCACCACATAATGTCAATCGATGCCCAAGGATTATCTGTCAAGTTGTCCGTGAAAAGACTTCAACAAATTGTTGCTCTGAATGACGTAGTTTCTCAGGATCCGAGTTAATCTTCGTATCAAATTGTTTGCTTTTGAAGGGAATTGAGAATTATGGAAAGAGTTTCTTGGAGACCTTGTTGACTGTCATGGCAACAAACGATTTTTGAGCACTTTATTTTAGCAGCAAAGACTACACACTTTTTTATAAGAATATCTAATTTCTTTCCGAGCCTCAATATTCTTAAAAGTTTTCGATTCTGAGCCTAAGATTATTTTGAATTATTCTTGCCCAACACCAGGTGTAATTATGCCTTGATGTTATAGAAAAATATTAAGTATTTTCTGATGTGTTGCTTCATAATGAATTTCAACAAGAACAACGTATGCAAATATATATAATGTTTATAGCGTCAAAGTGACAGTTGATTTGCTTTGCGAGAAAACTCAGATTAAGAGGAAATTTTAGTTTGATAAAGGTTATTGAGCCTGGCATTATTCTTAAATCAATCTTAAATTTCAGCAGTTTTGAGTCTCAGTATTCTTATAGACATTATTTTTACAAAAAATTGTGCATGTTTGTTTAGTTGCGTATAGAAACTAGGTCTTTGTGAAAACCCATAGTCTCGAGCTGAATGTATCTTTCAGCCATTTGCGTTAGCTTTGCGTCGATAAAACGGCCTTGAGGGGCAGCTAGATGAAATAGGAACAAATTCACCTTTTACGCAAAAGACCTAATCCCTGTCAAAATTTGCATTCTTCTCACAAAACCCACTGCAATTTTTTATCACTCTCATTCCTGACTTTAATTTTTCTGTGAAATATCTCCATGCAATCGGATACAAAAATAGGGCCTTAAGGACCGATGATGGAGGATAAACTGCTCCAGCGTTCAACCTTCCAGCCGAGGAAGAAATGACTCTGAGAAGTGCATGTTCTGACAACAGAATAACCCTGCTTTTCGACTTTTGATCTATGAGGCCGTCGACATTCTTACAGACTCAACAGAGAAGCATCTGAATGACATCACAATGATGGTATTCGAAGTGAAGTGGTCGATGAGTGGGTACTTGAGAACAATAATGATAATGCTATCAAGAAAGTGATTGGTTAAAACAACCTACCCTGTGTACCAGACTTTAATATATACGAAATAAAATAGGGAGTCTGGTACCCAGGGTAAAGGCAACCAATCAACGTTGGCCCTGATAAAAACAGGCCTAGCCTAAAGTGCGTTTAGAATGCAAAAACTTTGTAATTACATAAGGACCTGTTAAGTTGAAGCGAAAGAGAAGCTCTGAGGGACTTGCTTTTTAAAGGAATAAGAGCATTGTCTTACAGATACAACTTTTATATTATATCTGGTAAGATTGCACGAAGGGAAGGCCAATAGTTGGACCAAACAAAAGCACGTACAAACACTTGTTTAGCTAGGCTGCCTTCTCTTATTTCATCTTGATAACATTTATTTAACAAAAATCAACTGCCTGTCAACTTTTTGGTTGTTTTGCGTTCAAACCCACATGTCTATTTGGATGGAAAGGTTTTATAAAAAGTGTTTCCTATTTTAGACCCTGCCTTTCCTCATCTTTCAACGATTTTAACCAACTGCCAGAACTGTTCGCCATTCTTTTGGGGCAAGACTTCTCTTTTTTTCGCTTGTTCCAAACTTCATAGACATGCAACTCTAATTTTGAGTTCTTATAAAAAATCCACTTCTTTAAATTTTCAAACATATATAAGTATGTAAATTGGTGCTAAAGGCCCCATACTTTGTTTGTAAGTCCTTACTCTGTAACAAGTTCCATCGCTTTACTGGTTACCAGAGGGTGGTGTTTTGAAGCCATAAGCCAAGTCAGACAGATTATCAGTCTTCCTATACAGCTTGCTCAAAGCTTATACTTGCAACCTTGCATGAAGCAGGGCAACCGCTCTTTGATACGTTTTTGGCTTTCATCAATGCTAGGGAAGTTTTTTGTCTGTCTCTAAATGACAAAAATTACCTTCAGAGGTTGAGTGTAAGCCTGCTACCAGCAAAGAACAAAAAGAGCAGCTTCTGCTACTTGATAATCTAAGTAGAAAGATGTGAAGTTAGATTTGTGTTTAAATTGTGGGGATATTCACCACGAAATGCTGCGATAGATTGCAATCAAAGAAAGCAAGAAGAGTGCTTAGAACCTTGGCTTTGTACTACCAAATTAATCATTATGTGCAAGTCCTTAGAAAAAAGTTATTGTTGAAAATATAGATGGATTTTAAAAAAAGAATCGTTTCATCAATCTCAACCTTATTAGAAAGAGTTATATTACGTGCATTAGGGGTATATTACGAAGAAGGTGACTTTGTCTTTCTTTGTGAGTTTTGTAACAGATCAAATTCGCAACTGAAAGCGTATTTAATTGAATTTGGTTTGTTTCAATTAAGCTCGAAAGCGTGACGCACAGGAATGGGCCAAAATAAAGCATATAAATTAGACATTAGCATTTCGTAAATTATTTGTACCACAAGAGTAATGAAACTTCATCCTGTGATTGGCTTGTTTGATTTGGGACATTTTCAAGAACCGCAGACTTGCAAATCGTCATTCGTGCGAATGAATAATTTCGGCAGGAAAATGGCCTAAAAGGTGTTCAATAAAGTGTGAAGATCAATATTTACAGGCGTTTAGATGAAATATGAATTGTGCAGTTGACAAAGTGGTCCGTGATAGTTGGTGAGGTTTTCTCTCGCCATTCTTTCTGAGAGGTGGCAAAAGCCTCTTTGTTTATGCAGCGCTGGAAGTATCCCAGTTAACACCAATAACAGTGTGATGTTGAACGTGTCTCATTATCCAGCAATTTGCATGACCATTTGACAAGCCAAAGGTGAATCGAGAGTATACAATTGACTCGTTAAAGGTATTGACCCCTGGAAATTGTTTCACAGATCATCTGGGATGGCTCTAAAGATAATACGTAACCGTGTCATCCCATGCTAAGATAAGCTAGGGGTAGCGCAATCCGGCATAAGATTTGGGGGCTTTCAAGGCTTACCCCTCAAGAAGAGTCATCCACCAGGGACGTACTGGCATTCCTACTTCGATGGACAAAACCTTTTGAACTCATAGGGTTAATTGAAGAAAAGGCAACGTAACTGACAATCAGAACTCGGAAACCTTAGCTTTTATGGTACTATTGACTTAAAAAACATTTAATTTTGTGCTTTCAAAGTCCCCCGAGAATTTTGTATAAGAGACACCTACACACTGCGGGACTCTCCCGCACTTCAATCTTCACGCTATCGGAAAGCATGAAATCTCGAGCATTTGAAGGTCCTTCCGCACATAGTTGATCACGAAATTTTTAATCGTTAAAATGGTTTCGACGCTTAACGTTGCTGATCAATAAACAGATATCACGTTTGATTAGTATTATTCTTTTCTGTCTGAATCAATGATGTTCTCATACTGAGCGATTGACTTCATTGGTGTCTTTCACTGTATATTACTCGGTACAGTACCGTAAATGACGAAATAAGCGCCCCCTGCTTGAGTAACCCCCCCCCAAGCAATTGTTTTCATCGAGATTTTATTATGTTATAATCTGTTTAGAAAAAGAACTGGGGACACTAGATATAATTTTTCTCCCTTACATGGTATGAAAAAAATTTAATTTGCGCCCCTGCTAAATTAATCGCCCCTTCCAAACAAGCGCCCCTAAGTAAAATGTTTATTTTTAAATTAGACGCTAATTACGTCATTAATGGTATTCATAGTTCTGCTGAAGGAAAAGGAAAGAGGATCGATTGGGATAATCACGGACGCGCATCAGTGAAAAAATCCAATTACGTCATAGTTGAGATGCGCACCCTCTCTATTCCTAACGTGCGCATATTTTCAAAATGGCTAGTAGCCATTCATGTACTATATAAATATATATATTTTATAATTTACCTTTGGTCAGTAAGGCTACCTCCTTTCCACATCAGCGAAAATTTGTTGTCTGAAAATTCAAAGAGAATTTTTCAAAATTTACTGGTTAACATGGGCACGAGGAACAATTAAGGTTGTTAGAATGATGAGGAATATTGGAATGGGAGGTGCTGTTAGTTTGGGGGGGGGCACTGTTAGTTTTGGGGGCTGTTAGTTTGGGTGGACGTTGGTGGTTGTGGTAAAACAAAATCCGAAAATCTTCCGCATTCCTACTCCTGAATCTTGATAATTTTTTAAGAGTTTGATTTGAGATAACAGTCATCATATAGAGTTATAATTAATGAACTTAAGCCTGATTTTTTCCAAAATTTGTCGAGCCAAATCCTACATCTTACAAAGTTTCCCCGCCCCCCCCCCCCCCACACTCAAGTTGCATATAGTTTCTACCTACGCAGTGTCTGGTTAACTTCGACAAAGTCATTGGAAGTAGAAAGTACTTAAGAAAGCGCGATTCATCACAACATTGCAACCAAATAGAATTAAAAATTCTATAAAATCATTGCAACATCCATTTTGCAACCAAATAGAATGAAAAAATTTATAAAATCATTGCAACATCCATTTTTCTATTTGTTTGAACGCTCAAATACTCCACAAGGCCTTTTAATTTTAAGTTTGTATTTTCAGTCGGCATTCCTTTGCAACTAACCGACTTGCATGTTATACGCTTGCAAAGTTACCTTTTTGTAAATGCAGTTATATTGTCAATATGTTCAGAGCGTGAACTGTGTTTAAGTTTTCGGGGCGCTCTTTGAGCAGCGTCTATTCAACCTCCACCGCACATGAATATGGCTGGTCATCAATATTTCACTTTGCAAGCGCCGAGCCGGTCGTACTGTCGCGGCGTGTCGCACAAACGCAGCAAACTAATTGCCGAGGCATCCGCTTCTCGCCATTTAATGTCCAAGACGCCAAAGCAGTTTCATCAACGTAAAATTAACTTACTAGTACTGGGTTTTATAGACAAGGAACACAGGAGACCTGCTTGTCGACAGAATAAGTGCAGTTGTGAAATTGTTTTACGAGATCAGTGAATCATACTCTGAATTCATCTCTCGATACAACATTGAAGGACTTTTACTGGTCACTGTGTAAAATGCTCGGGTGCTATAATCATACTGAACCAAAATGTCCGACGTCCAACACAAAATAATCATAGGCCTATCCAAAAGTACATGTTTGCTACAAAGTTTATATCCAGAGTTGCGAAGCAGCTATTACCAGTACAATTTAAAAGCCAATGGTAGGGCCCAGTCCCATGCATGCGCGTTTTAGTGTCGTCGAATCCATGGAATCATGTAACAATACACTGCTCTCCTGCGCAGAGTCACTCCCAATGTTACATTCCCATTTTAGTCATTAACAGTAAGTGAAATTGATTCGTGTACAGAAGTCAAGCCTTGATGATAATAGAGGGAACATCATTTTAGCAGTGCAAACTGCATCTGTATAGCCAGAGTCCAGGAAAATTTATTGTTAAATTTCTTTGTATTTTGTTCGAAATGAGGAAGTTTTTAATTATAGAAACTACAGCCAGGGTTAGGTTACAACTGTTTCTGGACTCTGTGTATAGATAAACTTTAAGTTCTTTACACATGGCAAAAGCAGAGTTCCTTTCTATCTTCACTTGCTGACAAGCAATGGTTGTATTTTGTTGAAAAATTCCAAACAATGAGATAGCTGATAAGATAATGAAATGAAACAAGTACATCAACTCTTCATACCAGCAAGTAATCAGAAATCTAGTATGATGACGTCAGGGGCCTGGGGTAGAGACTAAACTTATGACGTCAACGAGGTTAGTCTGTACAGCCTGCAGCTTTGACGGGCTACATGTTTGTCATGCCATATTATCATATTCGTAAGATCGTCTCGCATACATCCATCTTCTTTTCGCTACAAATACGAAACGTAAGCTTTGCGACCAACCCCTTCCCCTTGATTGGCTGGAAGCTACAGTTTGTTACCAATAATGTTTAGTGGATGAGGAGGGTTATAAAAGCAATTGGCGTATCAAAAATGCAAAAAACGAAATAACAGCAGAATCTCTTTGGGTGCTAAAACAACCATTGACATTCGTATGTGTTGGTTCCTTCCATGTTTGCGATCAGAATGACCATAACCTAGTTGATCTGATAACCCAATGTCAATCAGAGGCTTTATGCCAATCGCGCAGATTCGATTCCCCATCAGTGACGTATAGCGTCGAGCAAAATCCAAGTTAAAGCCCTAAATTCAATTGACAATGGATGAATGACAATCGGCTGACTGTTGAGCTTTTCTGAGCAACGCCAGAAATCACAAAGGTAGTGCACTATTTTAGCGATAAGCCACTTAGAAAACATGCAAAGAAGAATCCAATTAGAAACAAGATTACGCTGCAGAGCTTTTTGCTCTCCTAATGCCATTAGGGCGCAGTTCTCAAATTCTAAAATACCTACAAAATCCCGACCCAGCCTTTCATGAAAGGATGCTAAGCGCCAATCGGGTTGAATTTTCGATAGCTAGGCGTCTTCAGAAATACCGTACATGTCCGGGTGCACAAGTTCCAAGTTTAAGACAAGAGTTCCCAATCAAGCTGCAAATGAGGTTAAAGTAATTTCTTTTGCGTCGAAAATTTTTCTTTGTCTTAAAAAGCTAGAAAACGTGTTTTCTTTGAAATATTTAATATTATTAAAGGACTTACACCGCCTAGTTTGGCGCCAAATTTGTTTCTTTTGATATTCCTTTATCTTATTTCCACTAAAGCCCCCAAAGCGGTCGCTCAGAAATTGGCAGGAAAACCATCAAGTGATGCTGTGACGTTGAAGTTGACAACCTCTGCGCTGTAGGCATTGCTTCGTCTAGGCCATTTATCTGGAAAGTGAACTCAGGCATCACTTATTCTGGAACTTTTTCACAAATACGAATCCATATTTCTTCAAATATGATTATCTTTTTACTGAAAGTTAAGAGGTCTTTTGAAATTAGAAAAATATGCCTGATTGTGTTGCCTACAAATGCACACCAACAACACTGGTTGCTGCCCCATCCGAGGGGAAAAATTTCTCGTATCATAAGTTTCCACGGGACGGAACTTTGTGCAAGGCTTGGATGGCACAAATAAAACGAGAAGGTTTTAGCGTAAGTTAGTCCAAGCCAAAGTTCAATGCTAAAAGAAGAAAGGGTCTATATATGTTAAAAAGCCAAAAGTAATTCATGAATCTGATCTTACCATACATTTTTCGAGGAAAAATGAACAAACATGTTATTAAGTATTCCCGATTCGATAACATCGCTCTATCTCCATCTCGTTTTCCTCATCGCCACGCTCTTCGTCTGATCCTTATGAAGTCTCTACATTCCCCGCATTTGCCATTCGTAAACAGTTGCAAAGTTGCAAGATACAACTCCCGTACGATAGTTATCCCCACAAACTAAATCTGTTTCGGAGTTACTAATTTTTTTGCTAACCAGATGCTTTTTGTGCGCAGGTAGTCGGAAGTTTCTAGTGTAGGCCGGTCTCGGATTACCAACTTTTACGTCACGCGGTACTGTTGTTGGTTCCTGAAATTGCGTCCACGGCCCCTTTCAAATAGAATTTTGTCGAAAAATTTCAAAATGCTATATTTTGACCTTTTCCCCCCAAAAAATTATCAGTACATAACTTACTTTACGGTTTTCAAACGATTGTCATTAAATGTAATTAAATGAGAAATATGTAAGAATCTCAATCTATGAAGCATTTCTTGGATCTGTGAAAATTTTTTTAAAAATTTTGAACTCCGCCATCATATCTCTTTTTCTTAGGCTTATCATCTAAATACATTTCTGTTTGCAATATTAAAAATGTTTGGCCAATACACGGTAGAAAATGACAGAAGAATTTAATCGATGCCTTTCATTGCCAAAGCATCTATTCATTCCTTTTTTCATTCTTTTCAAACACCAATCAAATGATTATTATTTCTACCGTTTTTCATAGCAATAAAAGTTTAGAAATCTACTTCTCCAGTGCAATGCAAATGAAATAAAACATCTGATTTGTCAAGAATCGCCTTGAAAAACATTATTGCTACTCAAAATCCTATTTCAGGAATGAAATTCAGCTTTTGTCTTCACACTAATTCTTAATTTTCTGTTGTTGCTACCAAGACTGAGATGTTCGAAACTTATTAGAAGTACGTAATTCAATTTTGAGATTTTTTATCGTTGTATAAACACAGGCGTTCCGCGTATGTAAAACATGTGTAATCAGAAATACTTTTCAAGAGTGTTATCATTGATTCTTCGAGGCACTTGCGATGTTTTGAAGGTTATAATAAGCACACACATGTGATCTTGCCGGAGATATGTTGGGAAGACTAAGACTTCACAGAAAATACTAGCCGCATTAGGAAATACCAGAGACAGTAGTTCATTGATACAGCCTTTACCAAAACAACGACATTTATTAAATATGATCCTCGATGTCGAACTGTTGAGATTTCTTCTTATTATATAGTTATTTGTGAAGTTTTTAAGCATTTGTGTACAGTACATATATGCATCGATAAAAACGTTCTATGCTACCATAAAATTAATACTGATCATAAAAATAGGCCAAATTCCCAACAAAACTTTCAAAATTTTACCTAACGTAAATTCAATGCTCACACTTTGTACAGAATTCAACGCAATTATGTTTCAAAACACTTAATCGGTGGATTGAAACTCCCTTAGATTAAATAAGCAAAGAGAGGACTTTGCTATTTTGTTTACAATAAAAGAAGTTCCTCCTATTTAAACTCAGAAAACTTATTGGCGAATCCAGGGCGGGGAAAAAGCATTGTCAAATGCAAGATAACTTGAGCGTTTTAGGCTTAATATTCAGTAAAAACTTTCAAAACATCAGTCTTTGCCCAGCAAAATCATTATGACTCTTTTCATTGGTTCATATCTATGAGGATAACTATCCAAGGACCACGATATGGTAACTTGATCAATCAACTGCATGTAGAAAGTTGACATGGCCTAAGGAACATTCGAATGCGCTATGTCCAAGAGGTTTAAAATCGTAGTTAGAATAAATCTGAATTCCATTAATCTTGCCAGTCTTTTTAAATCGCAAGAATTGATTGACTCACCAGCTTCTAAACGTTCTTTCGAGTCTTTTCTTTTGAATATTTTTAGGCAGTTGAAAGTTTGACATGATAGCTTGTCCACGCCATCTTTTCGCTCAAAATGGCGCGAAGGGAAGTAGAACTCAGGCCTTTTTTGAATAGGTATGATCAATTTTTCCTAAGAGCGTATCCCTTTGCCTTCTCCAATGAATGCAAAAATTGTTGAACCAGCAATTTTGCGTGGGTGAGGCGTGGAATATTTGCAGTTCACACAATTAAAATACTTCTATCGAGCAACATTTTAACGAGTGCAGTGGTTGTTGGAAATTATTACTAAATTCGCTATTCAATCCTAACAAAGAGTAAAAATAAATCTACGTATATATTTATATATTTCTACCAGTATGATGACATATCAAACTGCGGTTGTCTTGTATAGAAAGGCAGTTGTCACAACACTGTGTGGGTTTGCGTCAAAACAAGTCACAAGCTGCAGATGCGACTTACAAACGTCCACCTTCCGCTGCAGAATCCGATTCTCTCGTTTCAATGTCCTTACGGCTTGTGGATCATCCAGTGAAATGTCTCTTAGCCGCTCTAAAAAAAAGATTAATGGTCACACTATGAAACGATTACAAGAGACGTCGGGCGCCATATTGCTCAAATGCTCCTCCAGGAGGGTAAATGTTGTTTTGATGCTGAGACGATTCCGCAAATATCAATACAATACAGAAGTCTGACCCATAAGTCGAAGCCATTCTAATATCCTTCAAAAGGCCGTGTGCACTTTTTCATACGCCCCCTAAGGCTGATTAACCGCCCATCTTTCAAAGCATAATTCCGTTACGGCAAAGAATTCGAGGCTGGATATTTGTTGCCAATTCAAGGCGGTCGATTGTTGATACTCGAACAAATTTGCATTTCCACGATTAAGGACATACATACAGTATGGTATGATTAAGTCAAGAAAACAGGCTAAAACATCCGAGCATTAATTAAAAAGGAAGACACAGTTACCGATCTCAAACAGATTGCGGATAAAAAAAATAAATATTTGATTCTGAGAAGTAGCTAACAGGAAATGATTCTCCTTCATCTCATTAGCTTGCTCACAAAAGAGTTTGCCTTTGCACTAACCGATCGTGACAACTTGCGTGGAAATCAAGAGTGGTTGGCATTATGTTGAATTGAGCCTCATGAAATTAATTCAACGCGGTTAATAATAAGATATCTTCAGAATGTTGTGGAATTCCTTCCACTTAATGTTCAACTGCAACGCCGCGAAATAATAAACCGCACTCTTCTAAGTTGCAAGATTTGAAGGCTTGTTCTCAGCGCCAAACCATGTTAAACTAAGTCCCATTTCGAAAACAGCTCAGCAGAAATGATTTAACCATCTCTTGATTTAACCATATCTCGTGTAAATAGGATTCAATGGTACTTCTAATGGATCAAACCCAGTAGTAGCAAGTGTCTTTTGCAAATGTAAAATCACATTGGCAGCATTCGCATATAGAATCACCAAGAAAGCTGCAATGGGGGTGGGCTTGCAGGACTCAATTGAGCAAGTGTGTAGTGGTGATGGGAAGAATGGTCACACATATGATATTTGAAAGCAGAGGGGGGTGGAGTGGGAAAACATCTTTGTAACCGTCGTTTAGACTGCCCCACCCATGATATAAGGCCATATTGAAAAGGAAGGGGGCGAGCTAGAATAACATTCTTAGGATGCACACATTAACATTCTTAATAGTGGGAAATGCTGTAACGCCTAGTGAGAAATCTGACTCTAGAAACTGCACTAGAATACTAATGGCGGTGCTAAGACCGGCTGGAGCCACTTCCTTTTCTGTAAGCCGATCTTTTACAGAACCCAATTTCCTTTTTGCCTTTTTATATTTGCAACAGTAGAATATATGGGCATGTAAACTTGTTGAATATTTCCCTCAAACGGCGGAGAAGTGATATCAGTGGTAATTTAGACTGGTACTAGCTAGGAATCTCCAAAAAAATATACAGAAAATGTGAAAATGATACAAAACGAAGCATGACTTTCACAAATTTACGCGACTTCTACATCATATTAATAGGGCCGAATACGACCGAATACGAAAAAGCAAATTACCATTTACCAAATCAAAATTCAAAAAAGGTAAACAAATAAAATGATGACTGGCTAAATTTTAGAGAGAAAAGTTTGGTTGAGATGGCTCATCGATTAAATTTTCGGCACTGCTCTCCAAATACAGGAGAAAGACACGATAAACAGGTCTTCAAACAAACGATTTATCACAAAAACGTGAGAATTTCTCCATAACAAAATGATTACCTTACTTGCTTGTTTTTGACCATTTCAAACTACAAGTATAGCGGATGAAATGGTTTTAAACTACGTTGGTGGTGCAGAAAAATAGGTGTTGCAACTTACCGTCAACATCAGGAGAAGGGTCTTTTAGAAGAACCAACTTCTGTAGGACTTGTTGTAGGCTCTCTTTCATGCTTTTTCGTTCCCCTATCAGCTTTTTTACTTCCTTTTTGTGAACTTTACTTTTACCGAATCGTGATCGATCAAGATGATCCTAATTGATAAAAGTATTATACATTAAAGTGTATATTTGTAAATCAGAACACAGTAAAAGATTACTAGCTAACAAAAGTAAATATAAGAAAACTTTAATTTTAAATATTGTTAACATTATAAGTCCGTGATCTTTACTTCCTGTTCGTCTCTGAATTTTACATGGTTTCTGCTGATCCAAGAAAATGATCCTTTTCAATGATTATAAATTCCAAGGTCATTGTGGGTAAAAATATTATATAACAACCGACTTGAAGAAATAAGGACAGTATTAAAAAATATACCTCGATATTAAAAATACCACTTTCTGGTATAGATGGAGTTTCTTTGCTCTTCTTTTCTTTCACTGCAAAGGAAAATTTCAAATCTCTAATGAAAATTATAGATTTTTGTTATAAAATTATTTCTTTCAAAAATCTTCATCAGAAACAAAAGGTCATTGATCATATTAAAGAAACATGACGATACGAAGTTGTTAGCAAGAAATCCAACCGAAAACAATTGTTTATAGGCTTCTAAAAACCATCAACAATTTGATTTGACATTAAATACAGCCGGGAACTCAAAGAAAACATTATGTTTAATGTTGCTGGTCACCTTCATAGGCTTTTACAATTATTGCGAGACGTGTCTTACTCTTAGGCCAAGAAATTATTTTAAAAGGTATTGGTTTGTCATAGTGCAACGAAACAGTAGACAGAGTACAAAATGGGGCCTAACTAACCTTTCTTGTCCTTTTTCGCAGACTTTGCTTTGCCGCGCTCCGAGTCCAAATCAGAGGCCGTGTTTAGGTTATTGCTGCTCTCACAGCGCATGCTCTCGTAGCCGCTGCTCACTCCTTCCGAAGCTAGGCCAGCTAAAGAAATGGAATAAAATTCTTGTAGTCAAATTCCGAGTTTCAAGCATTATATACAACAGCAAAAGAAATAGAGGAGCAAACTCCTTAGATTGGAAGGTAGGGGATTGTAGGATGGTTAGTTACAAGAGTGTATATCAGAGATGTTTCATGCTGCAGCAGAACGCAATGCCTTGACTACTTTGAACATACGTTTGGACGTTTTAGATCGACCAAAGTGTAAACACCTTCACCCTTTCACTGGGAACTCGTACGTGCTATGTTTATTAAAACTTATGGCCATTTTGAAAATTCAATATTAGAACATTACACCTAATTTTGCAAGAACTGTGTCAGATGATCTTGCATTCACAAAAAATGACAAGTTCTCCTTGCTACATTCTTATTTCCTGCATAAATAAATATATACTTTTGGAATTAATCTTAAAAAATTTCTGCGTTGAGTGGTGTTGTACTAGAACAGGCCAGCTGATTCTAAGAAGAAAACCCCAAGCACATTATCTTCACCGCAATGCTGATTCGAATTGGCCTGTGACGCAAATAAACGTGGTTCACCTGTGAATAATAATAGCCTTACCTGTTTTGGGGATCGTTAGCAAGCTGCCGCAACTACTGCCACTGTCCAGCCTCGTGCCTCCTTGCCTGTCAAAGAGAACAGAAACGGTAACATCGAATATACGAGTAGTGTGGGCTGCCCCACAGTGGTCATGATTCTAAATCAACTTTGTTTGCAATGTGTTAGCTTGGTGTAATGGGTGAGTATCACAGACGATTAATTACAGAGTAGAAGAGGAAAAAGAAAGGGATCCAATTGAAATAGCTATATCTGTAACACAATCACTGACAAAAGTTAGAATAGAAGTTACAACTCACTATAATTATTAATGGGTCGCCATCGATGAATAATGTTACTCAGAAACTTACGCTTGTCCTTCCTCTTTGCTTTTCTGCGAATTTGAATCTTTCGTCAGATCGTTGAGGGGCTCCCACGTTTTACTTAGAAGCAAGTCGAATTGTTCGTCTATTTCCTGTGTCGTCTTTTCTTCCGTTATTGAAGAACTCGCTTTCTGGAACTCGGCAATCGACGCTTCCCGTTGCTTACGTAACAGTTCTCGAATGTTCAGACTATCAATATACAGGGGATCCAGCCGTTCTTGTGACGTCACTGTCACAATGATACTATCGTCCACGCTTAACCTTTTGAGCGTTTCTTCCAGGTTTCTAGACCGGCGTTCCTCCTCCGCAGTTGCTAGCCGCTCGTTTTCAAGATACTTGGAAATAAGTTCGGGCTCGACTTCAGAAATCTCGTTTTCGACATCAAACCTTTCGACGATTTTCGAAACCAAGTCTCGTTCGAAATTGTCGACTGTTTGTTGGCTGCTGGCAATGGATTCCTCCGAGCGAATTCTAGGGCTAAAAACCGGATCATTTGCCGCATCTTTGAAAGTCCCGTTTTCATTTTTGCTGTAGTATCTATCAAGACTAGCAGTCCTGCTGGCGGGAATACTCGCGGGCAAGTTACGAGTGCGCGATCTACCGCGTTCGCCTGTTTGCCGAATTCTTTCTTGAGACGAAGATAGTATTCCAGCAGTAAGGAATGACTGCTTTTTAGCAGGGGAGAGGAAACTCCGCTGACTGCTTGCGGCCTCCAGAGAGACATTCGAATTCGACTTGCGTGACCCTGGCAACAGACAATAATAAGGCGTGGAGGGCTGCAGCAGGGCTTCTCTGGCCTTGTCCGATATCGTGTACGATCCTAAAACATCTTTCACGGTCGACTGGGACGTTGCCACAGAGGTCGCTCTACCCCGGTCCTCACTGAACGCTGAAAGCAGCGAGTTATTCGAGAGGAAATTAGTGTCGACACTCTTCATGCTTGTTGCGTGAATACACGTGTTAGTCGAATTTGATTTGCCAATACTACAAGAGCAATGCCTCTCAATGATCCCAGGCGCAAACGTCGACTTTTCCACCGTCGCAATAGCTTCTCGGCTCAAGTCTAAAGTTCTAGCTGGCTCCACAAAACTAGCTACACCGAAGTCCTCGCTTTCATGAAAAGTAGGCGCCTCGTCAAAATCCGGGGGTCCTTCGAAATCAGTCAGCTCTCGATCACTGAGGGGCTCCCCCTTTGGCCCAACATAAATGACTGTGTCGCAAGATTCCTCCGCAGCACTTGTGGTGAATTCCGAATCCCCAATCGATTCCGACTCGCAGGCCTGCGTGACGAGAAGAGGCTGTACTGGCTTTGTGCGCCTTCTTAGTCGTCGAGATTCGTCGCAGGAGCTGTCTCCCCCAGAAGATCCACTTGAATACTTTGGAGGAATGATAAGTAAATGTCAAATTCAACGCCATCAAGGATTACAATAAACTTGGTCTGTCAAAAAATGAATATGTAGGAACAAATATCTATTAGTATTTTCTAAAATTTTGCAAATTTTGAAATCCTCACCAAGCTAGTCTCATAAATGCGTAGTTTTCACAGCTTAACGTGTAGGTACTTTGGCAGAGACAAATGTCTCTAATTCTACTTTGTCGTAAAATTAATCTCTTGCATCGTAGAATTAAGCAAAAAATCTGTTGAATGAGAAGTTGTCTGTGTTTTTTCTATAGTTATTCAAAACAACGCATACCCGGTTCTTCTTCCTCCGTGACCGATGGATCCGGGTAGTCACTTCCATTGTCGCTAGGGTTCCGGGATATTTTTTCGGATCACCAGACACAAAGGCAAGGAGTGCAATACGAGTCGACAGCGCACCAATTGCCTCTTTCAGAAGAACCGTCAGCTTGTTGTCCCGGTGCGGAACATGCTTAGCCCCGTTAGCAAGCGCAACCAGTACGTTACCGAGGCTAGACAGGACAACCAAGAATCACCCGGTTCTCGGTGCTTTTTGTTCCGCTTGCAGCCGGACAGGTCCATCAGGTGGAACCGAGAACGGCCACCATGAACTGAAAGGGAGAATAACAACCATAAACCACTGGAGCCTTTACTGTTGGGAAAAGGGTCTTTGTATCTAGTCCATGTTACAGTCTCCTCAAAATTCATCGCAAACAGGAGTAGCATAAATAAATAAGCTCTTTCTCGCAAGGTAAAATAGCCACTGGTTGCACTAAATTGCCTGTTACGTTTTCATGCAAAATCTCACCATTACCATTGCATTTAAAAGGATCATTTCTATTTTTTAGGTTGCCATTCTTTGCGTGTATAAGCGGGTACCTTAACATTTAGCCTCCAACAGGTAGAATACAATAAAAACCGGAAAAAATTTCACAACAATTATATATAAAAATGCAGTGATTGATCTTAAAGAAAATTGTGTAAAAAGGATAGGAATTAATTATCAGCTACAAGATTTGTCGACAACCACGCTCAAAGGATCAAAGAAAATACACAACAAACCGAAGTTGCAAAACTCACCCTCTCCAGTTCCAACTTTATCAATCATATATTGATAAACATGAAATGTAAAAATCATATTCGAATTTTGTCTTTCGCTTGGATCTTCAGATGGATCCGGATCGGTTTGTTCATGGACCGGTTTAGTCCTAGCACTGATTGCAGCATCGAAATAGAACGATGCCTTTTCTGCAGAAGGTGCTCTTAGTTCGGTGAAGTCCGCAAACTGTGAAATGCAAAAAGGGAGACGATGCAAAAATGACACAAATGACATAATTAAATAAAATATGTTAAATTACACGATAAAATTATACGAAATAAAGCATTTAGGATGTAAACAAGACTTATCGCCAAGAGCAACACGCTTTGTAATGCACTGAAGCACAAGTCAACTTACGACAATACTTTGGAAAGACAGATGACCAGGTGGGAGTCATAGGAAATCATGGTCAAATCGATCTTATACAGTCTTCGATAAAATCTCGGTCCATTAAATCTCGGTCCATTAAATCTCGGTCTAAGCTATGACTTATCTAGTCATAGTGACACCTATCTCCACATCACAAAAGAATCCCTTTGCTTATGACACTGATATTTACCTGTACTGGGCCAGTTCTTTCTCTTTGAAGGTAAAGGCTTGGCGATGTACTACAGTTATTCATGCTGCCAGTATCTGTTGACGAAGACCACAGAATCACGAATTGTAAAAACGAGTTACTTACAATTAGATACAATATTCTAGATTTTTAAAAGAAAAGATTGGACTGATAAAGTTAGAGTAAGTTAGAAGTAAGAAAATGAAACAAAGTACAGTTCATCCTCGCAGGGCCTTGACGTGAATCGGGTTAATTTCAAAGTACCCAAAGAATAGGGGTGTAAAGTAGACATAGGGGTGTAAAGTAGACATAGGGGTGTAAAGTATTAATAGGGGTGTAAAGTATTCATAGGGGTGTAAGGTAGACATAGGGGTGACAGACAACGTAGACATAATGCATCTCTCTTTTGTTTTTCTTCTGTTTGTAAAATCACTTACGATTACCCAAACTTTTGCACAAAAATATTCAGAAAAATTGTTTATCGTATTGTTAATTGTCAGAAAATTATTGTAAATTATTTCAGGAAAAGAAGTCAAAACCAAAAATAACTTTCTATAACAAATCATTTTGGCGTTCTTAATACCTTGTTCAATCAGCAGATCTTTGAGGTTCTCTGACTTCCCAACGATTTCAACAGCTGACACCCTAACTGAAAATCTGGCACCAGTTCTGAAGTAGAAAGATGAAGAACGAATGTGAGTAGTGGGTAGAGGGTCATTTTGGAGAATTGGTAAAGTTAAGCAAAGTCTTATTTTCAGAGGCAACTGAAGAGGATTGATCACGGAGAACCATGACACCATTCCTTCCCGAGCGCAATCAAGTTTCCAAACATCTGACGCTTCGCAGGCGATTGGATAGCCCGCCTCGGTTCGACTGGGTGATTTGCAACGTTTTCCAGCTTAAGACATCCTCTCGGAGGATAGAATTCTCTAAAAAGCTCAATCCAAATCGTAATAAGATTTGCGACAACTCGGTTTGAGGCTCTCGGCTTCCTGATATCATTGCGGCCTCAGTCATTCGATCAATATTTAATGAACCACTTCTGTGATCTTTACAGTCTTTACCTTTCCTTCTTGTCTTCAATCAGCTGATATAGCCAAGAAATTGCACACGGTATCAGACCCATGCTCTCAGCACTCTCATCCGATCCAATCATGGTACTGGATTTTCCTTTAAAGTATACATAATTGATCAGATTTTGGTTGCTTGCGAGACTAATTGTCCCTAATTGCTTCAAAATACGGGATAATACTATCAAATGACGGGCTTAGGAGAAATAAGTACAGACTTTGAACCCACGACTGATGGGTCGCTTTCCAGTGAAGAAACGAAAAATCCAAGTAAACATTGATTCATAAGGAACGTACTCTGATGATTTTTAGGTTAGAAGACGTCATGTTATTGTAACAAGCACAAATGAAGGAAGGATATAAAAGAATATAATGCTGAAAGTTAAGATGAAATTCGTAGCATCTTTACTCTAACTAGCCGATTTCCCGCTTAAGGAGAAGTGACATCAATGCAGAATGGCACATAATCATCACATGTGACATCGGGTGACATGTTCAAAACACACTGAGCTTTAAAAACAGAATCCAAACCAGGTCATTGTCACATCTCATTAAAACATTAAAAACTTTCAATCGAGCAACTTCCAGTGTAAATGCAGCGTTCATGGCCAACTCACCTAGATTAGGATGTCCATACGCAATGACGGCTGCGTCATCTCCATGGTTAACCACTGTGTGCAAAAGATCCACGAGAGAGGAACAGCAGATCTCAGCCTGCAAAACAAGTTGCATCACGTAAGAATGGGGTGTGGAAGCTACAAATGTGCTTTCAAAAGCAATTCAGAATTACAGCAAAACTTTTTAACTTTTTTGAATAAATTGCTTCGTTCGGGATAGAAGGTTGAGAACAATTTGCAGGCTTTCTTTTTTGTGGAGACACGATTCTTGTGGGGATTCGAGATTTTGTCGCAAAAGCAACGAATGTTTACTACTCCGAAGAGTGACAAATATTTCAAGCTATATAAGCATATAAATATCTCATAGAATTGGCGGTCCACGTAACTAGATGACTTACAGTCGCTAGTGAATAGCAGACAATAGTCTCTATGAGAATTGTCATTAGGATTAACCAGATGCGAAGCTTATCTCTTGGTCCACACTCCCAATGAGGTCTTTGGACGCAAACAAGTCATAGGGAAAAAACGTCAGCTGCACAAGAAAGGCTCCTCCGCAGAGCAAGCAAACCTTGCTTTTTTATTTCGCAGCTTGTGGTTTAGACGACTGCGCGTTTTTTAAAAAGAGACAGAGTTCCGACTTCACAATTCAAAGGTGCTATATAAACGAGTTTTATTTATTATCACGAAGAAGGTAAACAGACAGAGGAGTATTTTGAATGTCAAATTCTATTCTTGCCCGTAAACATGAAGCAATGGTTTCTGGAATGCAACAGTGTGTAGACCGTATTTGGGTCAAGTAGAAACAAGGGCGTTTAACACCGATGAAGGACAATGGCGATTTAGAACAGTCTTAGCAATCGGCATTTTAACACAAGCCAAAACAATTTTATTCCATAAACATTTTGTAACAAGTTCTTTGGTGATCAGCTAGGCTATCGGTCTAAAACACCCTTTATGGCATAAAACATGCGAAATAGCAGCTGGGTTGGGTGCGACCATTGGCTCATCAGTTCAACTCGTAGCGAAAATATCTGGCGACTTTGTAACTTGCTTCACTTTGAATTTGAGCATAAAAATCTAAAGAAGAGGGGAACTTGGGTTGGGGCACAAACTGAGCATATTTGGACGAATATATCTAAAATAGCAAAAGTTAGAACATGTGTCAAGCAGCCAATGGGTCCCTTAGGGCACTTCAGGTTTGAGCCTTTTGACAAAGCTGAAAGATTGGCTTATCAAACCTCTAATTAGGTCAAGAGTTAAAAGGATGGGGTTTTATAAAGGAAATTGGTATCTTCATATGATGGTTCTTGCTCCAATGAAAACCCTTCTTAAAAGCAAAGATATTGCAATTAATGAAATTAATGAGATTGCGTTACAGCGACTGAAACATTGTGTGACAGTGATTCATTGAAAATTGAGCCAGCTTTTCGCACAGATAGGTAAAACGAGATTCTAGTGGAGGACAGGTTAGTGATTAGAAATACAAAATTCCCTCAAATAAGAGAAAAAATGGTACAATAGCAATCTCCTCTGGAGAGAGAAGAGGGAGAATTAAAGTATCTGGCCTTAAAAGATGATGATGCAATGTTTCATTCGGTAGTATATACATTGTATTTGGAAATTATTTGTCAAATAGCAGGGGCAAGTGTAAAGCCATGACAAAGGAAGCAAATGCAAGCACAATGATGGTCTTTTTACCATGGGGAATCAGCCCATTGCCGTTCCTCCTATTTACCAGGGGTGAAGCGTTTCTTAAACCGATAAAGCAGTACACTAGCAGAATAGCTTCAAGGGCAACAAATCAATCTTTATCATTCACCAGAATGACATCAAAGCGTAAGAGAATGACGACAAACCCATTCAACCAAAGAATAATCCACAAGAACACATTTAGGCCGTAACATTCGGGAACGTAAACAGGGTTCGGGGTTTCTGCGGGACAGATGGGCACTTTGCTGACGCAACGCACAGATAAACAAATATTAATGAGGTATATTGGTCGGCCTAACACAGGAAATGGCCTAAATTTTCATTCCTGGCAATACTGACTTTGGGAATGCTTACAAGATCAATCCACTTAGCCCATAATGATACCAATTGACTTCCAGTTCAAGTCACACATCCCCTGCTACAACTTGTGCTTAACTTCTTTTTGGAATGATTAAAAAACTAACAATGATATTATGTAAACGATCAAAATGTTGGTATAAATCATTGTTGGGACATCAATCTGTGCGAAACATCAAAGGAGTGCGCCATAATTTTTCAAATCGATTGCTTTTGATGGTTTTAAAAGTTTTTAAAACGTATTTAAAAGTCGGATTAGGCGATTTCCTGTTATACTTTTCAGACCCATTGAAGGAATTCAGTTTGGGTTTATTCCATTTTCGACTTCAGAGCGGATTGGAAACAAACCGGGCAACTGGTTTTAAATGTCACTTGAATTCATAAACTTGTACCTTTGGTTCAGAAATGAAGATGATACTAATTCAATGATTCAAAAAACGGGAAATTATCCCTTACGCATATAGATAGGCGAAATTGCGAGCACATGGATATCGTTAGACTAATTCTTGCACACGCTTAGCTGTGATGAAGGCTTGAATTTTCCCCGCCCAGATAACAGTGGTCACGTTGAAATTTTCTTGCCTCAAAGAGTTCATGGCAATGATAAAATAAGTAATGATAGAAGATATGTTTATAGGGCTTTCAAAAAAAGCACGAAACTAAAATTATGTTCAAGTTTTTAGTAAGAATGGTACTAATAACTTATTTGTCTTGGCGATTCAAAAAACTTTAGACTCCAAATCATCTAAAAATTCGTCCCTTGACGGTTCAGTTTGCACTTTACACAGCAAAACTTTGCACTGCGCCAATAACAAAGCATTAATGCATTACATAGAAAATAAACTATTTGTTACAAAGAAAATCAAAGCAGGTCCTGGAACTACTTTCATTTGTAGCAGATGAATCTCAAGGATGATAGCAAAATATACCTTTGAAGAGCCGGAGTCGAACATCGCATCGAATGGGTAGAGTTTGGCCTCTCTTCCAAGACGAGGAGACATTCCATATGATTCACTTCGCCGGTCAATGAGAGATGCTTGTTTCTTTTTGGGGTCGAATTTGAGGCAGGACGTGCTGCTACTTTCGTCGAATTCCGAAACATGAAGCATGACCTTTATCTAAATAAAATAAAGACTAAGGTCAGACTAAATTAGAGACACAACAGGTTATGGACTTCTTATAAGTTATGGCAAAACCCTCTGTATAGCCTCAAATCAGTGTTACTTGAAAAGGTCTTTCTAGGTCTTGCACAGATCAAGCAGAAAATTGCTTATTGTAGTAACTATAGGAAAATGATCTCCATATATCATGTATAATGAATTGTTTTAGAAAATTAGAAAACAAATTGTGCCATAGATGCCCGTTGAAGGGTAAAAAACATTTAGCATTTGAAAAATTTATCAAACAACGGATGACACGCTCAGGGAGAGACTTTGGGCATGTTGACGCAAGCTGATAAACAACTCTTGATGCAGTTGATCCGAGTTTTGCATACACTCATGATAACGACGATCTTATGATCCATTTTGCGAGTCGCCAGATTTAGAAGAAAGCACAGACAAAGAGGCTGCGGCACTGCAGACAACGTTTTATCAGATTACAGTAATCAGCAGTGGTTATGAATAATTTATAGGGAGCAGCAGTTATAATCCAAGAGACTTTGATTGCTCTCGTACATCACTCTGCGAATAATGTAACAGGCCGAACTTGGCCTCAAAGAAAACGATTCCAAGATGCTGGAAATACGTAGGTGCAAATGAACAGAGGACCCTTTTATCAGCACTACTCGCTTCCTTTGATTGGAATTCTAAATTGATGTAGGTCATGAGATAATTTGGCTTTATTTGTAGTCTAATAGTGGCGATTGAGAAAATATGATGAGCGCAAAAATGAATTCAAGAAATGAAGGAAATGTTGGTGAGGGGGGGGGGGGGTAATCAAGAAAAGTTTGAGCAGGTGGATAGAGAGCAACGGGGAAAAAATAAGGGTATGGTAAGAGAGAATCGATGAAGATAAAAGGGTAAAGTCAAAAATATAGAAAGAAGGATTAATTGACATAAGTGGATAGATTCGAAATGATTCTTAAAAATGGCAATTTTCGTAGGCAACTGACACATGCCAGCAGAAATACAGTAGTAATTCATCTATTTAACTAGGTAAAAAGTCATATTCTCCAAGGCCTAAGGATAATAGGTTTACGAAGGACTATTTTTACTTCATTATTCAAAAGGTGGGAAGCGGTTCTTAAAGCAAGTCTAAAGTTTCTTTGAAGTTTGCAGGGACTTCCGCCTCCCCTTCTACAAACCAAATGAAACGGAATCTCGTTCAATTGGAAAGCGTAGACACCTTGTAGGGCATTTTCACTTTTCTATGACTTATCAAGTGATCAGACTAGGATTAATATTCTTAAAATTAAAGTAGAATTATCTAATGTATAGAAATTCTGGTCATGAGTCAACTCAGGTCATGGATCCACCACCACATGAAAAATGACGATTGCGTTCGACTCATTTTGAAAGCTGACGCAACAATGTCAAAATGTCTGACATACTTCTGACAATTGACCCTACTCTAAGACTAGCAATGCTAATAATTCAATATTTTGAGGAGCCATCATACCGAGGATCAAAAAGGTAGGTAGGATTACCACTAACAAGAAACTTGATCAAAATTTAGCAATGAAACTAGCGGGCAAAATGGCTATAGATTGGAGAGGTTGGAATAGCGTTAAACTGGTTCAAAGTTACACTAACAAGCATTGGAATAATTCCGATACGACTGTCTCCTGACTCAGTCTACCTAAAGTCACTTTTATTTCTTAAGCTCTTCCGGCACTGAGAAGGGCATACTATTCAAGGTGAAGAAAAACATAATTAATGGGTTCGATTCCTTACCTTTCCATTTGATTCCCCGCATTTTTTCACAGTTTGCTTGAAAAGTGACGGAGGAGCTTGGGGTGGACATCTCATGATGAGGTCAGAGAAATTCGTCGCGAAGCAGCATTGCTCCTGCGTTGAGGTTGAATAGGCATCGGAGTCCCGGCCTTTACGCCTCGATTTGCGTTGTCTCCTTTTAGATGACAGACTCAGTCTTTGCGCCGCTCTGCAAAATGAATAGATAACTTACTACACGTGTTATTTGGATAAAGTTTCTTTGAGCTCGTGGTTCTAGAGGGTTTCTTTTTAAAGATCACATATGCCATCGCCGTGTTTGGAACTGGGCCCAGTGGGTCCACGGGAAATGCGTCACTGCTGGTGCATAGCATGGAGGAACATAGTTAGTTTGGAAAAAGTGAAACAATGTCAGCATTGCAACACCAAAAAGAAGAGAACGGTTCACGACAAAAAGAATGGACCTTTAATGGAACTGTGCAATGGTCATCGTTGGGAGACAAGCTTTTAAACTTGACAAAGCCCAACATTAAAAGAAAGATCGTATGTAGAGGTTACCGCAGGGCATACGGCTACATATAAAAAAGGCTTTAGTTCAGGTCACATAGCAAATGAAACCAAAAAGTCTTTAAATGTAAACAACTTTAGAAAGCTCTTTGAAAAGAAGTATTTCATAAAAAATTGATTATAAATCGGTTGAGACTAGAAAAGATTAGTTAGCCAGATATTTATTACAAGTAAATCATATCAGCAAGAAACTAAGCTTATATTTTGACTTTTTTAGACTTGTTAAAGTCATTTCGATTCTTAGACGTATGGTTTTTTGCCTTGAAAGAGAAATTACGAACGCCTATTGGAGGGGCTCCTCTTTCAATTCCGTTTGCAAACCAGGACCATTAACAAGGGCTTTATTGTTACCTAGGTTTGGAATAAAATTATTAACAGGGAAACAGAGAATGACCTACAAAATACGTTGGGTTTTGAACTGTCGAGCAAAACAGATTTTCGCCTCAAAACCTCGTCAAACTTTAACAGAATATAAGGGAACCATTCCCATCAACAAGTCTTCAATTCCGGGACTCTAAGGGATTTCAGGGTAAACCGATTCTGTTGACCCCATTTAGGGGAGCATGGGAACTTTCTATATAATAGTGGGGTCGAAATGTTTCCTCTAGCTCTTTTAGAACATTTTTATGATACACCGAAACAGATCCTCTTCAGCTTGGTTTTTTTCTAAACCTTTTAGACCTTCTAAACCTAACAGCCATTTAAATGCATATCTAACCGACAATTGAGAAACTTGAACATGGAGATAAATTTTTGGATTTAAAAAATACTACAGAGGAGAGTGGCTTTGCAATACATTCATGTCTTCCATGAAAGGTTGTTTTTGCCTTGCTGTTTACAGGAATCCTGTGTACACGAAACACCACAAGATTCCATCCTTACAAGCTAAACCTATGGGACCAAAACTTTCCATAATTGCCAGAATCGTTAGAACCACAAAACGGAAGCCTGGGACGAGTCAAAGAAACATCAGATTCTGAACTGTCTGAGAACTATTAAGTAAATGTGTGTTTTTGTGGAGTGCAGTGTCTTAGGGTAAGAAGTGTACGATTAACATATTGTATAATGACAGTAAGCTAATATAAAGTTTTGATTGCTGTAAGAAAAAATGATAAAGAGACATATTCAAGACGAAAACCCATATATTAAGAACAATAGGGATCTTGGCAAACAAATCTTGCATGGAATTCCATGCCCTTTGCGATCTTTGAAACTTCTTAATTTCAAATCAATCAGAATCAAATCCATCTTAAGCAAATAATCTTAAGTTTTGTCAATATTGAAGCTTCTTTCAGCTACGCGCGGCTGAAGTGTTAAGTTAATGAAAACTATATTAGATGCATCGAGATAGGGACAAATGACCGCCATTCATCCCACTTCGGCGTAAAGGAAGCTCAGGGGAGCTCAGGCAATCGAGTGTGGGCAAGCAAGGCTTACTCCAATATCTTCGGATTTAAAAACGATGCCTAGCTTGAGAAAGAATTTATTAATAAAGGATAGACACCACAGTAGGTTTTCCAGCAGAACCTTGAAGCAAAGTGGATTGGGTGTTTTCTAAATCAACCCTTGTTTTGCTTTCTACTTTGTGTGCAGGGCATTTTATGTTTGATCCTTCCATAGCGTGATCAGTTAACAAAACAGCCTTGATTGTGATGACATCCGTTGAACATAAATAAAAGTGGTCAATAATGTGTAGTTTATATAAGCCATCCAAAAAGGCTGGATAGCTGATGGAAGGGAGAAAAAATTATGCAGGAAGGTACCCCAAAAACACCTGCTTAACGAGGAAATTTTGCTGAAGTAAATACCAAGAGATGAATTCTGAGAGCATTTCAGTTGAAGCTCTGAATCCAACTATTTGCTTTTTAAAGATGCTGCTCATGAAAAACAGAAAGGTGTCTGCAAGGGCATATCAGAGAAAAGGCATACCAGAGAAAATGAATACCACAGAAAGGCATACCAAGGAAAAGGCATACCACGGAAAGGCATACCAGAGAAAAGGCATACCAGAGAAAAGGCATACCAAGGAAAAGACATACCAGAGAAAATGCATACCAAGGAAAATGCATACCAAGGAAAAGGCATACCAGAGAAAATGCATACCCGAGAAAAGGCATACCCGAGAAAAGGCATACAAGGGAAAAGGCAAACCTGAAGGCATACCCTCTGCGGGACGCTTTCCTCAGTACAGGGATATTGGCGACAGGCGAGCAAAAAGCAAGCGGTACGAATATATAGATAGACCTCTCTTGAAATTTGAAAGATAAAGAGAAATTCAACAAGAATCAAACCCTTTTAACTGAGCTATGTATTGATAGAGGGACCAGTTTTATCAGGAGATAGAGTTCATAAGTTTTGCACAACTATCGATAGAATAAAAAGAGGGTTATCTTATCGGTGTTTATAGTATCAAAATATGGCTTTCACCATAGAGACGCTCTACAAAGACCTACAGAAATCATTTGTTCTATGTATGGGTGTTAAAATTAATGATTTATTGGCGCAGTATCAATATACTAGGGTACAAACAACAGCTGCATCAAATGTAAGTGCAGGATTTCAAGGTAATTGACGTGGTGGTGCCAAGGAGTGGTGATAGAGGTACGGTTTCGATGGTCAAGGTTACTGGTGGCCGGTAATGGTCCCAGGCAAGAGCGAAGAAATCTGTGTCTAGCAACTATCTTGGTTTAACAATCCGGGTTGAAGTTTAAACCTAATTGAGCAATTCATGGATGACAGTTTCAAGATAAATAAATTTTGCAAATAATTTAATAAAAATAATACTGCATCGTTAAAGTTAAAGTTGTATCAGCATTGAAATTCACCCAAAGTTGGAAAATCAACAAAACAGTTTTGGCAATAGAATAGCAAAAACCTGTTAAAAATTAGTGTTAAAAACAAGTAGAAATCTTAACTTGAGTATAAAAAACACGAACACAAGTGAATAGCCAGAACTTTTTTCACCACCCTTTTGGTCTATGAAAATATCTCGGCATGGAGAAAGCGCTGCTTGCAGATTCGACCTGTTTCTTTCTGTCTGTTTATTTATCACGATATTGCACGCCATAATCGATTACCATTAATCAGAATGGCAATAATCCGGGATTAGAACGGTCGAACATCCAGTGTTTTTACGCAATTCTTCCACCAGTTATCAAGTTCGATAACAACCGATTCCCTCTGAGATTTATCATACCCGTCGACCGATCAAAACAGTGATGTGAAAATAGAATAGAAACATCTAAGGCGAGGAAATATGCACGGCAAACCTGAGTGGGTCGAGGTGAAAACACTTCTTGATTTTCAAGTCGGCGATCTGCTCTATTTCCATGATGGCCAGATAACACCGGTTAGTGGAAATTCGAACCCGAACTGGGCGCGAAGCTTGGAACCTCCACGTTGTTCCGTGCTACATCCCAAAATAAACTCGTTGACTAGGGTCCTAATTAATGCGAGTTTCATTGGTGTTGCCCTTGATTGGACTTGATGAAGTGTCTGATCTTACACACCGGAGCTTGAAATTGGCCGAGGCTACGTCACAAACAAATGCACGGCTCGGAGCACACAAAGCATCTGCTTTGGACTCATTCTCACAATTGAAAGCCGGGCGAAAACAGTGTCACGACATCAATGGATTAGTACAAAGCAACAATTAAACGAAAATAAGGGGGAACGATACCCAGTACAGTTAGAACTGAAATGCACCTTCATTGTGTGCAATAAAGAGGAGACAAAGTCCACCATAGCGTTTTCCATCTATTCAGCTAGCTTCAAACCGTGTCGTTTGAGGGAAAATTCTTAAAAAGTAATGATACGTGAACTTCGATTCTTACTTCTTGAGTAAGAAAAGGAGAGAGAAGTGCCGTCATTATGAAGTAAAGGCAGTACAATTGTAGAATGGCCACCTGATAACACACAGAACATTAACGATTCTTTCACAAACGCTTATGGTGTCCACAAGTGCTAGGATTTCGACAAGAAACTTGAAGAACGCATTGAAAAAAGTCTCCAAGCCTACCTAAGCAGCAAGAGGTTTTCTTGGATCCCCCTGAGCATCACAATCACCGGCCGTTAAATAAGACAGCGAAGTGGCAGATTTACTCTCAATAACGGGCATTGAATCGTAGGTGTCTGTTCCCAATGAAATCGTCGCAATCAATGGAAGGAAATCTTGCAAATGTTTGGCTTTGTCTTAAAATTTCACAAGCGATATATTCCACGTTTTGTGACGTTTGGAACAGCTCTTTGTCAATATTATGCTTGTGGAATTTAGTCTTATTAGTTCAATAGCGATTTTCCTTTTTCACTTTGATTGAGCCTTAAGAAGCCAGCCAACTCAATTAAGAGATTAGGCCGTGGTGGAGGTGTGAGCAGCAAGCGATAATACTTCGAAACACGTGGTCATGTTTCGGATGGAAGACTAAGTAAAGAAACTATGAAAAATGCAGCTCAAGTGAAACAATATGAACATTATTAAATAATTATACATTCACTAATGCTCCAAAAGAAAAATAGAACATGCTGACTTGTTTTTAAAGAAAAATGTGGTCGGAATAATGGGAAAAAATGTTTCGTCTAAAGCTTTGGAATTTAACTTTAATCCTTGGAGTGAGAAAAAGCCAGGCGGATATTTCCAAAAGTTTTAATTTACAATGAAAATGAAGTCTTCTCTGACTTGAACAAAATGCAACTAAGACACACTAGTTTTGGTCTTGATTATGTTTAAGAATTGAGCATCAGATTATGAAGAAGCGGTTTAATTCTGTTGCCTGTTGTTGGAAACATTTTAATTAAAAAAGAGGATTCTTGGCTACGGAGCAAAAAACTTGTGAACAACAGCTGAACATCCACAAATAACTGATCAATTTGGACTCCACATAAACGTCTAGTTCCCAGGTCTTTTTAGATCTAGAGGGTTCACATTAATATTCCGTCTTCTAAAAGTCACATTGTACGTTGACATTAAAAGCATAGTCCCGCTATGGTTTGGACTTAAAACGGGTATACCAAGCATGGAGGTACTACAAATTCTGCTTGATAAAAGTGTTTTCCGTAAGAAACAAAGCTGCCAATTGCTGCTGCCAAGTGTGAAAAACAGACTAGAATGGACGAGCGAGAAAGGCAGGCCAACATTATTAGAGAGGCCATCAACAGTACCAACCAACACACAACTTCGTGTCGTGATGGACGAAGAAAGAACTTTTGCCACGCAGACGCGAAAACGTGACTCAGTCAAAATATAATTAGCTTTAGCAACGCTACCAATGTCCAGAAAATGCAGCGGATTAAGCAATTGGAATTGCAACTTAGAAGACACGCGATTATCGGAACAACAGCAACAACACTTAACGGGCTTTCTGTTACGTCACTTGCCTTTGGTTGGCGAAACAGCGATCGTTGGAAGTGAATAGAATGAAGGGACAATCAACAGTAGCATGAAATATGTCGCATGGTGTTTAAGTCATTCAGAAAAGCATATGAGATTTTGACTAACAAAGGAGTTCTTATCTTCTTTGCTCTAAAGATCTATGAAATTTGGTCAAAGGGGTACGGCATTTAAAAAGATGGACGCACTCCTCTGAAACGCTGAGGTTTGTGTTAGTAAGTAAAGAGCAATAAAAGGGTCCCAAAACATGTGTCCAGTATTAATAAGAAATTAATTTTAAAACCGATATCATAACAGATCCAGCTGAAGAAGCGTATATATCTGAAGAGCTCTACCCTTCTTGATCTCTAAATCAGTAATTTAGTGGTACAATTTGCATTGATCTTACATCGGAGTAAAACATTTTGGCTCTTAGAAGCTGTAAACTTCTAAAGGTATTGAAAACCTTGCAAAGGTGTACTGTCCAAGTGGCACATTTTGACATATTGTACTACTTGGACAGAATCAAGGCCATGCTGCCATTGCGAGTATGCCTCTGCGAAGCAGTATGGTTATCACGACTTCGATTCATCTAGCATTGCCGCAACGCCACCTGATTAAACATGGGCTTGCTTAGGTAACATATTTGGCAGCACTTTTTTGTGTGAAAAGTAAAGCAGTCATCTCGTGTAATGGCGAATTCTGTAGAACACGTCTTCGCCTTCATTAGCAACTGCCTTTGAATCGGAAAGTGACTTCTCTTTCTTGGAAAGGATCGAAATTGGATATCATCACTTCTGTGAGTCGTAGAACGAGGATAGGGTGCAGAAAATCATAGTGAGGCTTGCTCTGCTGTTATTGCGGACCCCCGTCATCTTAATACAAGCCGGTAAACAAGACCCAGCAGAGAGCGATCAAATGCTGTTGCAAATCAGTTTTGAAGGGACATAACTGTTTGGCTAAACTCAAGTGGTGCTATAAGGGGTTTGGCGAGACAAAGATCAGGGACTTAAAACATTTCACTGGATCAGGAGACTTTAAATATTTCACGTTATCTTGAAACGGAATACTAAGCTGGCTTCCACTCAGGGGTACAATGCGACCTTTTTACCGCCTGTGCGAAGAATCTCGTTTTCGGATTATTCGCTAATCTCGTATTGGCTAGCTTTGGAGCATATGCTTGCCGCTATGTCAGACGTTTCCACAGATAACGGGAAATAAAAAAAACCAATACTGTAAGAGAGTTTCTGTCTTTCCCATGTAAACGAGAAAAGCGAGCGAAAAGAGATGAAATGAAGCAAGGAATGAGTAAAACCAAGGTTTGATAAAGCTGAGAGTACTTGGAATTGAGTTAAAATCAAAACATGCTCCATTTCATGGACGTAAATTCAACTGGCTGAAGAAAAACAAAGTTAAACGAGTTTTTAAGATGATGGCAAGAAAAAGTTGAACAGCCGAAAACATCTTCAAAGCATTAAAATCTTAAAAAGAAAACAGGTCAACTTAATGGGACTGGCCAGTTTTAGTGGACCGGGATTAGCATCGCTCCATTTGGACTGACCAACTTTGACTGCGAAAAGGGTACGACTTTTGCCAAGCAACAAGGGTTGGGCATACGTTGGCACATATAAAGCATCGTTTAGGTGCCCGTGTTGCGACAGCGTTGAGATTGAACAGTGCCTCCTTTTAGTTTCTAAAATATTCACTGGCCTAGCTTTGTTCCGGGTTTTTAGCCACCCTTGGTCCGGAACCGAACGCCAGTGCGACCGTCGTAAACATTTGAACAGTGCTTGTTACATACTGATAAGGAAAACATCTTGGGGCTTGTTTAGCAACAACAACACCACCATACTCCTATACACGCGTAGATGTGAGACGTTGTGAAAACCTATGCAACTGATTAAAACTGCAATGGCAATGAGAGACCGGGCAGCAAATGAGAACGTGAAAATTCGGTGGTAGGTCGTAATCCCTTTGTTACAATCAGAGGTTCGGAAAGGACGAACAAAGTTTGAGAAACGTGGCGTATTCGAGTCTGCGGCTTATTCTATAGCTTCGTCGTAATTCCATTAAGGGCTTTCATCAAAAAGAGATTTCACAAATGATGAAAAATCATCGAAAAGGCTTTCCTCCTACAGGTATCGCAGGCGAACAAAGACGTTCAGAGGAAATGCTTAGAGAGAGGGAGGAAACCAAAGTGGAGCTCTACAGCAATGCTAAAAATGCAATGAGATTGGCATTGATTGAATGATGCACCGTATTGATGCCAGAGGGTGTCCACAGTCCATCCTCAGGGCATTGTCTAGTGCCGTATGGAGGAAAAGAGGTTAGAATGGCATGGTACACACGGCAGACACTGCTTCGGTTATTACGGTGTACTGCCACTGGTAGATTTAATTATGGTCAGTAATAGATTCGGAGGGAACACTCTTTGCGGATATTAAGAGACGGTTAAGCACATCAATTAGAGAAAGCTAGCCATAACAAAAACAGAATGAAGAGGATGGAAGCAGCTGAATCGGTGTGGTTAGAATTGACACTTTTGGCTATCCAATGGCCATAATTGCAATCCGTCAGGAGAACACAGAGCACCCAGTGATCCCGTATCTGTGGCACAGACACAAACAAAAGCTGTTTTTGATTCAGTTGCAACATAGTCTATGAATAGACTATAGCTTTAACAAATGATGCAATGAGACATAAGTGTATGGTATTATTGCAGTTTAATAGGATTCTGGGGGTATTATACCTGGGTTCTAAAAAACAGACCCAAGAGCACTGCTAGTATCAGTGGTTGTGAATCATCACTTGGAAGCGATATTGAATAAAAGAGTAAGTTACCTCATGAAAAATGATGCAGCCGACGAGGACGAGGCGCCATCGGAAGGAGGCTCTTCCGCCGATGCATCACAGGCTGCTTTGATCTCGTTTTCAGACAACTGCGAATTGAAAGCAATCGAACTCTCTTCGTCGATGGCCTTTGAATACGATTTGGCAGAATCGCCCAGCCTTGGCCATTCAAACGAGTATGTTTGAGTGGTGGTGGCCTTCGAAACAGAAAAATTCCTTGGCAAGCTCGCGGTCTGCATCTCCTTGGGAGTGGTGATCGGCGCCAGAGCTTGTGTGAGCAGCGAATCCAGGTCTTTGTCGCAGGCCCGGCATTCAAGGGCCCCTTTGTCTTTGGTTTTGTGAACTGCTTGGAGCACAGCGAAGATCGTCGGGGTTAGCTCATCAACCTACCAAGAACAACGATAAATCATAAATTATGGAGCATATGTTTTACACTGCTCTAAATTCGAACCCTGGGTAGGGATCAGAGGCAATGAGAATTTATACTTTGAGGGAGGTAGAAGTACCCTTTCTATCGGACAGGGATCAGAGAAAGCTAGGATGCTTCTCACATGATGAGCTTGAGTAATCCAGTATTCTTAGAAAAACTGGTGAAACGTGCTGTAGAAGCTTACGCTGATACCATAGCGAGAAAGATTCCACCACGCCCACGTGTACAGGACACTAATATTCTAGCTATTACAAGGCTAGCTGTAAAAAGGGATAATTTCATTGGTCCAAATTTCCTCTCCACGGACCACGTTTTACAACATTAGAATTTGATCATTACAATAGCCCAATAAATTAATGACTTTTTCATAATTCATTGTGGAAGTACTTTAAAGATACTTAAAAGCAAATGAAAAAGTATTGAATTTCGGATGATAGGTGAATCTACTTTTAGCGGCTAATGCATACTTGAGTAAATGGATGATAATTATCAAACAAATTAAATCACTATTATATTATCCAACAAACTGTCATACCCTATTCAACAAAATTCATGTTTGCATTGAGAAAAACCAAAAGAGGAAAACTGGCGCCATAAAATAATCGACATATAGATAAGCGAAAATAACAACGAAAATAAAGCAGAAAAAATAAAAACAAAAATTTAAACCATGTAGAAATACCTTTTAGCAGCTATTCGCTGTGTGACCCGATAACAAGGAGCATTTGAAGCACGTGTATGATTCTACATAGCGACGATTAAATATAAAACGAGGACGGATATGACTTGCCTGTAACCCAATCCGCATATCTATGCAGCTGACCACACGATTATTGCCAAATTGCTTCGTAATGCGATCAGAGACGGCACGAAGGTCGGCCAAGAAGCTCGGCAACAGTTTTAGCAAGGCTCAAAATAATTTCATGTGTGGTTTTGACTGACACGGAAGTGGACAAATCTCTAAGAAAATACAAGGCTTTTCGAGCAAACACCTGATCTTATATCTATTTCTAATGATTTAAGAACACGACGTAGCTGACAGTCTCTTAGCTAATTACGTCATCAATGTTTCATGAACATGCTTCGATGACCGTCATCGACACAGGCAGATGACTGTCACATCACCGTGACATTGGAACCAGTGCCTTCGCCAGGAAATCTACATCGGTTCCGTTTACGAAGCTCGATAAATCTGAACTGCTAAACTGCGCTTGACTCCAGATTCATTTCGTCATGCATGTCTGTAGCGCGCTTGCCTGTATTGGTTGACGATTGATGGAAAACGCTCGGAATAAATGTAACGGAAATGTTAAACAATTTGTCAAAGCTAAAATTTGCCAGCATACTCAATGTAGATTATAACGTTATAAACTCATTGAAAGCAGACACGAGTCTAATTTTCATTTCGTCGTCAAGGCATGGCAGTATATAAAATATCAAATAATAATTTTTCCTTTTTATCATTTCTTATTCTATATGCATTACAGTTTTGTGTTAAAAAAGCTTTCTGAAGCAGCAACTTAGCAGATTTTTTCTGAGGAATTATCACGATTCTAGTTTGAAGCATCGAATCGATGGACAAAGTAAGCGATTTTTTTCTTTCGATCAGTGGCTATCAAAAATATTTCTACAGCAACTTACTACTTTGCAGGAAAAGAGTGCAATACACCATGACCACAGTAACATCCAACAGATCGACACAGAATGTTTGCGCTTGTCAAGCCGAGCTCCGCCGGTATACAGTCTAATGCTCCCTGGGACGTATGTGATTTAGAGACAACAGCGAACAAAATGAACAATCATGATGGCGCGCTCCGTTTTCACCTGAACTGTAAAGGCAGTTTATCAACACCTGTAGCAATTTCCAATGCAACAATTTCCAATGCAACAATTTCCAATGCACAAGTGGCCCAGTATCCATTATACAAACTCATGAGATGAAATGCTGAGGGAGCATGACCTCTGCTCGACCGTGTAAATGCAACCCACATTCAATTGACACAATTCAACAGGAAAGGCTAACCACACGAGTCGTAAGCCCAATGGCGGCAGCTCCCTATGAAGCCCTATGAAAACAAACGACGGACTAAGCCTTATAGATTGGTGATCATTTCTCGATTTTATGCACGATAAAGTGCCACTGGTCGACACACTCTGCTGCTATTATCAATGCAACAAAGTGGGTATATGTTCTCGCAAGAAGATTCATGCTGATGGCAAGAAGATTGCGAGCCCATGCTGATATGCTAATTGTGCTCCTTTGATGACAGAATCAGACGAATTATCAGGGTTTATGGCAATACAACAACGAACCGTTTTTCAGCTTTTCCTTCTGCTAATTCTTTATAGCAGGTTAAAAGTAGCGTGCAGAGTGACCCACTTGCATGCATCAAGATGTCAAAATTTGAGTGTCAGCAAAAAGCATGCAAATGAGCATAAATATCTATGTGAAATGAAAAGTCAAAACAGGGAAGCAAAACGAACCCTAGGTCCGAGTTGTAAATAAATCTGACAGTTGGTTTCAAGACTACTTAGTTTGGATAAGTGTGATACAGTGGTAGTTAATGTAATGAAAATGTTAACTGACTGAGTGACGTTAGCCAATAAATAAGAGACACGGAAAAAGGCGTCAGATGAATTTCAAAAACTGCAAGGGTACAGCTTCCCTAGGTACCAGACCCACTGGGTACAGCTAACCATTAGAAGCACTGGCTAGCAAGTTGGAGATTTGTCCGAAGTTCTAGAGAAATTGCCCCTGGGCCAGTTCCAACCGGTGCCCCTTTACACAATGTTGCTATTCGTCTTTTGAACACGAGAAACGTTTTGAACCTCAGGGTTGAAGATGATTTCCCTGAGTTACTTATATCTAATATAAAAAGACTAGGAGAACAATCATGAATCTAAACGGTAGCTTAATTAGCTGTATTTTGCGCACAATTTGTTTTTCAATCTAGCTGGATCTATACAAACATCTATTCTGGTAAATTGGTTTTATTAAGGCACCGGCTGGCCATTTGTTCCCGTGTCAGCTTAGGGACAGTCTGTGTACACCATCCTATTGGCTTCCGCAACGTCTTGCCTTTGTTTACAAGTGCTTCCCAAAGAAAACATTTTAACTTTTATACTCTAGGACAAAGTTACAAGACGATGTTGAAGAAAGAAGCTAGGTCAGTTGAAGAGGGATTTAAATTAGTACCAAATTAAGCCGTTACTGTAGAGCATAATACAAGAATAAATTAACGTGGTGTGCAAAATTGAAAATTTGGTATAATCAACAAGAACAATTGCAACGAGACCTCAAATTAGGCCTTTTGAAAAGACTAACACATGCCGAGTATATTGTTGACGAAACGGGCGTCTTGAAAATGAAGGGAGAAAGAAATAACAGTATAGTTTGTGATTCTTCGTTTTAGCATTTGGAACTGGCTTTGAGCGTGAGTGATTCGAGCTTTGCTTTAGGCTAGCAGACAGACATCCACTAGTGACAAATCGCGCTCAAACGATAAAAAAGACTGGTACATAGTGGCACGAATTACGTCACATTGCTTCGAGCGAGAAGCTGCACGTGCTATGGAAGTGTATGGATGTCATGGTGTGTGTATTCTGCGCTTGGTTGTCTACAGATGCATTTTTTACATTGGCCACACAATACAGGCAAGGATACCGGCATGAAACATTAAAACAAAATATTAGCTCAGTCCCCAAACAAGCGAAGCAAATGGTTTTCAGCAAAGTGAATCCACCGGTTGAACAGTATGTGCGAGGCAATAAAACCTGCCTTGCCAATATTTTCTCATAGATTGGCTATTTGTTCAGAGGCATCAAGCGGCAAAGCTCGTAATAAATATTGCGTATACGAAATCTGACAAGCTCCTTCCATTCATTTCGCAGCTCTAGTACAAATCTTGGACAGGATTTAGAATTAATTTAAAAGCCAACATAGCGAGTATGAAGGTTCAAACGCTATTGACAAACAAAAGTAAACAAGCAATACAACAATAACAATTCAAGGCTATATAATCATTGGCAGAGCAAAGACACACGTAAGGAATTAGTTTGATCAGAGAAAGATCCCCCAACTCAATATGTATTGGACCTTTCGATGTCTCAACACATCCGCTGCAAATACTTTGAAACGCCTGGACTTAACCTTTCTGCTAGGGACAACTAAACACCAAAACATTTAACGATGAAACCAGATGACGTAATTCTACGAGAAAATCTAATTGTAGGAGGTGATTTCACCGACCTGGAGTGTATAAATCTGGGAAATCTTAATGAAATACTGAGCAGCATAGGTACCTGGTTCGTCAAAACATCCCACTTGCGCTTAGCATTAGAATCTTGTATTTGCCTGTAGCATTTGGTAGAACTTGTTCCTTTCGTTCGTAGAATAAATCGCCACTGAGTGGAACTCAAAGGACAGCTTAAGAGCGGTAGGCGGAGTTTCTAATTGGACTGGTATCAGCCAGGTGCGCCTGATTCTGCCTATCGCATCTGGGCATAAATCTTCGTACAATTGATTGCCACCTACATTAATGTGATGCCTGTTAAGTTTTCTATCGATTGTCTGCTACAAATACAATATCCCTGTTACACTGCAAAAGCCACGAGGTGGCAAAATTTTTAACTTATTCATGAGACATTCACTTCTGCCGTGTTTTGTTTGTGCATTAATGCACTTTGGACTATAAGATAAGTTTTTGCGTTGGACTATGAGAAAACATTCATAGACCTAGCGACATACACCTTAACGGGGGAAACCAAACGCGACGAAAATTAGTTTTCTTGTTTAAGAGCGCTGTCAACAATCGCTCAAAGTGCAAGCTCCAGCCACGATAAAGAGGACTTTTTGAGTCAGAACAAGAAGGATATGTTGGCAGTCCATATGCACAGCATGGGTGTAACTGTAATAAAATATATTTGTGCTAAGAGTCACGGAGCTGGGCGACCGCACAATTACACGTAGTTTGTCAATACTAAAACATTGGGTTTATTAGTTGCTTAAAATGCCAATTAAATTTCAAAATGCATGCTACCAGCTTTGCTTGCTTATTGAAGGCAGTTGGAAGTGCAGATAAGCATACAAAAATTTCCTTCCTCCTATACAGCTTCGATCTAGTTAAAGTTTAACCGCTTCTGATGAATCGCACTTCCACTATGAATGTCGAGAGAGATTGTGCTGAATATCTTAGGGATGATCATCTTATTCCTACAAGAGCAATGGTCTCCAAGATGAAAGAAATCGATAAGTTGGAACCAACCAACAAAATAAACACTAAAAAGGCACGCAAATGCAAACATTCTGCACGACAAAAGCCTGCCCCATTTCTAGAGCCAGGCCACTTACTTTAGCTTATTTTCTCCCACAGCGCGGTGTTGGCCTCTACTCCTTGTGCATTTATACATCTTAACAACACAACGTCAATGGATGTCTCTGGCGTGAAGGACTAAATTGAGGAACTCAAAGCAAGATTCTGCTAGCATTAAAGAGAATTAGGTGGATCATCTTGAAGGACAATTGGTGGGAACAGACCTGCTTCAAACAAAGGCCTCGGCCCTCAAACATCCTTTCCTGAATGCAACGGGGAGTTACGCAAGACGCTGCAGGATTGGCCAGTCGGCCTATTGTCTTCGGCTACGTTGGTTTTTGGGGTGGAATGCTGTAGGAGTTCCTGTCCAGAACTGAAATAGCCTCAAAAATCGCAATAAATCAGCAAAAATAAATTATTATGGTCATGCGGATGACAAACTGCACAAAACACAGGCTATGAAATGCTTTAACCATCGCATTGTAGAGTAACGAGCTAGCATTGACGTCTATCCATCACAAGGAGTCCTTTGACGTGAAAGGAAATAGCTTTAGAATGTTCAGCTGACAGAGTTCAACTTAATACATACATGCCTTACAATTAATACCATGCATCTCGAATTCAGTTATCCGGAATGATTAGAAACATTGGCTGCTCAATTTCTCTGTCATTCTAAATAAGGCCCGCCATTGCATTTTGAGGAAGCCTAGTGTTAGCCGCTTTGCGTTTATCACGAGTAATTGAAGCCACTTCGGGCCATATTGGACACAGCATTGGTCATCAGCATGGTGTCCCAGAATGCACCTAGGCCATTTGTGAAAGTACTCGATCCGTTACAAGAATGGTGACTATAATTGTTACAGAAATGTTTCATTTAAGAAATATATACAGTGCGAACAAAATCAAGCACGAAGAGCTTAAAGACTGATTCCTTGAAATGGGTGATGGAAATCGTTGATAAATTGGATTACTGTTTGGGTCGCAAATCGGCCACAGAAGTATTAATCGATGCATCTACCCATATCAAACTTTACCTAATTAGTTTATTAGCATTCTTCTGGCGCAGATAAAAGCACGAGTGGAGCTTCTTCACAATATCACAATTAGTTTGCCATCCTGAAAGGTTGTAATGATAGAAAGGCAGGCCTTGTTTGTCCCACAACCAAAGGAGGTTTGTTTCACGCCAAATTGAGAACCCGGGGTACAAAACAAGGGGCGGAGTTACATTATCTAGATAAATGTTTGTAAACAATTTTGAACAGCAGATCTGTTGGCGTGCCCTTGTTGTGTTTTCATTATCACCAAACTGTCAGAAGATGCTGCAGATATCGTTTTTGGAGGCCAGTGTTTATCGAGAACAGCTTGCACGCACAAAAAGGTGTGAGCCTATTCGATTGCCGCTTCGCCCGCGCCTCAGTGAAAGTTTTCCGATGGAGTCCCAAACGTCGGTGCATTTGCCTACGCTCGTGTATTTTGGCTGTTTTTCGCGTATTCTGATATGGCTAGTTAGCGAGACTCACAAGCAGCAATACTAATGGCAAGCCCAGGGCTAACACTTTCTAGCACAATTTAAAGAAAAAGCATTTTTCACATTTCTCTCTTGGGTAATAATAGTGTCTCTGAAAATGTTTATATCTGGGTGCATCCTATTCAAAATTTCGCGGGGTAAACCCTAAACTCGCGAGAGATAATCCAAGCGATGCAATATTTCACTGGGCGTTGATTCGACTCAAGTGCATCTTCACTTGTCTATAACCATGTGACTGTTTTTTGCGAAACCGCGGAAAAAGATGAAACTTCTGAAATGAGTCAACTTCTTAAAAAAGAGAGTTTTCGACTCTAACACAAATTATGCATACCTACACAAATTGAAATTGCTCGCAACTCACACTCTAAATTGAAGTTCTTCGAATGGAATAAGCCGATGGGTGTTTAAACGAACGGATGCGCTGAGGAGAGCTCGCGATATGAATGGTTTTTATGTTGCCAAAAATCGCAGACGACAGCAATTTGAAAGGAGCCTGCAAGCAAGTGAACAAGATAAAAATAAAAACCGGAGACTTACGTACAGAGAGTCTTGCTATGCCCGGCCACTCAATCGTCTGATTTCCACTAAACAATGATGGATTGATGCGAAGTTTACCTTGCGAGGTTGTTTACCCTACCTTGTTTGAATCAATATCACGCGCATTGAAAATGATAGGCGAAGTTATGTATTGTTTTGTTTTAAACATAAAAGCCATTGTAGACTTGAATGCAGGTTGATATTGGAACAGTATTAATGGTGAAAAACATTAACAACGGAGCATTCAAGGCTTTCGCTGCGAAGGAGCAGTCATACAAATGACGTATGCATTTTGCTAATGTGCCCTAATCGCTCTTTCTGACCGTCTTGTTTTTCTTGCGACCAAACTGAAACTAAAACTCGAACAATTAGTTGGTTTCCGAGTCTGTTGACTGGAGCATTTTGATTCGCCAGGAAATTTCGAAAAAGCCCCGATTTGCCTATTAAAATAGGAACAATAATCATTTGTGTATAAAGATGTATGACGGAATTTTGAAAAATTGTAAATTCTACATGGCTCAATGCGGATCAAGGTTTACTTACCGATTTGAGGCTCAATGAAAAAGCCCTGTGTGAAAATTTTACGATGCTCTAAATAGTGTTCGGGGTACCTTTAGGGTCTTTTTTGCAGACATAGCTGGCATGAGAAGCTTCCTTGAAGTTCTGTTCAGGATAAACACGGGGCTTCACAAATATCTTCGTTTGCCGCCATCTTTGTCAAAGTGAAAGGTAGGTAGGCGCATTGACTGAAGCTACGTTCCAATAAAAATTGAGAGGGCGTTGGTGAAAAAAGATGACTAGTTTCTTTAACTGACAAACCAAATACTGTGCATTGTTTATTTGGCATTAAGGGTGGTCGAAATTACCTCTTTATTGCAGCGCAAACAGATCTGGAGGCAAATAAAGCCGTTGTATACAATAGCTAAAGGTTACCGATTCTGGTTAACTGATGTTTTTTTAACAGAAGGTTGTCCTAAACAAATGCTCGATTTCGATTACGTCAAGTTTGCATGATAGGAAGAGAATAAATTGGTGGAACGTATTCGCCCCAATGTTACGCATCAGACAATTGCGTCGAGGGGGCGGCACATGAAGTACAGTGGGAAGTAGTTCGGCTGCAAGAATGCCCCAACTCGTTGAATATCGCAAATAAAACAAAAATAACTCGGTTGTAAAGAAACGGAAAACAAAACTATATTGCCAGTTTCCGTACTCACAACACAAGTATATACACACGGAAATCATAGGATTATGCGGTGCATTACCATGGTGACCTAATGTTGCTCTTAACGAGACCATATAGCAATCCGCTCCTTCACCGAGGTATAAACATTGATCAATAAAAACATTTCGGCCGTGATCTTGTTATCTCGTTCGGTCTCGTTCTAAACGCAGACAAAACAAAAATTAACCTTACATAATTCCTTTGCAATGTATAAAAACATCTGAGGTCGAAAAATTATTAAAAAATGCGAATGACGTAACATTCATTTTGCTTAGCAAAAAGGTTCAAAGGACACACCCATATATTTGCTGAATGAGATTGGCAGAGTCCCTATCGAAAACTCATTACTACAAGGCTCTTTCTAGGGTTAATAGAAGAAGTGCTTTGGCAATGTAGATAGCTCAAACAGTTAATTGCATTTAATTTTTAGCGAATCAAAGCTCAAAATTGTGATTATTCTATGACAGGGCCTAAAGTAACCCAGAAGACTGCAGTGCCCGCAAGTAGCTTTTCCAAAAGTAAATCAATTGAAAAAAGAATTCCCTATCCATAAAATATTGTAAACAAGTCATGCATGAGCTACGAAAAAATGAGAAAATAGAAGCCTGACAGCTTCTACAATTGATTGTGAATGGCAAAGCTGGTAATAACCAAAACAGCACATAAAAGAAGGAATAGGATTAAACGAAAGTGGTCATCATACCAAACCGTAGATTGCCCCAAATGGAGTTCAGCTGAAGCCACTGCTCCCATATAAGACCGTAAGGCAAAGAATTAGGCTTTATCCGCAAACCTAACAATTACTCGCTAAGAAAGCTTTGAGGATCAAATATTGATGAAGACTGTTATTTGAAAGAGCGGAGACACAAGAAATGTTCGTGTTTGTATTGGAGAAAGGGCGTCGAAATGGCTGCTCTCTCTAAATATTTACAACTTTCAATAGCAAGTCATGACAATTGTATCTTGTTCTCATGTCAATCTTGTAAAAAAGAAAGGAAATTGATCTCGTTATGTAAACTAAACTGCTGGAAATGACGAGGAATTCACCATTAAACGGGCAAGTTCAAGCAAGAATAAGTAGGTTTTTTTCCAAATTGCAGCGAATTTCCCGTACTTGGCAAAGCATGGGACCTCCCAGTGCTGGCGAATGCAAACAGATTTCATCAATGGCATGCCGAGTAGTTGTTTGCTAGAAGACGTGTGAATGTACTAAGCAAACTATTCAAGTTTCCCGTTAGCTTTTGCGAAACAAATGGCTGGAAATGTCCATTACGATCTTCGCATATATGACAATTGTCGCAAGCATTGCGTCAAAGAGCATCGAGATTGACCGAATGGCGGGAAACAGGAAGACATGGCGGCGATCGCGAACACGAACAAGGAGCGCGAGGCCCCGCGATACGGGAGCGCGCAAAAGTCGCGATACCCGCGAAATTCTTTTGTCGTGGCTGGACAGATTCGCCTAGCAGCAACTTTAACAATTTTTGTGGAAATTCAGAAGATAGTAAATGAACAATTGTCACTTTAGAAAAGGGAAGTCAGAAGAAGTGTGAACTAGGATAAAAAATATGAAAGTTGCCAACTGTCATTTCAAAATAGAATACACACTTATTTATAAGAATACATTAAAAAAACCCAAATTTTCCAAAATTCTCGATTTTGAGCCTAAGATTATTCTTAAATCATTTTCACCCAACACAACAAATATATACGTATATATGTTGTTTTGCTTTGGGAGAGAACTCAGATTGTGGAGAGGTTTTAGTCCCGATAAAGGTTGAGCCTGGTATTATTCTTAAATTATTCTTAAATTCTGGCAACTTTAAGTCTTATTGTTCTTTTAGACTTTATTCCTACAAGAAAGTGTGTAAACGGCAGCTTATTCTAATAACAGTTCTGGCGTGAAGCTGCAACGCATTGGAGGAGAAAGAGAACTAAAGTAAAGGTGATCAAATGAAAGCCAAAATGGCAGGAAGGAGGCTTGCGTGTTGGAATCATGTTAGAATCACACGAGCAACATCCAAAACATGATGAGCACGATAGAAGAAAATGGCTATTCATATAGGAGGCATAAGGGGCATGTGCTCCCCCATTATTGGTATTCGTGATCACGTACCCCTTTACAGCACATGAAAATACCCCCACCCTTCTTTGCCTGCAGGTGCTACTTCTCACTTCAATGATGCTTCCTTACTTCCTTTCTTGAGTAGAAGACTGCACTGCAGAACTCAGTGAGTTGAAGAGGGGAGTGATGTTAAAGGATGGGTCAGTGACCATTGTGTGATCTTGATCCATAGAAGACTAGATGTTGGGATACTTTCGACTGTAGCATAACATTTGATGGAAAACAGATTGAAAACAACCAAAGAATTTGTTAACATTTTTAACTAATTGGTCTTTTCTTGCAAAAAAGCCAAATCAGTTTGCCATGTAAACAAACTAAATAAGAAGCAAAAATAACATTCCTGCAGAAGCTAAAATGAAGACAATGGCAGAAGTAATCATGTAAGCGTAAAGAATCAAAGATAGACAGTTAAGAGATTGGAAAGGCCTTCAACAACACAACCCAAGAAAAATGAGCCATACTGATGAAAGAACAATTTGCTTTTTGTTGACTTTTCAACTTTTGGTCTTTGTTTGCAACTTCCTAGAATCTCAGGTAGGGCTGAAAACGTCGCGAATACACAGGATCTTGACGGAAGAAAGATGGTATTGTTTCTATTTGCAGCCAGCAAAGTGTTAGAATGTTCGTTGTATTCAACAACAATGGCGTTGTCTATTGATAAACAGCAAGTAAATAGTTGGAAAAGGAAGTGTGGATATAGCGCATAGTGAGTTCTCATTGACAGAGGCAAATTCAAACACACGAAGGTATTGTGGATAATCAGCACTTGTGATATTAAACAGCATCTTGATCAATATCCGAATACAGTTTTAATATCGACACGAAGAAAAGAGTAAACTCTAGGAACAGCCATACTTTCGCAGGCATAGTTTTCTAGACTCAGTGCATCACCTAAGGCCGCCAATAGATGAAAAGCTGAGATTTCGTTACTTAAAAATGGATGCTTCGTTCCTTAAATTGTATCTGAAGAATTGATTTTGAAAACTGCATTGGGCAAAATTGCAAGTGATCATAAACAAACATAACCACAAATGCTGAATTTCCTGCGAAAGCAATTGCAGAAAACGGTTTGATTGACAGAACAGGAACTCCCCAAATTTCGCTGACAGTAGCTTGGGGTAATTCCCTACACTTTACAGCTTTGAATAAACCACTGATTCCAATTTTAATTATTCAAAGCCAGATTTATTTTAAACACAGATATTATGCGGAAAAAGGTCCATATCATTGATAGGGAAGATTTATGAAAGTGGACACTTGGCATAATATGAGGTCCATAAACCCTGACTTAAAGAGTCGTTAAATATCTCTGCCTCAGGCTGTTTGAACTGCCAAAATTTGGATTAGCAATTTAACCTCAAAAGCCGAAATCAATTTTATAGGGACACACTATCGTTGATAGGTGGCATCAGCCATATGGTTATCAAAATCCACGACGTGGAAGCATATCCTTTGCATTAGTTAGTTATAGAGGCAATTAGTCAATAAAAGGGGTCCATATAGTGAGTTAAAGGGGGACAGGGACGTCTGCCAACTTTTGAGATGAAATTGCGATAGTTCGTAGGTCAAATAATGTCTTATGGTGATCGATAACGCAAGACCTTCTTGAGACTTAGAACAGGTTTGCCGAAGCAATAAGGCCAATTAAAGTAACTAGTAATTATGAACGTTTATTGATGCAAGCGTGCTGTTGGTATGAATTGTGATTACAGCTTGATTGGCGCGATTGGTTGGTGCTAAACTAACTTGAATCTGCATCAAGGCAAAGTGATAGTACTTCGCAATTCTAAGAGGAAGGAGGGTAAGAAAAGCAGATTTCGGCATTTGCGATGCCTGCCTACGCATTGCATCATTTGGGCATTCGCAAGCTTATAGAAAGTGAAATTAAGGTATCTCAACTTCGTAGCTGCACGTAGCGTTTGGGTAATAGGAAGTCTTCTAAGGCTGGCTGTCAACATTCTTACCTATCGCAAGGGTTGATCGACATTATCTATACGAAAGGAGCAGCACCAACAGAATCCACTGCGTGATCATCAAATTGCAATTATTAAAACAGTTAGAGTATTATGGATAGGTAAACAGTCTAGTGGTACCTTGGGAATGCCTGTGTTCCAATGATCTATTGGCGAAAGTCGTCCAGTGAGCCAGAAGGCACGTCGAAGATACCATTTAGTAAAGCAAGATGCTCGCGTCTTGAGTCAAAACACTGTCTTTGCTATCAAGATCATAAAACATCAGACAATCTTAGTCTCGATAAAAGAAAGAGGCTCATCACAAATGCGGTTACCTTGCTCTGTAAAATTCCACTTTTACGGTTGGTTTTTAGAGAACAAACACTCGAAGCTAAGCATTTAAGCTCATTAATTTCAGTCAATCCTTTTGCGGAACAAAAGAGTCGTAGGCTCGGCCCTGAGTTTCCATTGTTTATATAAAGATATCTACGCGTCATGCAGCCCAACCCCGGGGGATATACGTCCACTGTTTCAGGCATGACAAATAGCATAGGCACATGAATAGAGCTAATCACCCACAGCAAGGAACCTAGCTGTACCAGACGCCGTCCTACGTAAAAATAGCTTTGTTTGTTTTATCTTTTTGTCAGTGCTTTAAATTTGCGACTTTCGAAAGCATTCCAGCAACCCATTATCTTATAACGAATGCATTGGCCAAAGTGCTAGGTCGTTACGACTAAAGTTATTTCAGAACGAAGTAAACTGCTTTTCAAATTCAATCATCTTCTTACTTCTACTTGGTTTAAACCTTTCTTTCTTGTCTTGTTAACCCTCAGGACCACGCTGAAAATGCAACTGGACTTTACGGTTTGCATCAATATTAGTAGAAACAAGTAGACATGTAAAATGCCAAAAGAAGCATTTGGAAGAAGATGTTACTCGAAGTGAGAAAACTGAGGTGAATGGAAATTGACCGCGAAGTTACAGGGCTTGCTACTTTTATTTGCATTTTGTTCAGCTGACAGATCTATTTCCACGAGTTCCAATCGAGCACAGTGAACTGAAAACAGACATCGCATTTGCTTAAGATTCATAGCCAAACGCAGACTGTTTGTCGCCGTAATTACTATGCAAGCATTCCTTGGCCTTGTTGGCTGAAGCTGCTTAGAAGCCTTGACCTTGCTTTCACACTGCAATTTCGTTGTTGAAAAGGCCAGATGACAAAGAGTAACAACAAAATCAACACTCGTGGTCTAAGGTTTGGCCCGGGGGCCATTGTCTTTTAAATGGTCATCAAATTCATCATTGCAAATCATTTTTAAAAAATTAATGGCACCAATGTTTGTTATTGCGCGACATTTGTGGAGAAATAGGGCCTACGGTATATTGGTAACAATGTTACTAAGCAACTATGTAATGACAGTTACTAGGCAACTAAGCGGTATCATAAGCATCATAGAACGTGTTTATAATTAGAGCACTGCAATATACTATGTAAAACTATTGATCAATGAGCAAAAAATGACACTTAATATATAATCTTGTCACAAGCGGATTTCTCGTTTAGCACACGTGCATTGGTTTTAAGCAGTCGACCAAAATCAAGCAACGAGGGCCAACGAAAAATGGGAAGAACAGAAGGAAATGACGAAAAGATGGTTCTTCGCTTAATATAAGACTGGCGGATTAGGAGACAAGAAAAGAAATATTAACCAAGATAATGTTGAATGGTGAAAAATGGATGAGAACATCGAAGCGAACCAAGGCGAGCATTAGCGATTATCCAGCATTAATCCTATAAGCCAACATGGCGTACTTGGCTAAGATGTGCTCCATCGAGGCTCATTCATTTGCTAAGCAGACGTATTGCAGTTTCCAGTGACAGGATCGAATTTCCAGTTGTATTTGCACGTCGAAAAGAGCCTTCTAAAGCCATGTGTACATGCATGCGACTTAACTTGGTTACATTGGAGAAGAGACTCTAAACCAGACTAATACCATTGTGACTAATAATGGAAGCATAGATTGCGGATCTGATTCTAAACTGCATCTCGATGGACGATCCTCCCGCGGGCAGTCCGAGTTACGATAGTTATTTTTGGAAAAGGTACAAAAGAATTGATAATTAATCATTTTTATCGGCAGAAGATTGAGCACCTATCTTTTAAACTGGATTAGCCGAGAGTGCTTAGTTGCAACTAACGAGAAATAAAAACAGCTTAAGTCCATAAATATTACGAAGATCTTGACAGGAAAGTGATGCATACTGGTGTTGTCCCAGAGGTGTTGTCCGAAGTGTCTCAAAAAAGAATTGTAGGACGTGAGAATATAGGATTAATGTCGAGCCTCACGTGCTAGAGGCACAGGTGGGGTTGGGTGCCATATGTGTGGCGGAGATACGGCCGAAGAAAGAGCAGTGACACAATGGACATCCTCGAGCAAGATGACAAAGACAGGAATTGCATCAGAGCAAAATGTAGCCAAAAGAAGCTAAAGTTTCGTAAGACAAAGAGGATCCTGAAAAGCTGTATAGAGTTTTTGAAGCAAAACCGGTTGCCAAGTTATAGTTTATGACGTACCACGATAAAAATATGACATGACGTAACTGAAAACAATTGGCATTTCTAAATATTAGATGAACTTTAAATGATTATCGGTATAAATGTTACGAGTTTTATATCTAGAAGTAGGGAAAAACATACAAATACATATGAATTATTTGTTGTAGCTCAGTTTTGATGTAATATTTGTATATATTTGATATAAGTGCGCTTCACAATTCATTTAAGTTCCTAACAACCTAGAATGTGTATTTAAAGTTTATTAAAGAGAAAAGGATGGATAAAAGGATGACTTGCCATTTCTCTCAGCAAAAAAATAAAATCTGAATGAAAATATGTCTCCACCAGAACCTGCACAGGTGTATGTTGAAAATCGTTTCAGCTGAAAAGCTCTTAAACTGCATTGATCTTTTAATGATAAATTAAATTTCACCATTATTAATAACTGACAGCGCGATAGATTGGCGGTAATTGGAAAACATAATGAGATCAGAATGTCGGAATTTGTTGCGAGTCTTAAGCACTGACACTATTATCACTTAATAAAGATAGAAATCGCAAGATCAGCAAGTCAGTGCTGATTGTCAATGTCTCCTATCCATTGTCAATACCGTAGATGAATCATCACTGAATCAAAGTAGGAATCGCAAGATCAGCAAATCAGCACTGATTCTTAATGTCTTCTATTCATTGTCAGTGCGAATGATGGATCGTCATTGAATCAAAGTAGAAATCTTTGGATCAGTTAGCAATGATTGCATGGTCTTTTAAACAAACAGTAACGTTCAAGGAGGTGATTCACAAAATTCAAAGCATTAGTGGAAATATTACGGTATCAATGCAGAAGTAACACACAGATGGCAGATTTTAACAGTTTTTAAGTAAACATAGAGGTCTTATAATTAGTTGAGACATATTTGGTACGGTTTTATGGTTGGCAAAGCCTCTAACAAAACCAATCATATTGTGGCGCTCTTTATATCTTGCTTGCAAATCCTATCTAATTCGTTCTTTTGATGGATGTTTGAAAACAACTCTGCAAAATTCTCGAGGCAGCATTGTTTGTCCGAAACTTCAAATCTCCCGAAAACGAAGCAGCTCCTTTCATTGCAAAGATTTCGAAAGTTTTGGTAAATATAATCATATTCCCACGTTCCACAGAGATTATAGGGATTCAATGCGCAGAAGATCTATAAATGTTATCCAACATAATTCAAAAGGGTGCCTCTTGAAATACAGTATTTTGAATCATCAGGGCTTTTCTTTTGCTACCTCGTTTGGGTCAGACTATCCATATCCCTTTTCGCCTCCGCGCAAAGTAACAACATCCAATTCTTCGTTGTAATGCAATCCTCTTGGATTCAAAAGAATCGATGCAAATTTAGACGTCACCAAGTGCCGACAAAGCAGTTTACTGGAGACGAGTCCAGTTGAAGGACTGCCGCCTAGATGGACATCTGAGGATCCTTTGCTAAACATGGAAATTTGCGGCAATTAACGTCATTCAAAAATTCTCTAAAAATAAAAAATCACACAACTTGTGTATTATATAACAATGTATTAGAAAAAACTGATTTTCGAGTTATTTCATAGATAACAACACCTTACTTAGGAATGATGCAGGCAATAGGACAGGTGATCTTGTTGCATAGCTTGAATGGATGTCCATGTTGTAGCGAGACTTGGGATAGTCAGTGCAAGCCGAGCGAGTAGAAAACAAGACATACCACATAATCATTAGTAACAAGCAGCTGTTTAAGATGCCTGTTGCAGAGCCACGTGACAGCTTAGTTGCCTGCAGGCATTTCCTGTATTATCAGACTTATGTTGCATAGCACATGTGTGTTGTTTGCTATTATTCAAAATCAAATACGTATTTTTCTGCTCAATCTGCTTAGAGCAAGGGAATCATTTTGATAGTAAACTGCAAATGACAAGCAGATGTTGTACATCAAGTAGTTAGGGATTATATAGCGCCGAAATGGTCATCAATTGAACCAAACTTTGTAGATAGAACCGTATTGATGTTCATTGCAATTCATGCAGCCAAGCTGTCCTCAGTCACAGGCTTAAACAGGCTTGAGCGCTATCTCCGGACAGAGAGAAAGTGGCAGAAAATGAGCTCAGAAGCAGAGATAAACACTGATTTTATCCATGAAACCCAAGGCGATGGTGGCCTTAATAGCTAAGCATTCAAGATTGTAGCCATTTAATAGGTTTAGGCTTACTGCTTTATCAAATGGCAGATCATCTTCTTCAATGAATGGGCCTCACAAGCGGTTACCTGGGTATTCAAACATTGTTGTGTGTTTCTAAATCTGGAAAAGGCCAGAGCCCGTTCTATTTGCAAGTAGTCGATTGGCCATTGTTTAACCAACGGAAACCAGACTGGGGCTGTTGTCTGTAGACAGGCCAAGGGCCTGGTACCCAATCCAAGGCCTTTGCTAAAACTGTTAGTCTTGCGTGATTTGCTGATGGCCAACTTAACAGCCCCTCAATGAGTCTGAAAATGTGTAAGTCGCCACAAAAACGCTCGGTGCAAACGCTACAATTTTCGCGCCATTGTGCTTATTGCTGAACCACAAAATATTGAAGTGAATCATTGAATTGGATTAAAACAAGGTCACTGGTTTTCTAACAATTGATTAGAAATTGAAACAACGGAAATGAAGGAAGATTGAACGAGGCGACATCGCATATTAAATCCGGCGAACAAGTTAAGGGGCTGTGACTGCGCTTCAAGGCGTTTCTCAATGGCCGGATGGGTCTCTCGCAGCCTACCACTTTGTGTATGCAGAAATGCGATTATTGGGCGATCAATACATTTCTCGATATCATAAAATCCACAATGATATCTTGCGGACATTTTACTGTCTTACAGAAGGGCTATGATATGATTAATTACCATATACAGTACAAGAACAGACGCCGATGATTAAATTCTGAACACAGATAAGCTCAAAGTGTTTTGTTCTATTGAAAGGAAAAGGCTGCAGCATCTGCACGTGAGAAGGTCGCGGTTAAGCAAGGGCCGAGGAGTGATGACATACTCCCTGCTCTTAATCCCAGTAGAAAGCTGAATCTAATTTCAGCCAAAATTAAATCTATCTAAATTAGAACTAACGGGAAGCATGTAATGTCCAAGTCAGCATCTCACCAAAAATGGTGATAACTGGCTATCAATGGCTTTGCATGATTGGAAGAACTCATCCAAACTGCTAATATGGGTGTTTTGAATTGAAATGAAATTTTTACTAAGCAGTTTAGAAAATGAAAAATTGCGAACACATTTCAAGCAACAATGAAAATGTGATGTGACCTAGAGTGAATGAGTGTGAGTAAGCATGTGAGCATGCGAGTGAATGAGTGAATGTGTGAGGTAAATAGAATAAGTAGAATAAGCAAGTGAGTTAATGAGTGAGTGAGTGAGTGAGTGAGTGAGTGAGTGAGTGAGTGAGTGAGTGAGTGAGTGAGTGAGTGTGAGCAATTGAGCGAGTGAATGAGTGAGTGAATGAGTAAGTAAGTGAGTGAGCAAGTGCATGCGTGAGTGGGTGAGCGATTGAGTGAGTGAATGTGTGAATGAGTGAGTGAGTAAGTGCATGCGCGAGTGGGTGAGCGATTGAGTGGGTGAATGAGTGATTGAGTAAGTAAGCAAGTGTGTGAGTGAATGAGTGAGAGAGTACATGAGTGAGTTGGTGAGTAATTGAATGAGTGAGTGAGTGAGTAAGTAAGTGAGTAAGCAAGGGTGTGAGTGAATGAGTTAGCGAGTGCATGTGTGAGTGGGTGCGTAATTGAGTGAGTGAATGTGTGAGTGAGTGAGTAAGTAAGTGAGTAAGTAAGTGAGTGAATGAGTGAGCTGGTGCTTGAGTGAGTGGATGAGCAATTGAGTGGATGAATGAGTGAGTGAGTGTGTGAGCGAATGAGTGAGGGAATAAGTGAGTGAATGAGTGAGTGAATACGTAAGTTAATTAGTGGGATTTTCGCAATTTGAAATATATTTCCTCCCATTCATGTACACTGCCTTTGCTTTGAGACCACACAATACATAACTTGCAACAGACCATCCCCCTATAATACCAGCAGAATCTCTCAAAAGTGCTGCCCAACCACATTGTTATAAGTCAACAATTCGCTCTTTTTTAAAACTCATTGCTTAAAATCAATGAACACATTTCGATAAAATCTTGAAGTATGACGTGGTTAAATGGCTAACCTCTTTGCAATAGAGTCACTTTAACAATTTAATAAGATTGATGACGGTAGCAGCATACTCAGCTTTCTATTACTGGTATCAAGGTTGCCGTTAACACGGAAATGACTGGAAAGCTGGAAACTTTTAGCTTAGGATAAAGTCTCTTAAACTCTGTGACGTAAGCGTTGTTTTTAGAATGACGCCACTAGACATTAGGCTGCTCAAAACTGACCAATGCATCTCTGCTTACTGGACAATTCTTCACTTTGCCACAAAGGCCTGGTCGATAAATTGACCTGAATGCATGCATCGCTTCCCGAAAGACACACAAATGAGTTCCTTGCGCGTTATCAAGATCCAGTTGAAAAGCTTAAAAAACAGCAATTTCATACATACATGTAGTCATTCACCAGTGAATGTCAGTTCCATTGCTTTCATGTGCGTGCTGCGTATAAGCTAAGCACACAAAACTCAACCGTTTTTTACTTGATAGTTGCTCGAGTTTTGAACAGCATTGAATGAAGCGCCACGAAAATGGCAAATCTTGAAATTTACATTTGGTGCTTTCCTGAGTTTAAGACGCCTTTTGTGCCAACCTTTTACAATTTTTGCGTGTTTTATTGTCAGTAAATCCCAAATAACATTGCTTTGTCTGTTGTTAATGCTAGAATTTACTTAGCACTACACAAGCAGACACAATGTCTTAAAGGAGATGCAAGGTTAGGCCTTGGGTTAAGTCATAAATGCCAGTATGAATTTGCTGAAGGTGGCTGAGGTTCTTGTTGACATTCTGCTAAGACGTTATTGGTATTCACGATGAAACGCCAGGGATTTGATTGTTATTCAACAATTACGAAGGCTTTGTTGTGGAAAACAAGCAGTGGGATTTTGATATTGGAAATCACACGTCATGAAGTAGACATCACGGCTCTTTATTCATCCAACGAGTAAAGGACATCACAAACAAACAAATATACAGTGGAACCCAGATTCGTATGCTAGTCTTTCTGGACTATGGGCTGAACACTTGTGAGAGACATTCGTGTCTCTAAGAAAGCATGCATCCTACTCGTCAGTAACTAGCAATAGTGACTTTTCCTTTCCTCGAGTCTGCAAGATGAAACGCTGGGGTGCACAACTGGATGGGAAAGGAATTCCTCTAAACGTATTCTTACAACCTTATGTGAAGGAGAGTGGCTACGAAAATCGCAAGATACATTCGTCCTTCAACTACTGCTGCCCGAGCCACAAACCAGGTTCCAAAATACGATGTTTTATCTGCAGATTAAGCATTTGCTATATAAGAATTTAAACAGGTATCAAAACAAGAGAAGAAGGACTTTTCTTCACGCAAAGTAATTCTTTGACAGTTGGTACTACTCGGAAATGTTGCGTTGAAATTCCAGATTAGACGAATTTGACTGACAGTTGTAATTGACAGCTGCCACCAGCAGCCAATGAATGGCACCGAAGAAAATATGTGAAGAACAAAGGGTTCTATGAAAGAGTGTTGGGAAGTTACTACCTCCTGGTGTAACTATCGTAAACATGGCTCAAGTATTCTAAAACAAGCATGTTTATGAACAAATGAGCAACTACTTGAAAAGCACAGTCACACTGGTAAGAATGTAAGTATCTATTGCGAAAAACAATAGTGCCTGACTATGGGCACGTGTATTAGAAGACTGGGCACAGCCTTCGTCATAGCATTCACCATACAGATGCTTCCTTTTGGAAGAAGAGATCGTCATACTCCTCCAATCAAAACCGAAAAGACAAATCGCAATGAGTCGAAGGCCTAAATTAGACATTCGAATACCTGGTCTGACGTAAATTCCGAATTGAGAGGAACCCGCAGAAGGAAAATGAATGAAAATTATATTCCCAAGCGTCCTAAAGAGATGGCTTTGAAAAGAAAGACTTTTAAGCTTGCTGTGTTATTGAGGCTTGAGGAATTTTCTGCATGTGCTGTCCCACGAGCATCGATGATATGCAGTGAGTAATACCGGCTCCCTCCTAGCGACAAGACAAGGGATGGCGGGTTTACGCAGTGAATGTTGTGTGATTCGCGCAAGCTATGCAATACTTCGTGTGTGTTTAAAACAAACCAATGGCTTAAAGCACCGGGAACTTGCATACATGAAGCATGCCTTCTCACACAGATATACCGTCTTTCGATAATTTGTTTACAAAAGTCTTAAAATAAACAAACTAATCCGTCATCTAAAGCACTTAATACCAATCAGTTTCGAAGTAGATCGGAAATTCCTCTAATCTACTCGCCTCGCTTGACAATTGGTAAATATTTCGAATCAGAGTTCAACTGACGTTTGAACCCTCTTTTACATTATATTTAACAAGATCTCGAAGTTCAAAGATATGGTATTTTGGGAAAAAGGAACTTGGGTGTGCATATTTAATAAATTAATATGATGCCTCATTGGATTAGTGATGATCCTGTCCCTACTTTGTCGATTATTTGAAAAAACAGATATTTCTATGTAGAGGAGAGAGAGACTTGACATACCCGTTGGAGAAGAGTCTGCCAATTTTTTGTATTAAAAACAATAGCATCAAGGATGAGTGCTGATGATCGGGTTCAAGGCATACTGTCGTATGACTATAATTTCGTGTGGCATCTTTATGTTGCTTTCCTACCGATTAATAATTACTCGATACGTCTTTTACTTGATAATTCAACCGAATCTTTTAACTCAAAGTGTGTTTCGATTTCAAATATGATCCTTCTCGGCTTGCCATTTTTGCTGTAACTATGACGTCACCGTGAATCATTGAACATGCCGTGATTGAGAAATTTCCGTAGTTACAATGCATTCTGGTTAGCAAATCGAACATAAAGGCGAGTTCAAGGTGCTTGGTATAAGCTTGATGGTGGTAGAAACTGATATTCATACCGATTTCAGGCCACCAAAGGCAGAAGAGTATGATAGATGAAACTTCTATTGGAAGTTGCAGTTAGGCCACTAGACGAGGTTCTCGTAAATTAGTGACGTAAAAAACTTTTTTGGATTCAAAGGACTGCACAAATCAAGAAGACTTTGGCGAAGACACCATTATCTAAAGACATTGGAGTCGTAGACTTTGCACAAGGCTTTGGAAAAGCAGATCTCCTTCACAGCGTTGACCAGCCCCAACCGAACCTGTTTTAAATTCACACGGACTGAAGACAAATAACGTGATCTTGAGAATAACAAAAATGAAATTAAACGTTTTAAAGATAGTACAGTACTCCTAAAGATTAGGTAATTTGGACCAATTTGAAGGACATACTTCATCTGATTAATAATAACTAATTTAATGCTCTAAAGCCTTTTCTTGTAAACTGATTGTTTTAAACAGGCAAGTAAGGGCATGCTCCAAAGATGATAAAAATGGCGCCCAAACCGAGGCAGCACTTGAAAACATTGATTACTTAACAATCGGTAATCTCGGACTAAGATGCATAGTAATCCGTTGCGGATTTAGGATCTGAACCTGTCTTGCCTAATCTTCGTTGTGTCGTATGATTGAGAGAATAATAGAAGAATAAAGATATCATCTATCTGGGCTCAGCTCCAGCGTCCATATCACTTCCAATTCCAGTATCAATTTCAAAGAAGGTCGTTTATAGATGTTTGTCACTAGAAGGACTCCCCAGCCTGGCATAGTCCGCGTGTACAAGCATCGTTTTGGAACATTTCCAGTAAAAATCCCCATAACAACGCTGTAGTCATTACCGGGAAATATTATTTGTAATACCAGCACAACAACGGATAACCGTTTATTCAAGGGAACGAAAATGCGCACCGGACAGATTGGCGTGGAAGATGCCAAATTAGAACGGTGATAATGCTTACAAATCAAAAATGACAGAAGACTTACAGATTATAGTTTTAAGGCACACGTCTTTTGTGCGTCTTTTTCCACACAATTATCTTGTTATCGGAATTCGTGAAAGCAAACAAAATGAATGAGTGATTAGAGGAAGCAAAAAACTCGATTGTATCTGCTTTTATTTTCACTCCTGCTTTCAGGATCAATTGTATCATCGCTAAAAGAAACTTTATATCTTCGTGCCTAGTTGCGTCTTTCATGTAAAAATACACAGAAGTTACATGGTCAAATGGCACATTTTTGAGCTTTATAAACAGAAAAGCGCCCTCAGCACATAAAACGACTATCGAAAACGAGATGAAGTGAGTTCTACTTGTACACATTCACTAACGAGAGAGTAAGACCTGGATGTCATAAGCCTATGATGGAACACAACTAACATTCTATAGTGACCAAGAGCCCAGGTGTATATTCCTGTTCTGCCCTTTATCAAATAATCAGCATCATCAAAATAGGCCTAAAGTCCGATCTTCCACGCTAAATAAGATGGACTGCGAGCAAAAGATGCATGAAACGGAGAGCATACTGTCCATAGAGGAGTTGATAATTGCAATTGAAGTACAGCATCAACAAAGTAAGTCTTGGTTTGGTGAAGCTCTTTAATTATCGAAGAAATTATCGAATCACGTTCAGGGATGGTTAGAAGGAAGGTAAGACTGTTGCAGTTTGAGAATCCCAACATCTTTGAAGACATTAAACAGGATATCTGTTTGGAAGCACAAAATCAAGCATGGTGCCGTGATCTTTACGTAATTCTGCCATCAATCAGGCTTGATATGCGAAGTGTTTAAAAGAATACTTTGCACAGTAAAATACTTAGGGGATACAAAAAAGCTTCTTTGGACCTTCCATCCATGAAACTATACTTACAGATGTGGAGCGATAAGCCATCTTTTGATGCAAAAAGCAGCTAGTTTGTTGCAAGAACTGGTGTCATAGAAAACTTGTTAGTAGCAGTAGCAGAACAGTAGAAGCATAACAGGCTCCTAGTCATGTTGTGCATCTCGCTGCAATTAATCTAGGAAGCCTCGTGACTGGGTTATCAGTTTCCTGGATCACGTGTTTGATATGCACCGCTAGCGGCATTTTGATGCCTAATCTTATCTATGAGCATCGACAGCTATTTGTGAACCAACGATTAAGAAGACGGTTGTCATAGCAACAGCTTGAAACGCACTTCAGGTATATTTCTTAACAAGGTATATATTCAAATGCCCCATATAATGTCACAGGATGTGATAGGTATATGTCATCTCTTAGAAGCAGTTTCTAGAATCAACTAAACTGTCAACTGTTCGATACGTAGCCTCCCCTAACCAGTGAGATGTAATTTATCAGCTTGTCTGGTCCAGCTATTCTTCAAATCACTTGGAAGAAAACAGCATACGTATTAGTGAATCAGAGAAGAGATTCTCTTTCTAAGCTCAAAGTCAAGATACGCAACATTTTTCACATTTAAAAGCTACACACTGCTTAGTTAGGATGCTAATGAGTATGTTAAAAAGGGACAGTGCCTGTAGTGGGTTTTCATAAAATGACAAATTGCACATGATTCTGCTGATTAAGGTTACCTAGAATCTGATTGCGATTTGATAGGACTTGAATGTAAAAACGTTCTTTAGGGGCTGGTTTAAAAAACAAATCGATTTCCCATGAACATTTTCCCTTGCAAATACACAATGCCAAACTAGTACTGGCTATGATTTAATTGGATTGCGCTGACTGGGAAAAAAGTTCAATGAAGGATCGATTAGACGCGCAAAGTCTAATTTGCAAAGAGTAGCCTGGCCCCTGTACAGTGCACCGCTCTTAGTACTTCTAACAGTACTAATGGGGTTATTTGATTTAATAAAAGCATAGTTGGGCCCTGGTACCACGATGAGAATTGCCATCGGTCTCTATGTTTATTGGTGGTAGGAACAGCCTCAGGTAATACGATCTTCCTTTCATAAAAAGTAAATCTGGCGTCTACTTAACCGAAGATAATATCTTATCAATGTCTTTAAAGATTTCTTACTTTTGTCTAATTATTCTAGGTAAACCAGACTTCACATCATGTTGACGACCCTTTATGGTTCGTGGCACGAATGTATGGGCCACGGTCAAAACTGAATATGTTCTCAACGGTTACGTGTTGCGTATCATTACGCCGGCATAGCGATCTGCGGGACAAACCAGAGACAGTTGTCTCAGGCAGGGCGCTAACGTTTTATGGCTCAGAGCCGAACTTCAGGGCCTTGTCCAAAAACAGAGCAGCATTTCAATTTATTGCTTGATTACTGCGTCAGTTACAACCTTGTGATAATGTGACAACCAGAATTTTGAATAACAAATTTTTAAGTTTCATCGTTTGCCTGCGTGAATGTTAAAATAAACTATCATCTAGGAATAAGTTTGTCATTCTGACTATTCTTGAAAAGTAATGTTTCAGCGATACTGAAAAAGCCATAAAATGAAATACATAAAAATCTTGTGTGAAAATTATGGTTTTCATTATCTGAATCAAATTTATTAGGGAAACTACTAACAAGAAACAACTTGGGCTTGAAAGGTTTATGAATGTTTTAGAAATGGGTAACACGAAGCTAGTTTTCTCGGTACTCTCAGAAAAACAGTCTCAATACAAACATTTGAGAATAACAAAGAATGGCGTTTTCAAAACTGTCAAAATGACATGCTTCAAAATTTGTCAACATCGTTAAAAACTTCTGCCTTCTGTTACTGGCGCCGAATTTGCAATTAGTGCCAAATGCGACAACTCCTTGTCACACTACTTAAAAAGTGATACCCATTCAATGTCACTAGCAGCAGTATACTTCCTCCTTTATTCAAAGATGTCAGTCAAGGATAACATTTGATAGGAAATCCTCGACTCCCTTTACTAAGAATGTTTCCTCAAGTAAATTCCTTTATGTCGATGATGAATTGTAAAAAGATATCATGGTATAAGCTCCTAGATTGCCAATCTATTATCTCTCAAATGATCTGCAGTCGCAAATTAGCTCAATTGGATACCAAATGAGAGTTGATGCGGTCCTCCTCATTGCATTCCGTCTTACCGCAAGAGAGGCCAAACCTCGTCAAAGGTTCGCACCAATCCATAAATAATAGCAAAGGCACCTCCCGATTCTCCCTTCAGAGAAATATCAAAATTAGCAAAGTCTATTGGTATTCCGATTTTCATTCATTACATAAGAATCTTCGACCACTGGTTGATATGAATCACACATCCAGTTAAAGGGGCCCGAATTTAAAAGACATTTCGCATGTTTACTTAACAAATGTAAATTACCTTTAGGGTCTGAAGTTTTTTCTGAATCCATGTTTCTAAATAAATGAGCCTATTTTAGACTGATTATTTTTCCATAGTCTTCTCTTCATCCTTCGACAGCTGTTGTCAATAAACAGCTTGTAAACACACTAATTGCAGCAGAAAAAGTATGGTCAGCAGAGGAAAGAAATTGCTTTTTGATTGTGCAGACGTACTATATATATCTCCATAATATACACTTGGTAGGTGAATAGCATCATGAAACGAAATTCAGAACTTTCATTACATTTTGCTCGCTACTCCAAAAGACAGACGAGAAAGACTACTTTCCCATGTCTGCTCCAACAAATGATAAATTGTTTTTCAAGCCTAAGGTAGTTGTTTAGTGAACAATCGGATTACTTCTAATCCAAGAAGTATGGTTAAGGCCCTTATCGACTAAACAATGCAGACTGATATAGATAGCTAGCCACCATCCCGTGTAATCCTTCTAAAGTGGCACTGGAAAGATTGCTTTAACTAAAGAAGTTTATTAATGCTCGCCAAACAACTACAAACGTGCACAAACAGCTAGATGAAGAACTAGAGTATGTGTACCTTAATTCAAAAAGTTATAAATATATATATATATATATAATATATATATTGAAGGCACAGTATCAGGTTGTTTGAATGTAGTTAATCCTCGTGATGAAAGAAATAACAAGATAAAACAAATGAATTTGCGCCAGTGTAAATTGTCTTTTCATTGGAGCACGAGTTTTTTCATATTCATACTTGTAGCACGGGTTGAATTGAAAGTTATCAAAATGTTGCTTATAACCTGTCCATAACATATTTGATCATACTGAGTAATTCGTGGTTAAAAATTTCATAAAGCAAATTGCCGCATTAAAAAAAATAATACAACTATACAATGAAACAGAAAATGACCCTGCTTCGGTTACCGTCTGTTGCGAGAGAAGCAAAAAAGAAAAAAACTATAGATTCCATCACGTCAACACAAATTTAGTGTGCGTAGCGTAGCATACGGCACTATACGATACGATATCATATGATATGGTGTCGTGACCAAAGATATCGAATACAATATGATACCATATCATACCATACCATACCGTACCATACCATACCATACCATACCAAACCATACCATACCATATCATACCATACAATACCATAACATACCATACCATACCATACCATATCATACCATACAATACCATACAATACCATACCATACCATGCCATGCCATGCCATGCCAAACAATACCATACCGTACCGTACCATACCATACCATACCATACCAAACCATACCATACCATATCATACCGTACATATACACAATACCATATACATACCATACCATATCATACCATACAATACCATACAATACCATACCATACCATGCCATGCCATGCCATGCCATGCCATGCCAAACAATACTATACCAAACCGTACCATACCGTACCATATCATAACATACCATACCATACTATACCATGTCACATCAAAGATACCATAAGAAACGATACGATACCACACTGCGCCATACAAAACTAAATCCTTCGATACCATATCAGGCCCTAACAATTTTCATGTGAAGATGGAAGATATATCTAGAACGCACTATATTTAATTGAAAGAAAAATCATTTAATTTCTTGATGTATCGGTTGACATATTCTTTGGCAGAACAATTCACAGAAATCGTTTTATCTAGAAAGGCTCTTAAAGGCCTCTTTGAACATATCATTGAAAGAGTCTATAAAAGTTGAACTCCTTAATGCAGCTTGACATTTAATTTTGTTAAGAGCTCAGAAATGTAATAAAAAATGCACAAAGCAAGGCTTGAAATTTTCTTGACGACTATTCACACCATGCATCAAAGCGGACTAGATGCAATGTAAAAAGAGCTTACGATGGTAGCCGCAATAAATCCGGGAAATCCAACAAAACTGGGAAACCTGATCAACTACTATATGATAAGAAATCATAATGGAAATTTCTTGTCTTCTAGAATAAAGGAAAGAAGCTTCTGGGTTTATGTTGGAAATCCCATCAGAAAATAATTCACCATTAAAATAATGTTCCACAAAATTAATTGCGTATTAACTTATCCGTCATAAATGGCTTAACCCAAACCTCCTGGAGTGAGATTGCAAGCAAGACACCCGAGGCGCTGACAAAATGTTTTGGCCCTCTCTCCTAATGTGGTTAGAAGCCCAGTCAGAAATAAATATGCCAGTCTTCTATGAACATTTCCGCGACCCGAGGCTACTATCGCCGTGTCAAGACGTGTTATTCGCATTCAATGCTCGTCTATAGCCACATTCAATCTGACACATAAACATTATTGTAACAGGGGCCTATGCCAGCTCTGCAATTGTCCTATGACGACTTCACAACGTAAAAACAAACAATGTTGTCATAAGTAGCAAGCAATGGAAAAGTATATTCCTAAAACTAAACATAAGCAGATCACGTAAGATCCCTTCAGATATAATTCATCTGCTTAAGCTGAAAGGCAAATATGAACACACAGTGTTGTTACGCGTTCAGTTGGCAATGCTACAAAGAGGCGGAAAGATTGTTTCGACGAAATCTTATCATACAGCCATTAAGTTCCCTTCTAAACTTCCTGATTAGCTCTTCTATAAGGATCGTCAGCTTGCAACAACACGATATACAAAGCGATCTATAAACTAATGATGCTAACCCAAACACCGCATTCCAGTATTTTGTTTTATTTTCTTATTTATGTAAATATCCTAACAGGAAGGCCTATTATGCAAAGCCTTGTTCGTAAGCATCAATATTTCCCTCCTTCCTTTTTGTGCTATGTTTTACTCCCCACTAATTCCCCTTACTCCACGAACAATATTTCAAATCCTCAAATACACTTCTGCAGAATGAACGCCCTCTCTTAAACAAGCTTAAACTCCACTTTGGCCTTTTCTTCATTGTCAGATTAATTGCTGTGTCCCTCTTTGTTTCACTTCTTAAACACATTAATTTATCCTACTTTAGCGAGCTTACTTCCAAAATTTCAATCTTATTTTCATGGTTCAAAGGTTGTAGCACCCTTAATCCAGTTTTTCTTTCGCCCATGATTGTTTATCTTGTACATAAATGTGCTTGTAATGGCAACAATGTAACGATGCAACCGAAGGATTGTCCTCGTGTTGACTAGCACCCTCATGCAAGTGATCTAGCCCGCAAGTCTGTGATTCAATTCTACGCAAACTGAGTCGCTGGAATTGTCAGCAAATATAACGATTCTTCCCTTGTCTCATCCTTAAACTTAGGTATCTGCTTTCAAACAATTTGAAGCTTGATCGTCCACATTCATCTGGTTTTAGTAAATGGCATGTATGCTCTTCGAACGGTCTTTAAATTGAGGTCATTCATAAGAGAGAAAGAGAAGTATTAGGGGTTGGCTACTCTTGTGATACGTCATGTTTGCAAGGTATTTTCGGTCTTCAATTGCGTTTGCTTACATTAGAGTGATTTCCCTGTTCAGTAAAACATGATTCAGAGTTGCGCGCTAAAAAAATGGCGAGGCAACAAATCACTCTCACCGCGTCTTCGCTGCAAGATCTCCACTGAATAAAATACATGAATAAAAAATTAAGTCCAATTGTGACCACTTCATTGAATATCGCTAGTGCTAGCAAGGTTGTAATAGAAATTAAAGCGAAGACGACGTTGCTGTTCATATAAACACTGTACGAATGGGAATTACGAAAAAAACGTATTCGATATATTCATAAGTTGATGATGCAGATCATAAATAATATCTTGTGTTTACAAAAAGAATTTAAGGACTGCCAGATACCATGGTCAGTGTAATCAGTAAATAGATAACTCATTTGAAAAACGCTTTTTAGTTGTACGAATTCCAACACAGGATATCTGCTTTGACTAGAAAGGGAACAAAGATCTCAGTAACGTCTTTGAAGCAAAGGGCCTAATGCATTCTTTCTGGCTACTGTGTTTCAAACGAATATTTGACACAAAGTAGAAATAGCCGTATCTCAATGAAGCGGGTGTATTGAAGTAACAATGAATTCTATGCAAAAACAGACCGCTCTGTGGGTCACAGACTTCAGAAAAATTAAGAAATCACAGATTTCATGATTAAATGAAGTGATCATGGAAAAGAAGAAAGATTTCTTGAATAAGATGCAAATAGTAATTTTCCTGGCCTCTTGTTTGCCCGATAAAGAGAAGCGTTAATGACGTGATGAATGCAAAATATGCGATGTGTTTCATTTAATCAAGAGGTCGATATGAATCTAACGGTGGACCAAGATTTTGATACGAGCACGAACTACTTACTTTGGTTTGGTTGAAAAAATTAAAGCTGACATTATAGATTTAGTATAAAGACAAAAGTAGTATAGCAATCTGGCATATTACTGTTGAGCTTCTAAAAAGCTATTTTTCTCTTGCTTTCTCACATTAGAAAATACGCTTTGAAGGGCATTTCTTGCATCAATTTTGCTTCAGTCGTATTATACTTAATCATTATCTGTTAATCAGCAGGAAATCAAAACTGATAGGCCAAAGTTTATCATAGCTTTCAATTATGGTCGGTAGACATTGTTGAAGTTAGAGTTTAACTGATTAGATTTACTTTGAACTGGGCTGGTCAAGAATAAAAGAATCGCCACAAGTAACTATTTCTTTCTCAACCGAACTAAGGATACAATGAGGCGGGTAAATAAAATGCGACTATTGATATAAAGAATATATCCTTATTAATCAACAACAAATTTTGAACAGAAAGGCAAGAACTCATGAGCCATAGCATGGAGTTTAGATATAATACGGCTGCGGATAGGATTCAGATAATAACGAGAGTCATTTGCAGCGAGGCATAACTCGTATTCTCTCAAGAGCTTTATCGACAGACGAACTTAGTAGGATTGAAGATGACATGGGTGTAACGTAATATTATGAAAATCCCTTTTGCCCAATAGTCGCGCCAAAATTCAGATTGGAGGCTTCTCTGAATATGTTAGTTGTATGGTGATTAAAAAATACCTAACATTTTATTTTGCGGTTCTTATATAATGGATTAGGAGAGGAACATAGAAAGCGAGAGTCAGTCTGAAAAATCACTGACCGAATTACATAACGAAAGATTTATTTGCCTATTTACAAGCTGAAGGAGCAGTGTAAATGGGTTCTTTCGTTGGCCAACACAAAAAAATAAATTACATTTCTAATTGAAAACCATTAAAGTATTCTAATTTCTTTCATTTAACCCAGACTTAATTTGATATTTTTCAACTTTATGAATATAAGCAGGGTTTCTTGTAGCTCGCATAGGCTTAATAGTTAATTTGTAATTGGAAATGTATTTGGTAATTGTATTTTATGAATGTAAGAGTAGTAGCTCCAACTACTTGCAACGACAAAAATTCTCCGAATGCATTGTTGCTCTTAATTCTACACACGATAGCCTTGAAATGCTTGACATATTCCTAACAATTGACTATTGGTGCCAAAGATGGAAAAAAATTTTAAATAGCAACAAGTCATTGTGTGCAGATTTCTACCTGCAAATTCCATATTGAAGCTTGTAAAAGGGCTACATCAGTCGAAAGACCTTCCCCGGATCTAACCGGAAAACCTGGATTTGTTCACGGCTTAATGGGAAATGCTTCCACAAAAGCGCCTTACAATAACCTGGATTCTGTGAAAGCCACATAAATGATTGGAGAACTGGCCACATACGCCAGCAGACAATCCCACGAAAACATAGAAGCAAAAGAAAAAGGCGACGTACCGGAGGCAAGCATTGGCCAAGCACGGTGCCCTTGTACCACTCCATGTACAGCCAGCGAACGGCCGTCTTGCGCATGCTAGCCAGTTTCTCGTTGCATGAGCGACATGACAACTTGTGGATGTTCTTTTCGCTGTAAAACTTCGGGCAGCTGTTGCTGGTAATCTTGCTCGGATTCATAGCGAAGCTTCAATGAGAGTGTACGGTCGGACGGTTTTCATTTCAGGCTTCTACGCCGCTTGCCCTGCCAGATCTGATCCCACTGTTAGCAGTGTCTGCAAAAATTGGGAGATCATTTAACTCGGCAACATACCAGCGCGATCTAATCCCTCATTCTGCACACAGTCGCTATCTCATTAACATAAAGCCAATTACAAAGACAGTCCTTAACATACAGCTTTTCGTACGTTCAATATTGTCCTGCGCAATCCATTCATCAACTACTAAAATACTTGAAGCAGCCTAACTTCAAATTATGTCACATCGCTTGGTGACTGGTTGGGTCGAGTCATAGTGTCTTGTGTTATCGCACGCGAGCAAGGTGCTTTTTACGCCACATAAAACTTGCAAAATAGTCGAGATTTTCCTGCCAATGGAATAGAATAAAGATAATAGCCCAACCCCTAAACGATTTAACGACCCAGGAAATATATCATTTTGCAAGTTTGTACCTTGAACTCCTCTTTACCTTCTACTATCGTCTTCATACAAATGAACCCAAATTTATAATGTTGACAGTTTTGAACGGTTGATAACAAAGATACGCTTAAGTGTTAGTTATGTATGAACTATGAAGCCTCTACATTTCCAATATGAAAGCCATTCTATCAATATATTCTATCCTTCATGCGTTGCACGGATTTCATTTCCTGTGTTTCTGAAACATAATTCATAAATTCCCGAAAGTACCTGTTTTTAGACGACGAGAGTTACACCTTGAATATCAATATTGCAAAATTAGAGAAATTGATATTAAATCTCATGAAAATTTGGCGGCATGTTGAAATAAGTAAATAAAAACGCTTTGCTTTTAGGATGAGCAGATTCTGAGTTTTTTATGCAAGTTAAAGCTGGACGATTCAAGGTTTTATTGTTAAATCTTTGTGTGTACTCTTCAAATGTAATTTTATGCAAATTCACAGCTGTTAAAAGACAATGAATATTCCTATTGAAGTCCGTACGCCTGGCCGAAATTTGAAATAATCCTCCATCTCTAAAGCAAGAAAGTAAGCCCCAAATTCACTTGCGGGCTGAGAAGAGGGTGTGGTCAAGATTCGCATGGGGTTAATCTTTAGTTAATCTGGGTAAAAATTGTTCTTGCTCCTTCACATTGGCTTGGCCCCATGTTCCCATACCCACCACGAACAAGCCGCGTCTTTACGATAACGAATGACAGATGACAATCACGTCATCTATAATCAGAGGACGTCATGTTCTCATTGATGTTTAATGACATTCACCTTTAATACATATTCATCATCAATTCATAATTCACGATAGGGTCTCGCCCTGTGTACAGTCTCTCGCAAGTGACAACCGTCTATGCTTGCGAACGACAACTTCAATAGGGTATCGTGACATTAAGAGTACTGTCATTTCCAAAAAATGAGCGGGTAATGATCGATTCTGTCAGTATAAGAGGATCTATCGATTGCGTCAAATCTTTTGCTTAATTTTAAAAATGAATTTACACTTATCTAAATGCTTGGAGTTGGTGATAAGACAGGCTTTGGGCTTGAAAGCTCAAAATACTCTTAGATGCGTAATAGGCTAGGGTTGCCAAGAGGCCCTAAGTACTGCACAGCCATGTCAAATGGGCGGCTGGAAGCACTTTTGCTAGCATAAGCGAAATATCTGAGCTAGTTGCTTTTGTTTTCTTGACATTCTCCAGGAGTTAAGCCTAAGATTTAACACAGCAGTTACGAAAATGTAGTCAGATACTCGTGTGGGCTTTGATGTTTTCTGACACAGTGAATGCGGCAATAGGTGAAAAGTTAACAGGATTAGCCACCCATATCTTCCAAAAAAGCCCCTATTGAATCAAGCCTTTTCTTGTTTCATCCTTAAAGAGGATATTAGTATTGAAAATTTTAGCAAATTTATGGGACTTCCCAATCAGCCAGACGATCAAATAGTCATCGGTCGCATCATGGATATACTGAATGTTCCTTGTCGATTCTTATTAGGCAAAAATATTACCTAGCTCTTGGGTTTCGTTGAATTTCGAGGCATCCTTAACAAGGCAGATGATCGAAAACCAAGAATAGCAATCGTTATCAAACTGATCGAACTCAATCGATCACGCCATTGATTGCCTCGATCTTGATCGATTGACGGCATTTTCGATGAACAATGATTGATCATATATCGCTCGATTAATTGATTGGTCTTCACTTGATTGCCTAGTACTTGGATGCTGAATGGTATTTAACAAAGAAAGAGAAATGCGAATAATTTATGCTTAACAGGCATTCTATCAAATCTTTCAATTGTCCAGAATTTATCATGATGCTTTCCGATAACTCCACCTGCTGGAAACCTGAATAGATAAAATAGTTTAGATTAGCTTCTGGCAACAGCAATTTTTGCAGGTCACATGTCCCAGAAGATGCAAACGCTAATGTGCTTTAGCAAAGCCTAATCTCTTTTACAGAACGCTTATAGTCTTATTCAAGAAGACTTACGATGCATTTGGGCTGCATTCTCATTATTGAAACTTATAAGAGCGTTTTTTGATGGGAAAAGGAATTTTTTAGATGGTTCTCTATCAGTGTTTTCAAACCGCTGAGGGGGAGCACTCGCGATAAAATAATGCTATTCTCAATTCAAGTTGAATTTCAAAAATTTTAAAAATAGGCTGCGCCTGGAAATCAGCAAAAGACGATATGAACATAGCAACTGAGTAGGAAGAAGCGTTTTTTGCGGAACCTAAAGTCTCAGAAAATTATACATACACTTTAAGGGCGGATCGAGAGACTAAATTTGCAGAAGAGCGCGGAGCGTTGTTCTTAATTTGTCAGCTTTTGACTTGCTAAGGGCGGTCACCGAAGGAACAAAAGAAACATAAAGATTAAATATCGAAATTTCAACGTTTGAAGGAAATCTTGCGATTAAGTGCATGCAATAATAAGCTCCTTATGGCTAAAGAGCCGCTCCATTAAGGGAAGAAATCCAATTTTTACCAATAATCCAACTGGCGATACCTCCATCAATACAGTTTATTTCATGGGAGGTTAGCAAAAATACACAATATTATACCTTTTGTCACTCGTTTGTTGCGAAACATTGCTGCCAGATTTCAATCATTTGAAAAACTCTGAAATTGCTTTTTGTGACTGCCTTGAGTGACTAGAAAGATCAATTCGGTACATGCCAAAGTGCTGACTGCACGCCAAGCTGAAAACTGCATCCAACGTAATTGCCATGGATAAGGAGAGAGATTAATCCTGTCCCCCTGATTTGTTTCATGGTCTTAAAAAGTCATATAGGCAAGCGCCTGTCTTGGCTCAAAGCTTGACTTCGCAAGCAAGGATCATCATTGCTTTCTACAGTGGGACTACTGCAGCAGTTTTAATAATTACGATCGAAATTTCACTACAATTATAGAATTTCGATTGCGTGACATGATAAAATTTGCGGATAAGCAGGAAACAGATCTGTTAAAAAAATTCCACCGCACGATGTTTTATTGCGTGAAGGATAGAAAATTGCGCTTTTTACGAATACTTTTATTATGTCAATGCAATTATTTGTTTCAAATAAAAATTTTGACTTGAAAATTGATGTTGTGTAAAAGATCAAAATGTCGTTTGAAAAGAGTAGACAGCGGTCCTTGAAATTCCTTTACAGCTCGGTCCCTTAAACTTCTATTGTGGCTCGAGCTTATAAATTCCTTCATGGCTCGGAACCATTTCGCGGTTTGGTTCTACAAAATTCTGTTGTAATTCAGGCTTATAGATTCTTTTTTTAGCCCGGTCCCCATCAAATTCTCCATTGCACAGTCCCTAAAGTTTCTGCGTGGCCGAGGGCAACAGATTCATTCCTTCATAGGTAAATCACATAGAATTTCTTCATGACCCTGTGATAGTTCGGTCCTATCCATTTCCTTCATGGTTTGGGCCCAAAAACCGTTTTCATGGCTCAACCTATAAATTCTATTTGATGCAAGCTTGACTGCATGAGCCCTTGCAAGACTGTAATTGCTTGATGACGAAAGTTGCAAACTGTTTTCTTATAATTGCTCTCGAATCTGAGTGAAATGTAAAAATGGCCATTTTTAAGACTGGGGGACGTGTCCCCCAGCCCCCACGTGGCCCCAAGCAGTTCAGCTCCGCTCAACCCAATACTTTATTCAAAGTACCCCAAAATAATAGACATTTAGTGCCCCCTTTGACCGTAGGGATTCATTCTTAACAGGGAACTTTCCCTTATTTTGCCCTGCTTCACTTACATATAATACTTCATTACACAATACATACATACGTACATGCATGTAATACAATACAGGACATTATATTTGATTTCTGCCAAAACAGCTTTTTGGGGTGCTATTTAAAGCGGAAACTCGATTCTGAAGGGAGATCCTTACCCTGATACTTATTTTGTCTTTTCTTGCTTCGAAACACTACTGAATCAGATCTTGCAGTATTTAAATATTTCTTGCTATTATTGGAGGTTGAGGCATTTCAATTGAGTATCAACTATTGCATTCCAGTATTCACAACTGTGATTTGTGCCAACCAAATCAATTTGAGAATTTTGGATGGCTACCCACGAGCCCCCACCCCCTCCCAACCACACCCCATTACAGCCACAACCCTGTCTACAGTAGCGACTGATACACACTAGTGCCCATGCCACTGCGATTCTCCTTTACCTTGGAACCGAATTGCAAAGCCCTTCCTCACCAAGCTGTTTCTTAACATGCTATCATGTTTCAACATCCGTGATTCAACAATCCCCCAAAAGAGGCCACCTGTACTGTCCGTAAAGCTATTTTACATTCTCTTTACCAATGCAGGCACTAATCCTGTCTATGCAAACCAAAGACGCTAGGTGCTTCTCGTCGATTCGTCTCGAAGCAGACTGAGCATGAAATGGGCACCACGCAAATTTGGCTTGGCTGCTTATTCGGTCATAAGCAGTATTGCGGACTTTGTACACGGTATCAGATCTAAAATTGCTATTATCTCCCATTCGTGGCCATACATCACATAGCCCAGGCCAGTAATCTGGCCCAGAAAAGTCCTCCACAACAGAGATTAAATTAACAATCTCTGTCACAGAGGCGGGCTCCTTGTAAAGATAAACTTTGCTTAATTGGACAGTGCTCTGACATACTTTGTGACCATTTAGAGTGAATTAACTGGATATCACAAAACAGACAGCTTTATCTCTTAACATTTAGGTAAGACTGATAATGCCCAGCATTTGCCTCTTTGCAAATGAGGGACTTAAGCCACGGAACAAAAGAGATTCAAACCAAAGCCTCATCTCCAAGTCGGCCTAGACCAGCGGATAAAGCCGTTCATGTATACTTAAAACCTTTGAAAGGCTATAGAAATTCGAAATAATGGCCTTTAAGGTATAAAAATAGGTTGTTTTTACGAAGGAAAAGTAGCGAGCTGTAAAATACATAAGGCTTTCTCTAAAATCAACCAGTACGCGTGAAGACTTCAATAGCCATCAGAATGAAAATTTTAAATTTTAAAGCAAGAATCGGAGACTACGCAAATGTATTATTAAATGTAAGACACTTGTTAGACATATTCGGCCATTTAACAGTTCGGTTCTTTCGACAACTTAGACTTTTCTGATCACTGTCTCGCTTAATCACTCTTAATCGCCTAATCGCGCTTATTCGCTCTCTCTCCTTTACCTGAGAGTCTAAAGCAATCAATAGGTTGAAAAATAAAGAAGCAAAGCTTCTTCGATATATCATGGAAACATGGCAAAAAAAATAAAAGCAAATAAATGCTGTGATGATATAAATGCAAATCTCACTTTCTGTTGAGCTGTGAATAACATGATGAATTTTCTTGGAACTCTTGATCCTTCTACCAACATCAGGTACGAGCGAATTTTGCTAAGGAGACCAAGCGATGCAAGAAATCAAAAGCAGACAATTTTAATTGGCAATTAAAAATGCATTGTCTTCTCAAGATCAAAAACAACAATAAGCCTGTGAGTCGTGGCATGCAATTAGCACTTGAAGATTCGACGCGCTCAATTTGTCCAAACAAACTGCAAAAAAGGTGTTCAATGTGCTAAATACGTCCCTTTACCTTTGAGCTGACTGCGAATGGTCAGACTACAGTATGGCTGTAACAAAACACAACACGAAGCATCGAGGCGCGTGCCATTTGTTCTATATGGCGATATGAGAATATCGACCGACTGTGGTGTAACGAAAGGTCTGGCGACTGCATATCAATTCTGCAAGCATGAATTATTAATGAGAACAAGCTGAAGCTTCGAGCCCTTGCTTATGCCCGAGCTCAAAAGCGCCCGATAAAATGATATTTTGTCGTCCAGTGTGACACGAACAAGTGATAGGATTATAAGATAATTCATGTTCATAAATATAAAAATATAAGCTAAGTGTCGGAATGGAAAGGACAGACAAAATGTTCATGTGTTGGCTGGAACCCTACTCTGTGACTGGATGAAAGACAATAACCCAAATTCGGAGTGACGCTTCTTGAAAAGACTGTGTTCCCGAACAGCTGTTCCTAAGACCGGGGTTTAGGTCGACTTTTCTCTCTAATGACGTCACAAAGGGGTGCGGACACTTTAACCTCACTGAGCGAAACCACAGACTCTTGAGAAGAAAATTAGTCAAGCACATCTTGATAGGAGCTTGAGTTGCTGCATTAATTCTTCATGCTGTTCGATAAGAAAATCTCTAGACAAACTCCTGAAATTCACAGCACACAACATCATTAAGCAGCGTACAGTTCGAACTTCTGATACGAAACCAATAGGACCGATGGACCAAGTCTTTTGCTTGGGCAGGAGTCATTTGCCCCGCCCCCTTTCAACATTTGGGTGCTTCTTATCGAACGAATTATCAATATTGAAAAGGGGTCTCAGCATCATCTGTTAATGATTTACTTAAAACTGACTGTCATGCACTCATAAATTGTGAATCATACTAGTTATTAGTTCTTGTAGACATGTTTTGCGCTGAGAAAACCAGCTGGCAATTCACTGCAGAGGCGGATTGCTATTACGCAAGTTGTGATTGATGAGTTGAAATAAGAGAAACTGGTATGAAATGACAAGAACCTAGACCCGGGATTAATTTTACTGCATAAGACATATATTGTTTCAAGGACACCTGCAAAGTGACACAACGTCACGGAAACTGTAGATACACAAAGTAATAAAAAACCAGGAATCGAAGAAGCACACTGTTAACATACCAATCAACGGCTCGGACTTCAGGCCTCTAGAAGTAATGATGCAGTTGGCGTCTGTGCGTAGAATCCGTGGTCAACCTGCTACGAAATTAAAGATTATTATTGGTACTGCTCACAAAGTCGCACCGATTACTTGTGAAGCAGCCTTAGTGATTCTGTTTCGGCGACATCTCCTTTGAGTTCGAAAGAATTCGCCTGGCCTGTGTTCTAAAACATCATGTTTTCATTCAAAATGCCGATCGATTCTTACGATCAACCACATCTCTTAGTGTCTAGGAATTCCTTTTACAGCATGAAACAACGTAAATATATGAATTTTTAATTAATCGACAGAATAAAATAAACATGAGTAAGGCAAAAAATACCTGAAGCAAAACAATTCCAAGATTTCTTTAGTGTTTTGCTCCGGGTGTAAGCTCAAAAATGAGTTTTCGTTTTTTGTATGGGTGAGGGGATTGCTTTTAATAAGTATTTGCGATTGATTTACAAACATTAAAATCCTAATCGTATCATCGAAATGATCGCTGCTTTAAAATCAAAATATAGTGCATTTGATGGCACCTAGATAAGTAGTTGAAGGAAAATCGACATTTTTTCTAAATATTGGAGATTCCTTGAATTCCAACAAAGAAATGAAGGCTAGTGAAACTAGAAAATATCAAGAAAATTGGAACGCAAAGGCAAGCAGGCAGAAATGCACGGAACGCGCTAGTAGTCTGATAAAAACATTTGGTGAGAAACTGAGAGTAGCAACGTAGAATTGTCACGTTTATCCATCACCATGAAGCTGCAAACCTCTAGCAACATGACATCGAGCACTTAATGGTAGCTGCCTGGTGATCGCAGTTGGCGTAAAACTCAAGACTAGCAGCTACGGCTCTAGCTACATGACATCTAGAGCTCTATGATAGGCAGTCAACAGTAAACGCAAAAGTGCACACATACTGTATGTGGTATGAGCCAAGTTGCAGATGGACATAAATACGTAAAGACGTTTTCTCTACGATCGAAAATACGTATTGCAAAAACACCGGCATACGCTGCAAATGGTTATTGATGTTCTCCAATCTGACCTTGTCACATCTAAATGTCACTTCATATGACAACTTAGCATACTCTATGAGTTTTTCTTTTGAGCAAAAAAAACAACACCCGTTTTATACTTTCAATGCATAAACCATTGAATTTTATCTTTTGATTAGATTATACAATGGAATGAGCTATCGACTCTGTATTCATCGTCGAAATTGTACATATAACAACTAAATATTATCAGCCTCCACCAAATTAAGAAATCGTTAGGAATACTTCGAACAATGCCTCGAAAAAAGTCTTGCAAATACTTCATAGGCATCTCTGAAAGAAACTGTGCGTAATAATTCATTATTGAACGCACTAATCGACTTAGAAGGATTCCCCTAAAATCAAGGCGCGATCTCTCGACCCAAAATAAGTCAGAAAAGCTTCTATTTCAATGTGACTGGATTAATTAAAGACCCAGACAAAATTAAATTCGCAATCACAAACCTAGGTACAGAGCCTACCGAATTGTCTAGGTGCTACAAGTCACCACTCGCAGACTTGCTGCCGTTTTCGGAAGTTCGTCTCAATTAGTTTGAAAATAACTTTCACAAGTTGAGGATCATAAACAGAAATACAGTTGACTCCCCATCTACTCTAAAAGAAACAGGGTCCCCAAAAGTTGGCTCATGTTTTGTCTTGCGTAATTTTGAATGGCATTTTTCTGATAGCTTCTATACATTAAAACTAGCGCCAAAACACTGCATAAAGAATTTTCAAAGTGATCAAGAATTCTACACTTTACAAATGCCCAGTAGCCTTTTGATTAGGAAAAAAGAGATACGTTTCTTTGGTGTAACTAGCACTACGGTCTAGGTTGTGACCAGTTTTGAATTCTTTCAAAATACGAAATATTGCTTTGCTTTCCGTGGTGGGAAAATTGGCTGGTGTAAGCTCGCAAATTACTGGTATGCATGTAAAATTAATTAATTGAAGTCATAGAAGGTTTCTTAACCATACTATAAGAAACCTTCCAGCCTCTTTCCTTAATAAATGCCCTTTTAATAAGAAACTAGACAGGGTCTTTTGGAAGAAATGGCTTCTATTTTGTGGGTTCTATAAATCTATAAAACAAAGACCGAGCATGTTCTAAAACAAGCATTGTGGTGATGACGCAGTTTGCCTTGACGTGTGAAAGTCCCATAGTTTAGGAAAAAGTAGAGAACAGCTTTAACTCAGAAGACTTATGAAATGCAGTGCCTCAAAACCATTGATGGCTAAGCTTTGTCTAGTGATGGCAAGAAAACAATGCATAGGTCTCAGCTCGTTTTGTTTCCATTATACAATTCGTTATTGGCTCTGAACTCACTATAGGTGGCCAAGAAATTCATATACTTCACATTTCTTTCCTTTAATTGAAGTAAAGGATTAAAAATTAACGCTAATAAACAAATAAAACAGATATCGGAGGTCAGACAAGAAATATTAGAAGTTATTAGAGTGGAGGCGAAAACAGTAATCATTTTATAAACCCTTGAATTCTGCAATTATAAAAGTGTAAATATTCATAGATTTAGTAAACTGAGATCTACCAACAGCAAGTAGACATATTTATACTGAGTAAAAATAACATTGTCTTCCAAGTTGTTTTGTATTTCATCAAAATGTAAATTTGTGTGCTTCAGACAATTTTAGAGAAGTTTGTATCGTGCTGAAAGATTAACGACACATCAGGAGAGGTCAGGTTTTGTAGTTCGTGAAAATTTTGTCAATGGAAAGGTAGCGTATGTGGGTGGCTAGAGCAAAGGCCAAGAACAAAGCTTGAAAACAGTAACTCGTGCTTGGATGATTATCGCTCAAGATGGGTGATACAAAATGTGGATCACAAAAACCAGCCTGTCTTAGGCCCATATTGTACGTCATGATTCTCGTGTGAAAGATCTGGTGAAAGTTGGAGTCCAAACTTAGCTCAATCGCAGAAATCACTATTGATAAACAAAATTTTTAAAAATGGCCTGAGGTGAAAAAGTGAAGTAGTTACTATAGTATGTGAAAAGCAAATCTCATGTTTGCAACAACAACGCAGAACTGGAAGAGAGATCCTAAAACTGAAACAGAGGCCAACCAGCAGGAAAACGTTCAGTACGTGATTATTTTAGAAAACATAGATCAACACCAAATGCATCTTTTTCTCCATGCAAATTTTCAGTAAAGATATCTCAAGCAAAGACAGAGTAAAATGTGAAAGGATAGGCCTGCACCTGCCAAACACTTGAAGTTATAATTGTGTACTTAAACTAATTGTCGAATATATTGCCCGTGACAAAGGAAATGAAAAACTCAAGGCGTGGTTGTCATATGCAAATACTCTCATTCAATATCTTAATCCAAGCACGATCTAGGAAGAAAATCAAAAGCAATAAAAATCTCCTTGTAAGTTTATCACGATCTAGCATCGAGCAGGAACGTTAAGTTTTAAGCTAATACGGCATTCAAATTCACTTCGGCTTTTTCCCACAGAAATTGTAAAAAGCAATAACAATTTCGTGACTTGATTTGCGAACCATTGGCAAATTTTGGATGGCTTCCCATCTGGTCAGAGTGCAAAGAATGCCGTCTTAGACGGGCCCTTTTTCAAAGGAAGTTTGTTATTTTTGTCAACTGAAGTTGATCGCTCGGGAGTAGAGCAAACATCAAGTCTATCTCAGTTCTTTATTTTAGTCAAAGCTTGGTATTATTCATTTCCTCTGTCTATCTTGCAATTAAGCAAATTCTATGAATGCAGACAAAATTTACATTTTCTATGGTCCTGTCATTACCTTTCCCAGCTTTTCAATACTTTGAAAAGGCCCGTGTTTGCATTTGGCAATCAGGAGAAGAGATGGGAATCTAGAGCTTAATTGAGCATAAAAGAAATATTTCTCCTTTGATTTATTAACCTGAGAAGTTCAATTTCAACACATCGTTCAGAGCATCACTTCATAATTGTTTAGCAGACAAAAACCCTCATCTCTGGTGCATACATCAGAGGTTTATCTGCAACAATTTGTACCGATTAAGGTTGATAACGTTCTGGATTAGCGACAGATCAATGCGATCGTCCTTTAAGAGTCTTTCATTCTAGAATCCCATTGCCTCCCCCATTGTCCTGCCAGAACTTCAGCATATAAATGTAAAGAAACATGTTCAGATTGAGTCTCAAGCTCAACATCTAATCTCAAGAAATATCTTTCATTAACTTCCCTATTCTTCCCATTGACATTCTCTGCGTTGTACATTAATCTAGGGGGAGTGTACCATACAGGAGGCAGGTTGGAATTAGGCTTTAGGCGGATACTCGCAAGACAGCAGACTTCAGTGCGCTGCATGAATAATCATCCGTTCTTCAGTACCATTGCAGAAATGTAAACTGCTTAACAGCTTAGCAATGTGGGCTTGTAGACAAGAGATAATGACGTCAGGACACCTCAATCGAACTTAATCTTCTTCAGCATTGCGCATTACATTCTTCAAAACGGGTCGCAAAGAGAGGTGTGGTTTGGGTGAGGTTGGCATTAAGATCACATGTAACAATACAGGTGAACTAACTTTACGAACTCCATTGATGAACTCTTTCCGATAAAAGATTGTAAAATATTTTTGTTTGCGGAACTTAGAGCTGAGCATATCATTGCCTGCTGCAAAATTTTCCTTCGATTTGCATTGACTTACGCGGCCTTAAATAATTGAAAATCAGATCAATATTGAATACTTGAAAAGTCGGTACATATTGAATATCCCTTCATTGTTTCCCTATAAAATACGCAATAGATTGGACATTGAATTAAACAAACATGCTTGATCTTTGTTTGAGTGTGAGTGCAAAAGAGTTAGTTGTGTTCATCTTGGGCAAAAAAGTTGCAACACGCAAAGTAGATGAGATCGCATCAAAGCGGGTCAAGAATAGGAACGCTTTTAATAGGGTAGGTACCAAGGATAGGCAGGCTCTTAATTGAAATATGGATCCCCATGGAAGGAGTGCCCAGTAATTGCAGGCCTTAGTAAAGATGAAGAGAGCTATTTGCTAATTCTCTGGTACTGACGTCATTTCACAACCTCTTTAAACTTCATTCCAATGTAAGTCAGGGCACGTGATGAAGCTTCTTCTGGAGAATGCTAGAGAAACAAGGCCGAAATCTAACTTCTACCGTCCTCCTTGCACTGACTTGGATCTCGTTGCAATGAATGTTTCGTGCGTGCCTACGCTAAAGAGAGAGCTAGAACCGTGCTGCAGAGAAAAAACCTCTACGCTCACCTTACAAGCAATTGATAGAAAAATTAATTAAAGAAATGAAATAAAAGTAAAGTAAACATAGAATCTGAACAAGAGAATCCAAAAAAGAAAAATCCCTGGGTAAGCAGTTGTTTGGGACTACACGCACTGGAAAAATACTTTCTCCCACAAAATAGGTATTGCTCCTACAAAAAAGCCAATTGCCTACTTAGGAGCAAGTTTACTTAAACAGACAATCAGAATATTTCAACAGAACAAGTCACAGACACAGTTTCATCCTCAGTTTTGCAATAGGTAAAGCTTGCATCAATCTGACATATTGATTTGCATTATACAAAAATACAGCCGATAAATGTGTTCAAAATATTATCAGTCTGGTAAGCCCGTGACAGCTCCTATCAAGATCGTTAATTATTAAAAGCGCTCAAAAGCTTCAACAAAATGTTCTCAGGAAATTTCAAATAATGCGAAAAATTCATGTTAATTTTGTTGATGAAGAGACTTTAACATACGCAAACATGTCCTAGTCGCCTTCCACTTTTTTGCAGGTGCAAACAACCATGAAATTCGAACTACAATATCAACTCTGCTATCTGTTTAGACTATTAAGTGCTTTTATGTATTGCATATTTAGTGCTACGTTGTTTCTCTGAGCATTTACATGGCAATGAAATATCGTTAGGATCATTTGTCATCTTTCCAATTAAATTTTGACACAGAAACATTCTCTATTAAGTGTCTTTTCAAGAACCAAGGGCCACGTTCATGGATGCCGGAATACGAAGACGGTTGTAGCAATCGATTTCATTCATTTAATTGGGAATTACTACTGGGTGTTGCTACACCAGACTTGGTCAAAGTTTATCAGTTCTATTTGAAATACAGTCTATTTGCTATGAGTCGATCACTAAAGACAGCGGAATCTCCCGTTCCACAATGATTAAGAAAAATAGCTGAGACCACGAGGCTCCAGTGACAAATGATAGCCAAACATATTTAAACTAATACAGTGCGCCATTGATTGGTGAATAATATGTAACAGAATACGAACCAAGCACTGATATTGCGTCTCAAACTAGTCTAACAATATTTGCCCAAGATCTTCCCTCCTTACATTCGCAGCACATAAACATAACTTTAAGGCATACCTTTCAGTATAGCACACAACACTGGACATACCTTCCCCGCAATATTTGAAGTGAAAGCATGCTTATACCATGGTATTACCACTGAAGTAAAGCTACCGAATTTTGTTTTCAGAACATAATGGAGGTGGCTGAGAAATATTTGTCTGCCCCGTTGGGCGGCTGATGACGCAGTATGCACACACGTTAACACGACAGTCAAATTTCTAGAAGCAAATACTTCAGTAGTAGGCATACATCCTTTTGTGTTTGTTCGCGATTTGAAGCAATCTAATCAACCCTGACGATATACCTCAGGCTATCAACAAAGTTTCGCTTGATACAGCAAGCTATTAGCAGGTCAGATTCAATATGAAATTACGCAATACAGAGAGAGAGTGAATAACTATTGCTATCTCGATCTATCTAAAATCGTCAGTGGCAGATGTTCGCTGTGATGATTCGCTCTGATGTCCATCTTCGATACCTAACACCTACCGGCTCAAATGCTTTATCCAAGGAATGACGTCACATCAGACAGCGCTGTTTGCATCCCTAAAGAGCTATAGGTATCATTTCCAAAAATCTGGGTAAATTGGCGTTCCGTAGAAACGTTGCCACCCACTTTGATACTTGACGAAATGCAAAGGAATACACAAATAACGACTTGGTTTCAAATTAAATCTAAATCAACGCAGGCTTCCACTTCATCATTATCTGCATTAGAATGCCTCAATTTGAATTTCCATGCATAGATGAGGTACCAAAGTAGATACGATGTTACTTTGACGCATGTGTAGATGTACCTAAAAGCGTGTGTATAATAATGTGGTGATCAAAACTGTATAAAATCTGCAAATATGACGTCATGCCTACCAATGAATTTAGAAAGATCACATTGCTGGCCCCCTCCCCAAGGTCTCTTTACACCCCTCACGGTTTCAATATAGACCAGTCAAATTTGGCAAGACCGTTAGTAGGTTCTGCTTAGCTGAGATCGAATGACCAATTATAATAAATAATCTATGCAGGAATGTCAAATCATGATATATCACTGTTGTTAGATTTCTATTGACATGGAAGGCCATGAAAATCAAATTTTTGCCTTTTCCAAAAGGTAGCCTCTTATTCATCTCCTTTGACATGAACATGAGGCTCCTTAGAAGAGGCGTTTATAGGCTTTTCAACTCATCTGCATCTGACGATAGTAAAAATACTGAAGCCTGTCTAGAAATTTAGATTTATTTACGCCTTCATCACACGTAAAACATCTACACACAAAAAGACATGCCTTGTTGTATGGTGAAGATGATCCATACAACAACAGTTGGCAGAGTAGCATCCACAGATCCTTGTCTTAACTCTCTTCCTAAGCCGCAAGTTTTCTTGCATGGAACCATCCGACCCTACTTAAGCAACACCTGAGTATGAGAGCTTTTCTCAACAAAACCAACACTGTCCGAATCATGCAAATTTCCAACAAAGTCAGCTAAATCCCCCATTTTTAGTTTCCCGTTCCCCGTTGAGGATGCAATTCAAAATGTGGCCTTTTTACACATTGACACAATCACTACAGAAAATCCCTTCCTTAAGACCCACCATACTTTTGATTAAATCCCTGTTGGAGCACGAATTCGCTTCATACGGATACGCTTTTGCACGTTAAACATCCATTTGCGATTCACCTGTTCTCGCTTCAGCTGCCAGCCGCTTTGTCGCAGGTCAGTTAATCGAATAGCAAAACAGCAACTTTGGAAGGTCAGTCAAGCCATCCTCGAATTGTCTACCTTGTTTCTTCGCCTTTTCAAACTGAACACATTTCAGCTCTCAAACAACCAAACTTAGCAAATCTTACCCTTACTTAAGTGTGTTTCTATGTTTAGGTCTTTGAGGTAATGTGATTTTAACTTGTGGGTTTGCACAATTGCTGAAGTTTTGGAAGCCATTATGCCAAAGGGGTTACAATACTTTCGTCCAGGTAGTATACAAATATCATCGCACTAGCGTGAAACAGCATTGGATTCTCCATACATAATAATTCTTGACAAAAATCTCCAAAATCATCTTCTTCCACCTGCCCTAAATCCTAACCTTTCAGTTTTCAAGTAAATTTCATCTCCCCTATATTATCCGCCAAGCTTGCAACTGCAACTATCAAACACATTTTATTTTTTTCTCAGGCAACACAGCACTTTCGGTGTATTTCAGCGCCCTTTATAACAATGTATTTGGCCTATATGTGCCCAGAACTGAGCTATCATATATGACCTAAAAAGCGACCTTTTAATCCGCTCTGGGCAGCAAGGATTTTCATTCGGGTAGAGTTTTCTACAGCGGAAGGTAAAAGTGAAGAAGTCTCTGGCTTTTGGGGTTTTGAAAGGACCTTCTCAAAGATTCAAGTAGTACCTCCAATCTTTCATACTTCCAGGGCGGTTTTTTTAAGCATTCCTTGAAGTTTCTTCCAAGCAACTGAGAATAACTGAATAAGAAATGCTGAAATGTATAAATATTGGCTAATACACCCGTTTTGTCCTATGAATCCTTCTCCCCCAAGGTTCCACCTTACGGTGTGACTTCAGCTACAGTTCATTCTTTGAATAAATGTCTGGGCTTGCAGTCAAGCGAAACAGGTGGGAAAGGGTGAGGGGCAGAAAATCGAATCGGATATTAAAGTGATATTCATCAACAAATTTAAGCATTCATGATTCAGTATAAACCTTTTCCTCGAAAGAAAAATCAATTCGATCATTGCTTCAAACTTGCAACAGGTTATCGAGCTGTTAACAGAAGTTAACGCTCGCTTCAAAGATTACTCAATGTCACTTCTTCAATTACTTCTATTAATCAAGCATTCATGATTCTATATAAACCATTTCCTCGAAAGAAAATTCAATTCGAAATTTGATGGATTTAAAAGCATGAGCTTCGATCATTGTTGCAAACTCGCATCGGAATATCGAGCTTTTAACAGAAGTTAACCCTCGATCCGAAGATTACTCAACATCAGTTCGTGATAAAGACAAAAAAATTCCTCCGCTGAGAGAGACTAGAGCAGTCTACCACGTGAAGGCCCTACTGAAAGTGTCTTGAAAATTCTTCCTTGGAAAATAATTAAGTTGTTATTGTTAATTGTTATGTCACGATTGTTATTTTCCATTGTGGAATCCCAAAGGAATTTCGGCACCACGATCAGGAGTCACAACCACAATATGACGTGTGAAAAGTATTGTTGTCAGCTGGTTTGTAAGAGACTGCAAGTTTAATTTTTTCACCTACAGGCAGTTAAAAACAAACAAAACTAAAAAAGCAGACGTTTTGAGACTCTTCTAGGAAACTGGGACGAATCTATAAATAAGCGAGTACTAAGTCGTCTACATAAAGTTGACTAGGTGCACATATGTATCACTGAACCTTTGACTGCCTTTAATGCATTTACTTTCACTGCTCAAAAAAGATTAATGGTACATACTGCTTGTTATGTCTTTTGCACTGTAGGCATCCGTTGGCAAACGCATCTAGCTTAAACCAGTCTGTTACCACATTATGGCGCTAGAAACTTGTCATGTTCCTTGAGAAGGAAAAGAGAAATAGTAAGTTAAAACGCCCAGTGGGAAGAACTGATCTATGCTTAGCTTTGCGTCTGCCGCTGATTCTTAAGAATTATTTACAACCCTCTATCTGCATACTCAATTTTTGAACAAATCAAATCTGGCACGGGGGTTTGGGTTACCACATCTCACAAGGAGGTGACCACTGCATTACTAGCGTCTTATGAGCCTTAACTCGCCATTCTTGGCATCTCGAAATCACTCGATTCTGACATAACAAGATTTCGCGATCAGATTTTTAGTGGTAGTAGTAATAAATAAATGTCCCTGTGCAATAAACGCATTACGGGGCTCATCAACCACATCATCAATAAATTAATTGGATTTTGATAAACAACTGGAGAGATTCCTAATCTTCTAGATCATCTTGATCAGCCTTAAGCAGGGAAACAATCGCAAAACCAACAAAGATTCTGCATTCCTTCTTTTTGGAAATTAAAGCAGATGGATGGATATGAGTGTGTGTGGATTAAACCAGAACAGTTTAAATGCAAGTTGACATGCTGTCTTTGAAACTTCACAGTTTGCAAAATCATCTGTTTCTTGGGCATGGTCATTTACAGACTGGGAGGTTCTGCTCTATACATGACTCTATGACTGCAGCTCATATGCTTGAAAGGCTTGGATAAACAGAAGTCATTGTATTAACAAACGCAAAACCAAGTATACATTTTCAGGCCTTGTTCTCAAGTGAAAGCTTATATCACCATTCTTCAAGACACAGGCACAAACAGTGTCAGAGGCGACGAGAAACGTCCTTCTCTTCGCGAGAAAGATTTATTATAAGATAACATTTTGCTTTATATACACGAATTGACACCCTTAAAAATCTCCATATTGCATGATACATTTACAAACCGGTCGATCCAAGTGTCACGAAAATCCATTAAAGCCCCATAATGGACAGTCAACTGGATCCACTAACGATCCATTGGTAACGCCATTAACGCCACCCCACCCCCCACCCCTCCCCCAACTTCCAAAGAAAGAGAATAGAAGCTAATAAAATTTGTCCAGCAAAGAGGAATGATCCATGAGTCAAGACAAGGCTAGTGACTTCAACAATTATCTACCAGCGTTTCAACAGACAGCAATTGTCAGGTTTAAAGTAAAAACAAACTATATGGAACACCCTTACCACACTTTAACTGATAATTCTTATGAGCTTACGAAATAAACCTTTGATGCTGATAAATTCACTTTCACCATGTACATGTAGAACATTTTTCTTTGCATTGCCACAGCACATTTAATAATTGAGATTAGCAAGCAATGTAAAAGGCACGACTTCTTCAGTTTGAAAAAGATAAGTAAAAGACAGTGATTTTAACAATGCCATAAAGTGATTTTAGAAAAAAAGTTATGGGGAAGAAAATTGAAGCTTAAGCAGTTACTTCGCACACGGAAACTGATGTGCCATTGGCTGAGGATTCAAAAAATCAAGTCGATAATAAACACTTTATCTAAACAAATCAAACACTTTATCTTAACATTTCAGAGGCAGATAGCAAAATAAGGTTTTTGCAAACCCAGACTACAGGTTCAATCTCACTTCATTGAAAGAACAATTTCTAGAGATATACAAAAGCATTATGGCAAAAATACATGGCTGTTTGTCACTAGGGCTATTGCGAGCTGCATGGGCTATAAACCTCTCCTTGAATTTTCCAACGACTGAATTTGCGACCTGCAGAGAACGTAGCAGAAAATGCCATCATCTCCATTTGAGTTTATTGAATTATTTTCTGCATAACAATTCATGCTTACACCACCCCCTGCACTTAATTCAACATATTTAAGTCATGAATTATTCAAGCCATTTTTCAGATTCCAATGTAAATTTCATACTGCAATTAAGTGCTTAAAATCGTTTTATTTCCCAATCCACTCATAAGCAATTGTGCGTTTACATTTAAACAGTGATCAAGAAGGCTATTCTGCTAAAGGTAAAAGAGAATTATACCTCAAGACGCGCGCATTCTATCTAGATGACCTCTTTGGTTTAGCGAGGATAAACAACTAAAAGAACAATAGCGACCCAGTTTAAATTCGACAGCTCGTAAATGCCACGGAAAGCGACCAAATGAGCATAGAAGACAACTTGCAAAAAGCTTAACACAGCACTTGTTTAATTGCTTGAACTTATAAACAGAATCGCAAATTTAAAGCAAATGCTTTAATGTGACCAAATGTCATAAAAGGAAACGCTGAACAAGGAGTTGTACAAGAAACGTACTTTTAAAGAAAACTAACTAGGAGTTTAAGCTGTTCCGGCAGAAAATAAGGGGACTAGCCTCCCTCTAATAACAATTTCCACTTGAATAGGAGGTTTCCTATTACAACTAGTGCGAAGTGAAGGGGCGTACCCAGCCACCACCTCCCCCTTTGAAAAGTACAATGGCGGAAGGTACCACACACCTTAATACCTTAGAACAAACGACACATGAAGTCTTTATCAGACAGAAAGACTTTTCACACCTTTATATAATGAATACATAGAATTCCCTTTGCATGATCACCAAAGCCTTTTCTTTTGGTCCCGCCTCTTCATGATTTCCCCCTTTGATTTCGCTTAAAACCCTACGATCGTAATGGCAAACAGACGACGGTGCTTTATGAAAACAGTTTAATTAGTAACGCAGAAGAAGGCTTCCACTCCCTCAACATTTACATTAAAAGACTTTTGTTGAAACCATAGAATACCCTTAGAATGGACTAGAAGTCTAAACAGCTGATTTCCCAACGGTTCCGTGTTCGGCTAAAGTTAAAAATCTAAAACGATGCTAATTTTTAGAAAGTCAATAACGGTTGGAACAACTGTGGAATGCTCTTTATTCTCTTGTCAACTAATTAAGACGATCAACCTAGAAGGTAATGTTCATCAAAACATCGATTAAGTCGGTTCAAACCAGATTCTCTCTACTCTACTTTCTTCACCAGACACAAAAACTCAGATGGAGCCCAGGTTAATTTATCAGCGCATGCGCTTTGTCGTGAATGGCGCATTATAGGAGCCACTTCCAAAATGGCGGGCAGGGAGACGATGATTTGCTGATGGCTTAATGATTGCCAAACATTTAGGTTCACTCACATTTGACGAAAAATACGGAAAGGGAGATGATATCGGGAAACTGAAGATCAAAGAGCGGCATATTGAAGAAATTGGCTTGTTCTCGATGCTACAATTGTTTGTATTGAAACTAATAACTTTACTTCATATCCTCTGAATAGCCTCCTTTGGTCCTTGTTTTCAAACTTCAAATGCACCTTCCCTCAAATGTATTACTACCGAGAGACACTTTTCCATCAACCTAGGTCTAGCTACAGTTGGCGTTTAAACCTTGAGCTACAAATTTAGCGAATGGAAGACTATTAAAAACACAAAACAATGCGTTCCTACAACAGGAAGAAAACTCCTAAAGTACAAAAGCAAAGCCATTTTAGATATTCGTTTTCTTACTTGGACTCTTCGACTAGGAGACGAGTGTGCGGACCATGATTGGTCAAAAACAAATATCCCATCATGCACCTGCAATCTCATGTGGCTTACGACTTGAATCATGTTGCAATCGACAATTCATTTCGTCAGCTTTTGGCCATTTAACGACGTTTGCATACTTTAAGGCTACATATCCTCTTTCCAGATATTACGTTAGCATTCTGTCAGGAGAAAAAGCAGTTTGAATCTGCAGCAAACGTTGCGCTGCCTTAGTTTATCTTGGTTTAGCCCCCAATCTGAACCCAGGTTAAAAAGATGTATTGGAAACAGAGCAAGACCTTTTTTACACCACGGGAACATAATAAGTTAAAAAGATTGAAGTAAAAAATTTCGAATAATGAGTTAAAATACGAAGAAAGAAATCCAGTTGCCTATGACCTTTTTTCTTCCTCAACCCTATGCAGTGGTGGGGCTGCGATGGCCCTCCTGGTGTGGGCAGTTCTCTCTCATTCAACAGGTCCCTTGCACTTTGCGATGGAGCTGCGATGGCTCCCCTGTGCAATCGGTAAAAGAGAGGGGCAGTGCGGATAAATGGCTTGGCCTCGAGTGCTGGCTTGAAAGCATGACCCGATAGCTCAGCGGTAGAGCACTTGGCGTACAAAGTCAAGGGTCGTGAGTTCGAGTCCCAGTCGGTTATTTTTCAGTGTATCTTTGAATTGATAGCAAAATATATAAAACAACTTTATTAAATAGATATTTGATCTAGCTAATATAGCTTCGATTCATGCTACCGAACCGATGAGATTTAATCCAGGTAACTATTTGACAAGAAGTTTCCCATTAGCAACATACACCGGTCTGCTTAGAGAAAAACCTGTCGCCAGAAACTAGTACTACACATCCATCCATGTTTCAGGAAACAAAAACATCATTGAATATTCCTCTATGTTCCACAGATATTATTCAACGCAGAGATTCAATAAAGATCGAACTGGTGCAGGAAGTAAAACTTTCTGTTGGCAGCAACCTGCTGTGAATTGCTAACTTGCTAAATGTTGTTTAGCAACGGCGGTATCCAAGATTTCTAGAAAATTCCCCCAAATTCAAGGAACTTTCTTCTCATGGATTTTGCTGCAAAGCAAGCTAGGTGGCTGGTGTACCAATGTACATGACCAAAGCCCACACCTTGAAGATGTTCGCAAATTTCTGCTTGAGAAAAACCGTGGTTTAAGACACCATATGACAACCACATACATGATGCAGTTAACGATATGCTGAAAACAGCAGGTCAATTTTGCGGCTTTGAAATCAACCATGTTCTGCCGATTTTCACACACATAAGAGAGAAATTCCTCAAAAAACACATTTGCTCTTAAACAGAAAATCCAAGTTTGTAAAAAACTCGCCCCCAGACAAACTGATACGGTTCAATTGTGTTTGTAAATGTACAGGATGCCTTTACAGGTCGAAAATGTGGCAAAAATGCTGCGTATTTTGCATAAACCTGCTGAATTATTTCCAACAACAAAAATTTAGTACAGAAGTAAATTTTTTATTGGAGTAACTCCTATTCCGTTATTTTTAAGCTCAAAAAGCAGTAACAGGCAATTGCCTGTAATCCAATATTCAAACAAGCGTGAATCTCATACCTCAAATATGTCTGTTTCTGGAATTGAGGTTTCCGCAACTTGCCCAGTGAATCGCAAACACTTCAAACACTTAACACATCTTAACATTACCACGCGACCAAAGAAGACTTTATTCTCAAAATGATGCAGTATGCCAATTAAACAAACTCAAATATCCCAATATAGGGCTCTCGTTCGTCCTGGCAGATGGACCAATGACTCAAGGTAGTTCACAATTATTCACGGGGGGGCTCACCGTTGACATGCATTCGGGGGGTCGCATGCGATGGAAAGAATTCATAATGACGGCCGGAAAATAAGTATCAATGTTTGCTAAAGAAGCAGAGAACAGCTTTGCATTATCTTTCTGAAAATAAAATGCCTCATTACTGCGCATAAATTGCAAAATCTTTACAAATATAACAAAGAATAGTTGTCATGTGCTTTTAAGCTTTCAATATCACATATTTTCAGAGAAAATATTTGTCATCTTAAAATTTCTGACTCTCGTAACGATCTGAAATAGCAAACATGAAGAATTATGATTTTGCATTTTAAAGCTTCGGCTTCAACTTAAATTATTATTCTCTACAAAAAAAGCTCATTTAATGAAATAAGTTTCATTGGAATATCTAGAGAATGAGGATTCTATGTAAGTAGTTGCATAGAAACGCAGATGCTAAAACGTATAACATACCATAAATTTAAGCAGAGCAGGATCAAGGTGCAAAGACATTTTAAATCATGTTTTCCCATTAAGCCCATTATTTGACCTTGGCCAATATTAAAATCTATTAATTATAAATAAAAAGAAATTCAACGGTTTTGTGAAACTTCGATTGCTTATTCAAATTTAATGCAAAACATACGACAATTAAACCCATACTTAATGCAGTGAAGACAACAAAACCTAAACAAAATTTTATCATAGGTAAGGTCTGCATCGCAGTGGTGGACTATTCCTACAACGTTTAGACGGAATCAATGACAGTCGTCGAAGCAGCGAACGCTGTAAAAGCCAGACCATGATTTTTTCTGGAATCAGGAATCGATTACTCAAAGATCTAAAATCGTGTAAGTTGTGTTGGCGTGGCAAATGATCATTTGAAAAGCAATGCAGCAAGAAAGATTAAGCATTAGTCATTATTTAAGTAGAATAGATTATACTGTGGACATTGATTGCCAGGGGAAAACAGGCAACAGTACTGCTATCCACTGATAACCTGCACATTTAAAGTATTATTATCTCAGATTAAATTTGGCAACTCATGATTTTCATGAAAAGAAAAGGTAACATGTTAGAATTAATCATGTCGTTATGCACTCGTTATCAAGGGTAATGAATCTTAAAAAGAAAAGCTTTAATACATTGCCTGTGGTAGCTTTTGAGCAGGAAAAGAGAAAGTCGTCGAAAGATGCAAGAATACAGAATATAAATAGCTAGAGAGCCAGAAGATGGCTCCAGAGTGACTGGCAATCGTCATCTTAAGCTCTGTGTCAGACTACGCCATAAATGCGTTTCTGCAAACTACTGACCTTGCTTTACAACTAATCATAGAAAATTTCATTCAATCTTCTTATGTCTGCAGACAGGTGCTAATTGGATTGGAAAATTAAAGAGCTGTACAAACAGGACTATTCGTAAGGACAAGACTACAGAGCACCTGCTGAAGACAAAAGCACCACTATTATAACAACACAGGCATCTACAAATGAAAATGTTTTCAAATCTCAATAAAGCTAATGGGCGGGAAGACGGTGCAAATAATATATTCTGGAATATAGCTGGTACAGAAATTTCATTAAACAATTCTATCAAGGTGCGAATCCCATAAAATCTTTCAAAATCTTAATTTTGCAAGGCTTTAGTGCGAGATTTTATTCTGGTCACAAATTCTGCTGGTTGCGAGAAAACCCGGCACGCTTTGACAACACCAACTCCAGTCAAAACTTTAAGCACATACGGCTGCAACTAGACATGAACTCATTATTCAACATAGATATGTAACTTGACTTCTTCTGCTCTTATGATGGAGGGGTATTTCGCTCAGAAAAGTGTGTAAGAGATTTTTGTGATTACGAATGCCGCAATGATTTTCCAACGATTTTGTGATTTTTAAGAATATTGTCAAATTTCATATGATTTTTGAGATTTTGTCGTAATTTGCGCTTTTGTGTGACTTCTCGTGATTTTTAATGATTTTTAGTGATTTTTAATGATTTTTAATGATTTTTAGTGATTTTGTGATTCTGTGCGATTTTACTGATTTGTTTGAGAGTTTTGAGGATTTTCACTTTTCTTTGTATGATTTGTTTGCAGAACGCACGAAATTCTTTTAGTGTTTTCCCCCATTTGTGTGACAGTCTCTTGAATGACCAGTATTGTTTGTCTCCCAACGAAAAGGCAGCTTGGCTAGTTGGCATCTTATTCACCATACACCAGCATGCAGTCGACTTCATTCTTGATATAAAGCTTATTATCATATTGATAAAGTGCTATGATTCTATAAGATACACTAAGGCTAAAGTTCTGTATTGTTTCAAGATGGAACGAGTGCTCTAGCGAATAAAGACTGGATAGAGACAAATCCTATTTGCCACTTGTTTGCCTTGGTTCTCAACTTTCAATAATCCACCTGCCATATAATACCAACAAACTACATGCAAGAAAAATAATTGGATTCTTTAATCTACACCTTCAGTTTTGTGTTGATTCTTTTTATCCCCAAATCTTTTTTGAAGTCACCGTATAGTTTGTTAAACGGCTTTTCTGACTGAGGGAAACGTGGAAAGGTCTCTTAAGTTCAGAACTTTTTAGCAGACTGTAAAAGGGGGAATAAGAACAAAGTGCTTGTAAAACATTTTCAGCAGCTTTCAAGTTTTCTTTTCGGTTTCAGCTTTTAACCCCTTCAAACTTTTGCATTCTTTGTATCAAATTGGTATTTAATGTGAATTTATTAAATTTGGAACGAAGCTTGCCGCACATTTCGAAGCTCGATTTTCAAGCAAGTTCCCCCGTTACACCTGACAATTTTTTTGAGTACGTTTAGAAAATTGCGTCGCATTAAATTGACAAATGTTGCTGAATTCTATCCTATCAGAAGAATGGATCAGTAATGTCATTTTAGGATTTAGGCGCTTTTTCGTGATTAAATGATTTAAGTTCAGAATATGTCAGAATGCAGCTTTGCAACCGTTTAAGAGCCGCATTATTTACAGCCGATGAGTTTCAATGACGTCACAGAAGCGAAGTTAAACAGTATTGTCCTTTTATGTATTCCATCCGCGTCTGTTACGTAAAGGGGTGAAAAAGTAATGGAAATTTTGATGGCATTATGAGGAGAGAATTCGGCTGCTTGATACGCTAAAAACTGCCGCTGCGACTGGTCTGCGTTTCTAAGTCGAAAATGACGTCATACCATTTGACTTGGTATACCATAAAAAGGCCATAGGAACGGATTCCTTTATTCTGCTATTCCATTGCTCCATCAGCATATTTCTAGTCCGTCGTTTTATCTGCTATAGAGGAAATGAGCAGATGGAGCTTATTTTTCTTTAAACATCAGTAGGAGATAGCGCAATATTGGTTTAATGCACAATGGCAAAGCTGCGCAAGTTGATTTTCGAACAACCTTTACAAAGGGTTCCGCTGAGATCTTCAGACACATGATGCGGCTGTTAACGAGGCTGTCACAGCTAAACGAGGCTCAGCAATATTGCATGGGTAGCGAAAAATGTGTGATGCTTGTGAAAAACCGTTTGTAATTAAAACTGTCCCATTGCGTATCCTTCTTTGGAGGAACCCATGTCTTTGAATCGGCAGATGTCATAGCTGTAGTTATTTCGTGTGACCTTAAGATTGAAGGATCAGACTCTCAAAGTGTTGTGAAAACCAATCACGTGGTCAATGTTGACCGGCGTAGACATTCAGCTAAATTGCAGCCTCGGTTTCGCTCACAGCCAGTCACTGCCGCCAGTGCAACGGGGGTTGAAATTCCAGCTTTTAGCTTAGCTGTTTATCAAATACTTATTGATCAAGGCTTTTCATAAGATCAAAATTTGACAAGAATAAGGCAGTCCATTTGAACATTGGAGTTTCATGCTGCACTTATCAAGAGCTACCATCAGCTCGCCTTGCTGGAAATGAAACACTTAATCCTACCCTCAAAACACCTGCTAAAACGATGATATATCCAGGGCTTTCAAGGATATGGACGTGAAAGTATGTCTCCCCACGCTGTAGATGATAAAGCAGGACTCAGATAGAAACAGCTGAAATCGGGGTATTGATCGAAGTAATGAATTGAACGGTAGGACTCACTTGATGCAAAACATGTCGCAAATGCGTCAAATAGCAAATGCAGAGGCAAATTACAAACTCGAATAGTACTCTAAATAGGATGGGGAAAACTTTAAACCTCCTATATGCCAGTAAGGAACTTTGATAAATATCATGATATAATAATAAATACGTAATAAATCGGTTTTATAGCAAAAAACAACAAAAAAATGATAATAATAATAAATGAGATCGTAATAATATAAATTCTCATTTTGAACTCCAGTTAAATCTACAATTATAAATCTTTGACTTACATAAATCGATGTAGTAGGAAAAGCAGTCAGTTTTATGTTGTGTTTCCTACAGCAGAATTTCGAAATAGCATGGAACAACCGCATACTTTTTGCAAACTTAGACTCGTCTGGAAAGACGCCAATTGGTCAAAACACAGCCAATCATGCGCTCCTTCCCGCAACCAAAGTTTCGATCCCCAATTGGCAATTCATTTTCCCAGCTTTTGTCAGTTTCTGGCGTTCTCTGAGATGAAAGAATACTTTAAGCTTGCAAAAAAGTTTTGCTCCAATGTTTCCAGCAACTGGTGGGAATATTAGCAAGACATAATGTTATGCGTAGGACTTCTGTTTTAGGGCAAATTTCCGGCTCCCTCGAAAGGTGGTAGCTAGGAAATTCTCTCTTGAAAAAACGACTTGTAGCCCGCTACCAATCGAAGAAAAACAACTTCCTTGGCTTAAGGAAGAAAGCGAGGAGGATGGCTGGTGAAACTTTCGTTTAAAAAGGCCCTTCCTAGTTGATAAAATGTTGCTCCAAATCTTACAGTGAATTTAAAACTTTTTAAGTGAACAGCCTATAAAACCCTGCTAAAGAATTTCGCTTGCGTCTAAATGATTACGAACCAGTCCGATGCATGTTTGCTCAATCCGCAAATCTAAAGTTGATTTGGGGCAGAGCGGTGGATTGGAGATTAAATGTTTTTAACAAGAAAATCACTTTGCGTAGAATAATTGACCCTACTTTAAGTTGGCAATCGCAGAGATGTGTCATATAGAAATGGCTGTGAACGCAACCTAAATCGAGTTAGCATCAGAGATGTATGTAAAATGCAAAAGGGCATACGATGAATTTGGTTTTTGTGATTCGGCTGGCAAGTCCCATTTTCGGAAAGTTGCAATACTTGATAATGACATTATGAACAGATGCTTGATAAGCAAATTAAGTACGAAACTTGAATTTGCGATTTAACGCAGCTTTCTTCCGCATATTGAAGTGCTCATTGCTACGTACATCACGATATTCATGCAAGATTAGGCACTTCACAACAGGACGATAAACAGTAGCATTTCATCAAAGTAAAATTTGGCCATTTGAAGTAAAAAACCTTATCAGACCACCAAGGTCTAGATAACAGGATTCTTTGAGGAAAATCTAAAGCTGCGCATTGTTCTTGGGAGATTTCTATTCAAAAACAGTTTTTGGCTCTTTCTAGTATAAACAAAATTTACTCGTTCAAAGATGTTTTCCCGAAACAATTTGAAACATGATGCATATGGCTCTGAATTTCAAATATTCTTTGATACAAGCGGATATACTCCATTGAGGTTATTAATCTCGTGCTTCGAGTGTTATATCCATAATTTCCCCTAAAAAGGTTTCATTTGAGCATCACTGTTTGTTTCGTCGATGAAGTCTCTACTTCCTTTGCCAATACGTCTTTTAACAATATCATCTTAAACCCTATAACCCATCTCATTGTTTATATCATACCAATTGAAGCGAGGTACGCAGTTGTTAAAAACGTCATTGCCCATCTGAGATAGTTTGTTTGCCAATTTCATGCAGTCCTTATCTCCGTACTTTTCATTCACTAGAGCGCTCGGTCAGTGAAGGGTAAAGCGTAGTCCAATAGCTGTTTACGAATGTTGTTTGGAATGCCCTGTCTGGGGCGCTGCGTCCTGGGCCACAAACCGTGTGATTGGGTGGCCAGTTTCCTTCCAAAATGCTCTTTACCTTTGCTTCACCTAGATACCCATATTGCGCAGAGGGAACTGAGGGAGGGGCGTCAACTGCAAAAGGGAGCAGCGGGGGTAGCTTCCTCTCCTGCTCCCAATAAAAACTCAGTTTAATTGATTCTCAATTGCTTTGCCGCTATTTCTAGGATTTTTATCTCTCCCCCGACCCCCACCCCCTTTGTCCTGAAGATGTGAAAAATTCCCCGACTGACAGTCGTCTAGGATGATGGTCGAATGCAGTCACGTGACGTAGGCTTTGGTCTGACTCAATAGATAATTGGTAGTGATGGTCTACTTCATTCATGCGAGAGTCACTTGTTTTAAGTTTATGCAAAAGAATATATTTTTGTTTTGAATCTCAGGGTGAATAAGAGCTAACAAAATTATATCAAAATTGCTTTTGACTGTTCCGAGCAACAAAAGATGAACGCGAACATAGAACAATGAGATAAAGAAAAGCCTGCCGAAAATGGGAAAAAATCAAGTGTAACTTAACAAAGTATACATTTCAAAATGGCCGTCTTATAAGGCAAACTTTTTGTCCTGAAAGCATTGTGGGCAGAATTTAAACCGCTGTAGGTAATCAACCTTCAAAAAGTAATTATGGCGGGGTAACCATGTTGGAAAGGTTAAAACAAAATACCTGAATAATTCAACAAAGGCGGGCAGAAAGCATTACTCACCAGTCACCACTCGCCAAAATGTTGGGTTCTACGGACGGTTGTCTTTCGCTCTGCGTGGAGGTTCCACAATAACATCGATCGTAAAGACCTTTAAAAAATTCATGTTGACAATCAAATGAATTCCACAAAATTTGCCAGACAAAACTATATGTCTATTTAAAGGAGTGCGGGTCAAATGGCAAAGACACGCCCATTTCAGTTCATTGCGGCATGACCGATAAATACTCGAAAAGAACGAAAAGTTGCAGAAAAATTCCTACAAACTAATCTGCTGAGAAAATTAAACCAATTATACAAATAGACTCATATATTTATTATGTTATTGCTTTTTGTATGCTGCGTTTGGCATCACCCACGCATCAACACTATACTTAAGAACATTTTAGAGGAAACACCCTTGCTTCCAGTATTCCTATGCGCATGAATTGGCCCAAAGAAAAAGGGGGACCAACAGTCTAGCAAACAAACGCGAAAACACTCCATAACGCAGACTGTCTCGAAAGGAAAAGAGAACACTTGACCCAAATCCAAACTATTTTAAAGTAGCAATCTTTCGAGATTAACAGACAGCGTTCCTTAAAACCAATAAAAGCTCCTTCGTGGAGTATCATCTCAAAACAGAAGTCTGCAGAGGTTCTACTGGTAGTCATGTCTATTCACTTCACTAAACTTTTCGATCTTGTAGCACATGTCAAAACACTCGTTATAAATTTTTAATGAAGATACACTGGAATAATACATAGTATGTTGCTCTGTTTCTCCTCAGCATCACCATAGCTTTGGAAATTCATGACATTGTAAGCAAAGCACAAAATGCTTAAAGCATTAAAGCCTTAAAGATGCTGCTACTTCTGGCACACATACTCATTCTTTCACATCAAGATAGAGATACTGAAACACAAATACTTTAATCCTTTATGGTTAACAAATTGATGGATCTTTATATACATCTGATGATCTTTATGATTCTGAAAGGTTTGTGTGAGAAATTGCACCTCTAGCCTGAAACAACTTTTTAAGGCCACTGAAATAACATTAGCAAGGCAGCATGGTGTCTAACAAATCACATATCTAAAAGAAAAGTACACGCCTTTGATTTTCGTACAAAAACTGCTGATGGTCTGTAAAACCAATGAAGGTAAGCACCCCTCTCTCCCTCTCTCTCTTCATGTTCGTTTATGTAATTTAGACAGGACCGATTTATATGCTTTGTTGCCAAAGCTTTGTTGCAAAATGTATGCATTGAAGAAGATGTCATGCTTTTACTTCGTGCAACTGCAATCAACTGCAATGTGTTAGGGAATGTGATGCTTGTTGGACTATGTGCATCGATTTCATTCACTACAGTGGCAGCTGCCAAACAGTGAGGGATGAGGCAATTGTATGCAACAGGGCCTAAATATTTTCGAGTGTCCCTCTTTTTAATCAAAGGAAACGCCCTTTTAGATGTAGGAAACACTCTTTTCAATGTTTTGGATCACTCTTACACCTATGAGAAAGGTCTATGTTTGCAGCAATTGAGGCTTTTCAACTGCTTGTCTAAATCAAAGAGTAGTACGGCTATCAAAATCCATTTATTCTCAAAATAAACAAAGTCTGTCATTTCTTTTCATATTCTCCTTTATTCCATAACAGTGTTTTTCCATTGACTATGTTCTGATACATATGTCACTACGCCAGTTCCAGACCTTGTTTTGGCGAGTAGGTATAACAAAAATGCAAGATATTCTTGATTTTTGATGATCTATATGACACATAATCTTAACTGGTGGCTTCTAAACTTTAAATTTCAGAGAAAATGAAAGTATCTCACAAATATCTCATCAATGACCCTCTAACATTCTTGTTAGCAATTGTAATCCAAACTGCCTGACTAAGAGCTGACTTGTGCTGACTCACAATAACACACGTCCTGATTTATATTACTTGGTCATTGATTTGAATTAACCTTAATTGATTGTGTTAATAGATTGATGACAGTTATACAAACATTTAACTATGAGAATGGCATGCCAGGCTTTAGACTATCACTTTGAAGCAAAACTGATTACTAAACAAAACTAGAGCATGCAAAATATTTGTTAAGATTTTTATAACTTTTTACCATGTCTTTGGTTGAACTTTCCTTCTTCTTTTCCCATGACTACCACACACTTCCATATCCTTCTTCAACACTAGAAAGATATGGTCACAAATTAAATACATCTGCAGCAGAATGTGGCAACCAAACACTTGCAAGATGTTGTATGTTTGCAAAGCCATGACAAACTAAAATGCCACAACTACTGTCTGTTAGTATCACAAAACAGGTGTTGTATTGTGAAAATGACCTAAGTACATAAAGCGTTTTACATCATTTCAAGCCATTGCAAACGTCAAAACTTTTCAAGCATAGAAAGCCAAAGACAATAACAAGAGAAAGCTCATTTGAAAGCTTGAAAAACTTCTCCAATGCCAAAGACTAACCAAAACTATTTTCCTTGATGTAAACTCTCTAGTCATTTACCACTTATGAATATTGATTAATTTCTTTTGTATTTCAACAAACAGCTTGTTCTTAGACTTAAAGTTTTTACTTTAAGAAATTCTTCAAATAAAAAATATATTTATATATACGCGTAAACTGTACGTAAACTTCAAAACAGATACAAAATTCGCTAAATGAGAATTCGCTTAAAAAATAATTTAAGATAAACTAACCAAAATAAAAGGCAAGCCTATAAACCTTTTGTGTTATGTCAAAAGTTCTCCTTGAATAAAATATACCAAATGTTCTCAATGCACGTCAGTGCTTTCCCGCCTTTTCTTAAAAATATACAACCTCGTTCCCAATCAGAGGCCCAGTGGGGACACGAAAGAGCAAGTTTCTGAGCAACAGTTATGGCGGACGAAACATGGAGAGAGTTTTTTGAGAGACTAGCTTTCAGTCTCGTTGAATATGCTGCACGAAACCCAAAAGATTTTCTCGTTTATTGTAAGTATGACTGAATATCTACGGTGGTTTTTTATGTCATTGAATTTTTCAGAAGTAACTGAACAGCAAAATCAAGCGGTGGCCGCCTATGACATTTACACGGCTTAAATAAAACAAATACAGTTGTACATTAATTAGTGCAATGGGCGCTTGAAGTAATGAATCTGGGTATACCTTTGTTAAATAATAATATTGCATCTCTGAGTAACACTTTGATCAACAAGTTGTGCTTCTGATATGGACAACCAAATAAACTTAAAGAACTCTTAAGAAACTTGAGTAGATGCTAATAATTTGCGAAAGCCTTGTTCCCTCGATGATTGCAAACGTTAGACAATAGCCCTTTATTCAAGGCACACTTATTTATATCAAATGTACAATGATATTCGCAAATAATATCTTGGGTGTGTGTACCAGTCATTCTTTCCATACGGAAGGGCTACGAGTGTCTGTATTTTCGCAAGTTTAGCCTTTTTGAATGCTTTTTGGAAAACATCTCTTAAAGCTTTTTATCATATATTTTTCTTTCTTTTGCCTTTAACATTGCTCTTTCCACTCTAGGTGGGTGACATTTTCCACCATAAATAAAAATCCTTCATTTCAAAAATGCTTTTTGTGATATTAAAATGGATTATAAATGTTTTTATTTAGAGATGATTCTTTGCCACACAACAGGCGTATAGCCTACATTACAGCATTTGTTATGTTACAACTTTACACAAAAATCTTGCTTTCATCAATGCCTTGTGCATTGATCATTTATCTGCAAAACTCTTATTTTGACCATATTCTTTGCTTACTATTAATTATTTTCATTGATTATGGATCTGTTCTTATGCAAAAAAAGGGAGAAATTGCTTTTTTACTTCATATGGGTTTATCTGTTATATAGAAACTTAAAGCATTTTCATTGATTGTTTTTGAAGTTTCACATTCCAAAAGAGCCACATAAATAAAAAATATTTGGGGTAAAAATTGGTCTGATTTGTTGCTGAGTTGTTGTAAACTGTGGTTGTAAACTGGAATAGTGGTAAACTGGAAAAGTTGTAAACTGAGATTAACAAATTTTTAATGAGATATAGTGACACATGATATTATTATTGAAATTCTGTATAATTTCAAGCAACTGTGATATTTAATACCAGAAAGTTATTATTTCCATAAAATGAATTTTTGTGTTTTAAGTCAGCCAATCTTGAAGTTCCGGCCACATTTTATCTTTTTGGAGAAGTCTAACTCTTAACGAAATAAAAGCTTATCCTCAGCAAAAGAAAACAAATCATTTCTACATTAAATGATTTTGATCTTAGCAACACTTTTTATCTAAGGAAAATACCCTATCTTAGGTTAATTCAGAAACTCCTTCCCACAATATGTGTAACTTTGGGGAGCTTTTTAATGAAAAATCTCTTTTCTAGTTTTTATGGCTCTCAGCCCAATAATGATATGCAGTGCAATTTTGGCATATATGATGATAAAAGAGTTAGATCAAAAAGAAAAGGACAAGAAAAAGAAAGGTATTGTATTGTGTTAATTTTTGCATGTCTACCTTGTCCTAAAGTATAAATGGCATGCTAACAGTTTGCCAAGTATTTTTATAATATGAAAGCTGGCTTTGCTTGACATTTCTAGTAATAAGGATGAAAGGTGGCATCTCAAATGTTATTTTTCTCAAGCATGTATGTTTTTTGCCAGCTTTTATCCTCCAGGAAGAACTTCCCTTTGCTCTCTATGGATTTTCTCTGCTCTTTGCTTACACCCATCTCTGTCAACATTTGGTTTATTAATCCATCTACCTACTAATTTTGAGTTAATGACAAAAAATTTCAATGTGTGCCTCTCTTTGGCCTAAAGAGCTTTACAGCCAGGGTCACATTTTTTCTACTCAATATTACTCAAAATGCTTGAAATTACAACCATTAATACCAATTTTACAATATTAGTGTAAATATTAGTTAACCATGTTATAATATGATTACAATTTCTTTGTGGTACAAAACTTCACAATTGCTAGAAAAAGCGGAACTATTTTTGCATACTTAAAAGTACTTTTTTCGTCCGACACTCCTCAGAGTATGCAAACGTTGGAAGATAACCAAAAACTGACCGAATAAATAGCCAGATGCGGATCGAAAACACTAGAGGGTGATAAGCAGAGCGTGTGATTGGTTATGGTTATCTTTTGACGTTTGCATACTCTGAGGAGTGTCGGACGAAAAAAGTATTTTTATGTATGCAAAAAATAGTTCCGCTTTTTCTAGCAATTGTGATTACAATTTCAATTTTTTAATGAATTTCGGTATTTTTTGCTGCATCTGTTGGTTGAGTTGCATTGTTTCTGATTGATTTCAAATAAGTCTAATTAGGAATTGCTTTTAATTTGAAAAAAGTTGACTTACTAAAACAGACATGTTAATCATCTCCCAGGAACAAGGCAAGTAAATCTGGCAAAGACAAGAAGAAAGGCAATGAAGACAGACTGATTTTGCTACTACCCTTCATGCTATGATATACTACACATGCAAGATGTTGATCAAGTGGAACTGATTCAAGGTTAAAGTTTCAAGATTTGTATTCACATAAAGTTACAAACATTTTTTGATCAATATTTTTTTGTTCATTGTAAGATAGCGCATGGATATGTCAGAAGATTAGAATTCAACTTGCAATCACATTATATTTGCCTCTAAAATAGTTCATTTCAGCTGCACCAAACAATTTATAAACTGCAATTCATTTGTTGCAGTTGAGCATGTAATTAAAATAAAATTATCTGACTGGATTTTTACCATATTTATCTGTGAAAATTTTCAGGAATGATGTTTGGTAATATGTAACTTTTTTAATTTAGTTAGGATGTGATTATATCATTATTTCAGTTTTCTCTCATTTGTTTAATTTTTTAAATAAGTTTTCGTTTTTAGAGCAATCATGTCCAATTGAATAATATCTGTTTCCATTTCTAAGTGACATGTTTCCATGTGTTCTTTCTCTAGCGATTGTATTAAGGGTTTTCACGAGAAATGCCTCGCTGGGACACAAATTGGATTGGTGTTATACCTTTATATTGTATCTGTTTGTATTTTGTTGATTGAATGTTTAAGCAACAACATAAATTGTTCTAGGACATATTCTCTTGCAAGGTGATTTAGTTTGAATCAGGTATAATAGATACTCCAGTATCTTCTGCTTCCTAGATCCTTTGAGATCCTAGGCTACAAGGTGCAGCGTCGAATCAATCTGGGGAAACAGGCAGCCCTGAAGATTTGCATTTAGAATGTGGCTCCATTTGACGTTATTGGCTATTTGATATGTCCTTGGAGGATAATACTATGACGCTTCAATTCTCTGGAATTTAACAAACTGTGTTATTTGACTGCAGCAGAGAATCGAGTTACAAAAGGTGTATACTTTAGGAAAGGACATCTGTTTGCCCCCTGGTTTCATTAAGCGGCATAGAAAGCCCAAACCAAACTCAAACCATTTTGAAAAGATGGTTGCTTAGTGGTCCACCATCTAAACGCATTAAAACATTACTGTAAACATTACAAAAATTAAGACAGGACGTATGTAGCAGGCTTAGTCAAATGCGTTTTATAACATACGGTGAACTTTTCAATATCTTTAAACGATTGGTAAATTAGATGACGGTACACGCTTGAAGCAGGATTCTCTAAGTTGTCTCCGGTGGTCCTTGGTGGGAACAAACACAAAAACCTTCTACAAACTTTTAGTTGCCTTGCAAATAAGTCTCGTTTGCATGACTTTGATCTTATTGTCGCTGCACAAACACGAGACTAAGGATTGTCATGTAGGTCTGTAGCAGACGGCGTCATTAGGATGATCAGAGTTCTTTCATATTCATCGTAAGCAAGTTCTGAGAAACGTCCTGGTTTAAGCCCATTGGAGAGGGAAATCTCTCTTTTGCTTTCAAGCGTCGGGATATCAGTTGAAGTTAATCTCTAGGAAGTGGAGATATTCGTTTGCGCTGCCATTTTATAAAAGAAGCCGAGGTCCGGATAATCTCCGTTAGATCTTTGTGATGATTTGAAGATCAATTAAGTTTTGAAAGATTTTTACTGCTACAGTCATTCTATGATACACATGGGAAATTCTACAAGTCACGAAGCATCGCCAAAGAAATTTCTAGATGAACCTGCACTCAACATTATTGTTAAAACACCCGTTCATTTGGTCAACCAGGCTCGAAATATGATGAATGGAATAATGGAGATTAGCTGTTTATCACACGCCTTTGATTTTGATTTTCGAAGCATCCTGTTCATTTACATCATCAAATCACACTAGTGAAAATTTGCCATTACTAATTCTTGCAAGCTGCAAAAGACTGTGCTTTTCTCTTTGATAAGTGGGATATGTCTCTAATTGACTAAAGGAGCTTTAATGTTGGAAGTCTCTCATACATATTTCACAGTGCAATGCATTTAGCAACAATGTGTGGGAATGTTCCAGATGTTGTTCTCCTATCAGAGTAGCTCTTTTATCCCCATAAGCCCAGCAGTGGCAAAAAATGTTAAAGTGACCCATTGGCAATTATACCAGGATTACAGTACCGTTTTTCTTTCATTCGAGGTCTAGAACTCTTCTTTTTGCGGCGATGCTAAAGATGAGTGTCTCGTTTGCATTATACATGCCGCCACTCCCTGAGATGCAGTGGGATGAACCCTGCACACACCAGTTGTCGTTTGAAGCTCAAAGCTGTGATTTCAACTGGATTAAATTCATTCATTCAATATAATGATCGCAGACTATACTATAATCAATCAATATTGCAATTACCATGCTCATAGTTATCAACTACGTCATCTTATCTCCAAACCGATTTCCATGATTCAATGTCTGACTGCATCAATGTAACTTCGTTGATCTTCTCCACTCCTACTATTTCTGTTTGGATTTCATGGTACTATGAAACGGAAAAGGAAACTCTCCATATTTACCAGCGGCAGAGACAGAGTAATTATTTCCTCAAACAATGATTCAACAGCGGCATTACTCCAGTTTTCGTGCAGATTTTCATTTTCTCAAGCATACGCTACAACTAGAGAGTTGTAGGGCATTCGTCTGAAGAAAACGCTTTGCCAGTGCAAGTAGGTACAAGTAAGTTTCCTTCGTTATTTCTGTTTCTAATAAACTGTACTTGAATGAGTTCCCTGAAGTTCATAATAGATACGTCTGGTACCCATAGGCAAGTCTTGTTAGAGAATTGGTAGCCTCCTGTTAACAACCTTTATACTTTGATGGTCTTTAGCGACCTACCTTCTAAAGACTGGTCCCCAATCTAATGGCCATTACTGGAAGAAAAGTCGACCATGTTTGCACGAGTTCACCGTTTTTGAATGGTTCTTTTCGAATGTAGATCAATTTCATTCAAAACGCATGAGAAGCCATTAAATACATATGAATTGGCGCACACTCCCTTATGGGTACGATGTACATTGGTACTGCAAGGTTACATTGACAATTTAATGCAACAAACAAAAGTCTTTGCTGCATTCAGTGTGGGTTGTGTTAAAACTGATTTACCAATGAGTGCTTCCGTTACATGATAACAACAATATGATACCAAATGTAATGTTTGGCTAAATTCTCAGGCATATTTAGCTTTTTAACAAAATAGGCACCCTAATAATTCGGTTTTTAGCTGTAGACGTCATCTTGTGAAATGCCTTTCAATTATAATCACAGTAATTATATTCATAACTATGCTGTCCTCGTACGATCGTGTAGGACCATTTGAGCTCATGCCAGCCTGGTCATTATCCGCTCTGGCGCCTTCACAGTGGATGTATATGCAGCCCGACGGATACATAAATATACGGTGAAGACGCCATTCAGAGAAAAAGAGAGGATCAGACATTTACACAGTTAATGAGTCATTTTGTTCTACCTCCAAAGCATCTAGGTCACCAAATCCATCTGTTTGATTTCATGCAATTCTTTAAGTGCCGGCATTATCTGCTCCCTTCAGACTGGTGTTACACGCCTGTAGTCAGGTTACGACATTCGGTTGCGCGACAACTTCAGGTTCCTGACACAAGGAAGAGTTCGGTATACAGGTGTACCAAAAGCTGGTAAGAAGCAACTTTTTGTCTACTTCTCGTTGTCTTCAGTGTTTCAAAATCTTCATGACTCTGTCAGCCTTGCCAAAGATGAGGTTTTGAACGCCCTGTAATGAAGTACACACATCCACAAGGGAGATTCGTCACTGCGTTAACTTTGATGAACAGAAAAAAACACATAGAAGTAATAAGTTACCCACTGATGCATGTATGAGTTTATCCATGTTTTTCGTTTTCTCTGCTTTTAAATGACGAAGCAGTTTCAATAGATTGAGTACCATGCCTATTTGCATTCGAGATGCCTGCTCAGTGTCTTCTACCACACTTACCCTTTCTATTCTGTACACAAATATCCAATCGTCGAATCAGTTGACCCCAGGATAATAGTAATGGGTGAATGGAAGATCTGTGTAGAATCTCTTTCATTTAAATGTCTGTCATATATCAGCTAAAACACCAGCTCGTCGTACTGGTGAAAATAAAATAACATTTCCTTTTTACCAGGTACTGGAGTTGAAGGCACACCTCTATTTTTGTACTGCAATCAATTTTTATATGAGTAAATACATGCAAGATAAGAAGCTATGTGACATATAACTTTATAAACGATGTGTGCTCTACCAAACGCATTATAAACGATTTTGAGAATTATAGAAGTTACACGTAGCTAATTACAAAGATTTGTGCTTCACCAAACATATTTTAAAAGATTTTGAGAATTATAGAAGTTACACATAACTAGTTAAAACGATTTGTGCTTCAACAAACATATTTTGAAAGATATTGAGAATTATAGAAGTTAATATAACTAGTTAAAACGATTTGTGCTTCAACAAACATATTATACACGCTTCTGAAAGGTCGATGTTTTAGGGAGTTGCTTAATTTGATTTATTGTGGTCATCTGCGAAGTTACAACGCCTATTTTAGACAAACACACCCTTTTTACAGCCCGTTATTTCTCAAGCTTTAAAACAATCAGAAGATTAAAGGGGAAGACAGGACTGAGGAGTTTAAACAGTTTTCATGCGGGGAATATGTCGATAGCAAATTGGCGTAGTTGGATTGAGCTGTGTGTATTTACGTTAAAACTGTCAAACTGTTTTGATTTAAAGGTTTATAGCAGACAGATCTGAAAGAAACATTCGACGAGAGGAACGGTCTATGACGTTATCAAAGTGGTAAGCAGAGATTCAAGCAAACCTTTTTGTTTAGTAATCTACCTTCTTTCTATTTGTTTGGAACATCACTTTATAGTTCGTCTTTCCTTGCAAGAATGTTTTCTGTACATTTCTTTCTTTTGCTTTGGAAAGTTTTAAAGCTAGAGCGTGATTTTTAATACATCTTTAGGCAGTTTTATACAACTGTTTCGTGAGGAAGGTGACATTTGAAATTCAGCTAATACCCAGAATGTTGAATTTTGATATTTAGCAATCAACCTTTGCTTTTTAACATCTTATCAAATTTATCTGTGGAAGTTCTAAAAAGTTCTGTTGTGAAGAAAAACCTATAGCAAAAACGTTCCAACGCTCAAAAGTTTGTGATTTTTCAGAATTTATTTGTTGACTGAAAAACCAAGCTTTTATTTCATCGATTGGAGAAGTAACAAAGTATTTAACTCTTATTTTTGGCAGCTAAAGCTCTAAACAAAGCTACTGAAGTTTGAAATTTTAGCATTGCAAGAAAATCTATGACGAAATGTTTTTTAACCAAGCCCTGGCATTGAAGGCTTGAGCATTAGAATTTTCAGAAGTCAAATATTTTGCTTAATGAATAAGTAGTTTTCCAGTTTAAGCCTTCTTTTGGCATCCGAAGTTTTGAACGACTTTAACAATATTTTATTGTTATGATGAAAGCCGATAATGATTCAGGTATCCATTCCTACAAACAATTCAAGGTTTTGAAACAACCATAATGGCCTAAGTTAGCTGATTAATGGAGAGCTAGCTCTGAAAACCAACTACCTGAAAAGTTATTGAGGGAAATCTCGTTATTGATGAATATAAAACATAACGTAAAATTGTTGCTTTTTCAGAACTAAGCTTTGGCCTGAGGTCTCAGAGACATTAACAATAGCAAATCGTTTGCTTCAAAGTTTCAACAAATTTATGAAAGCCCCTCTCTTTTCTTTGGCAAAGTGTTGCTTTTCCTTGTCCAAATGTGTTTTATTAATGACATCACCTGCATTGTTGGGTCTTGCAGATCATTAACCGGTAGCAGTACATCAAACCGCGACGTTGTCTCTATCAAGAACTTAAAAAATGGAACTTATTGGAAAGCTTGAATTAATCTGGCTCTGTTGCATATCACTTTTCATACTGATGCCTTCATTGTCAGGTATGAATTAACATTTACTTCTGTTGTATGTTTCAATAATTACAGGCTAAATTCCTGTATTTTGTGACGGAACATGCTACCATGCTTGTAAAAGCATTTGCAAAAGCACATTCAGTCGAACGTAAAACAACTAGTTGAGCAATTTACAGATGTGTGCTTTGATCTCTACCAAAGTGAACTATATGCGTTTTACAAACAAAATGAATAATTGTTACTTTATGGGCACTTAAAGAGTGTTTTGTATTAATAAGATCGACAGTGACCGTTGGATTCTCAGTGATGAAGAATTCGATCGACAGCATATCGCGTTTTGTCCACTAGCTACCTGCTCACGCTATTTTTGATTCCCTAAAACAACAACCCTCTAGAAACCCGGACACTTACGCAATAGATTGTTGTTTTGTTTCTCTTCTGCTGTGTTGCACCGTCTCTGTGTTTTCTTTCCGTCGATTTTTCGGCATTGGATATCATAAGTAAATAGGCATATGACGTTGTATTTCATTGGTGAACGATTTTCTTACGTAAATAGTCTTTGATTATGCTCAAAGAAAAAACACCTCTGCTGAAACGCAATAGAAACAGCTTTTTGATGTTCATTGGTTTCCTTATTGTCCAATCATTTTTTTAGTTTTATCTTTCTCTTAGAACTTTTTCATTGACCCTGCCAAGTTCTCCATTGCTGCAACATTTTTCAAAAATGGTTTAATATTTCATGACTTGTGGCTCCCATTATTTTCAGCCTTATTGAAATTTGACTTACAGCACATTTTTTTCTAATAATTCAAAATTTTCAAAAAACGAAAGGGTAGACAAATTCTTCCAACCTGGCTTTTGTCTATTCATGATTACTCTATTTTTTCCAATAATGTTGAAATACAATGTTTTTATCCAATTCTTGCTAATTTTGGCCTACGCTTGCTTATCTTGATAAGGCCTCAAATTATAATGAAACTCCCAACAGTTAGAGATTGCAGTTACCTCTACTGTGCATTAATCAATACACCTTTTTCACCTTTTTTCATATGTAACGTTTTATTGGTCAGGGAAAGCGGTTACACGCTATACCAGGGAAAATAACACGTTAGAATCAAAGAACATAGTTTTATGCAAAAAGGCCCACAATGATGGACCAGTATCTACTTGTTGGTCGAGTCACGGTTGCTATGTGAGACAAATTTATGAACATGGCACGAGAAAGTCAAAGCACATTACCTACGACTGCATCCACAATACAGAGGTTAGTATCTGGATGTAAAACATGCTGTTAATGCTAAGACATAAATAAATTGGTCTACAATGGGACAAACCTGAAATAAAAAAACACATTAAATTATTTGCATAATTATCCTAACCAATAGTTTTATTGCATCATAACCGTGCATTTAAAAAACAAACAATAAAACATTGAGATAGCTTTTGTTACACTGATCACCTGTCAAGATTCTGAAAATTGTTCTAGCTTTTGCTTTTTGAGTTAAAGTCTTTAACAAAGGTTAGTGACAGGTTTTTTGCTATAAGCTTTTAATGAAAATATGAATCGAAAATCGAATGTCGACAAATGAGCTCTATTTCATTGCATATAAAACAATTTTTTGAAGATTTTGCCTGTGATTGCAACAATGACTGGTCAATTTTATACATTTTATTCTATAATTTTTGCTGCTGCAGAATATTTATTGGCACGCTATTTATAGCGTTTAATGTTAATAAATTGGAAAAATCATCTGTCCTGATGCAGCCATGGCTGGGAAAAAGTGGCACATTAGCGAATCCCCTTTTTGATCACCCCAGTCAACCCTGATAAGGGCTAAGGTTTTATAAAAATACTTCTGTGTCATTTGATTAATCTGAGTAATATTTGTTATATGGTTATTGTGTCAATATTATGATACATTATTAGCTCTTGAATACAGAAATATGTGGGTATGATGAGCTGTTAGCTTTCAAAATGTACGAAATTTTAATTACGGCACTTGATAATGCTTGCAACAAAAGCTTAGTAAATATCACTTAAAAGGTTATGGGTGGATTGTGAAAATCCATTTTTTATGATTTGTTCTTTACAGTCATTTCTCGACAACAGCAACTATTTTTAGACAGGCTTGTTGTCTGCATGTCATAATGGTAGGGTCTCATCTCGATCGCAGGTGAGCAGCATAATCATTGGCAAACCTGCGCGTAAGCTTTACAATGTCATTTAACATTAAGCTTAAGCTCATCTTTAATAGGAATAAAAGGTCCGTTACTGGTAGACAGTTTCTTGAAATCTGGTCATTTTCGTATCAAAAGTTTCTCACATGTTTTTTGAATGAAATGTCCTGACTTGAAGAATGATAAGTGATGGTTTATCAAGCCCGTCAACAATCTTGCTACGCAACTTGCAAACAACGCTTTCAAGAAATTTTCACTTTTCCGCTCAAAGAAAAATACGTAAAACGGGCAAATATCTTGCAGAATTAGAGACTCTTTCTAGTGTCAGCTCGGAAAATTAGAACTGCAAATAAATAAAGCCTCTTAGCTTTTTCAATTTGGGTAAGGTGGTTTCTTAACATTGAACCTGCTGTTTCTTACAGAATGTTTCTTACAAAAAAATTGCGTGTTAATTCCTTTAAAGAAACTTCATATATATTTCTCATTTTTGGCACAGGCTTTTGCAATCAAGCTTCTTGTTGAGTTAACAGCCTCTAGCGTAATTCCCCATCAGAGCATCATGCCAAAGAATTATCAAACCCTCTTTGTGTCACATTCATTCTGACTTTCATGCTGACGCTCAATTGAATATGATACCATCTTGTTACATTTCTGTTTTAGCTTTTCCAGCATTTTCTAACGTGTGGGCTGAACTACAAGCGAGGGGGAAGCACAACATTCCATTATGGAATGGGCAAGGTCCGCGTATTGTCGTTGTGTTGTGGAACCACATTCTGTAACAAGGCAGTGCCGACTGTACCAGAAGAGAACTGGATTAATTGCAAGTAGCATTCACGCTTTACCCTGTTGAGATTCACAAGAATGCCTGTCTCATATATTAGCAAATTCAAGGGCAGTTCATGAAAAGCCACATGATGATCTAGTTGCAGGCTTTTGCTTAAAATGTGTCATAGGAAGCATGCTATTTCAAGAGTGATTACCATCAAGTCGTTTGATGGATGCTTCTTCTCTCCTTCGCAGAACTACACAGTTTGATCAAGTAGCAACCCAATTCGAGCTTGAAAAGCTAGATGCAGAATAGGGTTGCCAAAGCACGATAGAGGCCAGAATGTGGACGATCATATCTAGCAACGAAAGTTGCTGAGAGTATTCTTCATGGTTAACCAGCGAAGCATGTGAATATCTACGTAACTACAGAAACCTTAGATTGGAATCAATTTCCAGCAATTAGACTGTACCGTATAAAGCCTCGGAAGACATGATATTAAGTTATTACCATACCTTATTTTATAAAGTATTTTATAACCAACTATAACACCCTACTGTTATTTATTCATTTTATATAGCACGTTGAAATTGTATTTGTAATAAAAATTCCAGTTTAGATAGGATACCCTGTACCTATTTGGAGTGAGATTTATTTTGTAAATCGAAAGATGTTCACGTAGCCTCAGTGGAACGTAATTCTAGGCAAACAGCCAAGCAGTAGTGAATGAAGTGGATCGTTGTTTGCAAATAACCCAAGACTTCCAAGTATTTTTGGTTTTTTTATGACGAGAAACGCCATGTCGAAAGACGTTTCTTGTATAATCTTTGTCGCCTCGTATTCATTTCCCCTTACCCTTTTCTCTCTTTCTCTCTCTCCCAAGCTTTAATTCTCTTCTCTAAAAAAACACATAAACCGGGTGACATTTACAAAAGCTGCCTTCGTGACGGACAAAAATTACTGAATTGCTTTGTGGATTATTTTTGTACCAACAAAGTTGAATTAGCATGACCCAAATGTACAATATTCACTTAATCAAAGTGTCGTCAAAGTGGCAAGCCTTCTGCATAAATGGCGAACGGTGATTATATTTTGGTTAGAAGATTCACAAACCCAATATACTAAAAAATATCCAGGGCGTGCTCCGAGAATGACAGCTTGGTCCCTGCAAAAGAAGCAGAGTAACAAATCTAACCACCTTAGAAAGATTCATTTGTACAGAATCCTATTCTTCTTCCCGTTGCATTCTGCGACTTACTCACTTTCTTTATTCATTCATTTATTCATTCATTCCCTATTTGATCCATTCATTCATTAATCCATTCATTCAACCATTCATTCATTCATTCAACCGTTCATCCAATTTCCTTCCAATCTATCGTCTTCAGACTACATAAAGTGTGCAATTAGAAACCTTTCTTCCCTGTCAATTAGAATACTCAATTTTCACCGCAGATTTAGTCGCTGGAGTTTGAAATTGAAAATGTACCCAGCTTGAAAATGTACCCAGCTTGAAAATGTACCCAGCTTGAAAATGTCCTGTTTGAAGCCCATTTCTGAGCAATGGACATCTCGGCGTGATGGCTGACCTTGAAATCCCTGCTGAACCTAGCAGCATTTGGCAATAATTATAACAACCATCACTCGTGCGATCCAATTTGAGGCGAGATTTAGGCCGTAATTGAAGACACCGATCACCTTACAGCTTGATGAATTGTATCGAACGCGATTAGATTAAGGAAACACATGGCTATATAGGCCTAGCATTGGCCATGCTAATCACAACTGTAGCAGCATGCTTGTTCGCTCGCCTCTCTGATCTCTGCATTATCCGATGTAGTAGGTAATTAGATTGCAGATGACCCGGCTAGTTTCTGAGGAGACTCTGTGCAGATGGCTCTGTGGGTCATTGGAAACGCAGACACAACTTGGATATTAGATGCTTATCATTTAATGAAAGCACGCTTATCCCCTCTTTACACTAACACTTTTTCTTGGCAAGATTAATGTTGAGAAGTGAAACAGCGGCCATTGCTAGGAATTCCGCGAATTCCCAGACTCTTACACATAAACGCAGAATATAAACGGCTCGGCTCAGCCTCTTCTTGAATAGCGCTCTGCCTCTTACGCGAGCTGCCGACTACGCTGCATCAAGCGAGATTCCCGTCATTTTTAAAAACATGAATATAAATTCCTTGGTGTGCTTTTAGCTGTGTCCGAGCATGCCTTTTTAAATATCAAGTATTTCCTAGTATTAACTGGAATCTACTAATCATTTGATGCTTTCGGAGCAATGCTGATATATCAATTAGTTATGTATCAGTCACACGTACGGCGTCTTCTGCTAAGGGAAATGAGTAGTTATGACTGGGTACTTGGTATACACGCCCTTGAAATGACGTATGAATCCGCCTTTCCTTGCTTCGGAAGGCAGCGATGAACTTGAGAGACGGGGGTTGTATACACGCCTAATAAACACAATGTCCAGGAACTATGCGTAAAGTTGTGTCAAGATGCCACGTCCTCCAAATCGGAATTAATTGCTAAGAATGGTTAATTTCAAAGCTTTTATGCATGTGAAGCTAAAAAAAACCAAATACAGAGCAAGATATAACGAATGGGCTGATAAAAGAGGAACATATTACATTATTCCATGCGAACTGAAAAAAACGAGCCGATTTTATCTTTTGAGCTTCGCTGGAGTAAATGCCACAAAATGGCTGGGATTCTTTGTACTGAAAAACTTTTGATGGATTAACTATAGATGCTCCATCGAACATTTTGGAGCATTTTTCAACTTCAGACACAAACCCTCATGTTTTGGGTAATCAGACTATAGTTTGGCTAGGGTAGCTGCTATGATTTTGAGCATAATTTATGGTTCACTCTCAGCAGCTGATCTGGTAAATTCACAACCTGAAGCGATCGATTCTATTGGATAGTGTAATAGAGATTTTGGCTAAAATTTGTTTAAGAAATGTTTTGCAACTTGGAGGTTGCAACACCAGAATAGGGTTGGTCGAAGGAACATCAGCAAAGAAAACGTTACAATCTCGAGAAACTTTATTGGGGCAAATGTAAATTGCAAACCATACGTTGCTTCTACAATTCAATGCTTTCTTTACTTCAAAGGGGGTATTTGGTCTCCTATTTTTACTTTAATACAATGTTTCTGTTTAATGCGGCAAAGGGACTTTTCAACATAATAGCATACTCTGTCCGGGATTGAATGTTATACCTTTCATGTACAAGAAACCTTTCGATTCCATTCATCAAAGGTTGGAGATTAAAAAATTAAGGTCTCATTTACTCTGGTCTCTTTGTAGTTGCATAGTAGGCATAACAGTGGACTGTAACAGAACCAAGAAATCCATCGTGTTTCTTTTAGTACCGTAAAAGCTCTATTAAGCCCCCCAGGGGGGCTTTTTCAACTTTCGAGTTCCTCGTCAACTTTAGAGAAGGCGGCTTATTTGGGAAAAGGGGCTTAGTAAATTTTTACGGTATATGCCTGCCATTCTTTCAAAGCAGCACTCCTATAATACGTGCCAAACCCACGTGTGCTGACGTCATGACAGGCTCTTGAAATTATCTACGCGATTCTAGAGGCGTGTCATCCAGCATGACATCAGGTGTGCTCTGCCAGCATTTAGATTCTACAGGTTCGTGCACGATGGAGTACTAAACAGTCACGTGTTGGCTATGCTACTGAACAAGGAAGGACTTGGTGTAATGGAAATAGGGAAGTGTTGTTGTCGAAATTGGAGAATTTTGGGCATTCCCTTGGAAATGAGAAAACTTTAGCAACGACACAATTCAAGCTGAGTTACACGAAGTAGTAGCCTGGGAACCGTGGAAAGACTTCTGTCTGCCAACTGGATTTCCTGAGCCACCTATAATGAAAAAGAAATCTTTGTAGGTGTGTTACTGAGATCACTTTATTCTTTGAAAATTGCACATTAAAATGAAGGCATTGATCGCCATTCAGAATTACTCACGCCGATTCATCATTGAATAGGCCAGGGAACTGACGTTAGATAAAGAAGCGGAATATCTTGCTGCTTGGAAGACAAAGGTGCCTTGGAGCTCATTATTAAGAGCGAAATCAAAGCATCCATCCAAATGAATAATACGGTTTCTAATTCATGGCTTAATGTTTTCATGTTTATACCTATCCAACATATCGCGAACCCTAGGTGAAACAGCATCAGCTTCAAATGTTTATTGATTCTTTCAAAGTCGGAATAAATGAAGAAGCTAAATCGCTTTTCTTAAGTTTCTCTAAAGAGCTTTCAAACGAAATGAAAAGGAAGGTCTCTTTTAGAAACATATCAAAAGATTCACCAATTCAAACCATTAATTTCAAAGCTACTTTTATAAATAGAGACTGATTATTAGTCAAATGTTTAAAAAAAATTGTACCTATCACCAGGCCTTCAATAATCATAGTTTTTAAACATCACAATTTCCTTGTAACAAATTAGACATGGGGATAAGAATCCTCTCCCTATTCCCCCACCCTCCCCAAAGAACAAACGTTAGGAATAGTAGGCCATGTGCATTATATCTTTTCCATGTAATGAATATATTAATTTACAAAAGGGCACTTAATTGCGCTAAACTATTCAACTCTAGTACTTAAAGGTTCCTTTTAATCGAAGTTATTCCTTCGTGCCAGCTAGCAAAAAACCCTGATTACATTTTATCCACAAGCATCTTGTTTCATTACTGCCAATAATTTCAAAAAATCTTATTTCAATGGATTGTAGCTTTTCTCATTTAGCTGGCCTGTGATATTAAATTTGTGGTAATTTGCCTAGCTTTGAATTTTAAGACAACTTCAACGGCCAAAAATATCAAATTACGATCTAAATATCTAAATATGAGACTCTTATCTCCATGCTCCAACGAACTTTGAATTAGTTCATATTTAAAACAGTAAAATCCTTCAAATTACAAACTCTGGCTTTAGACCTCTTCCGTTAAACACAAAGTCTTGTTTTTTCTTCAATTCTAAAATCAGCTTGAACTGTTCAGAACTGTGAATCCCTGCTGATTAAACAAAACAGGGTAACCGTTTTCAGTGAGCAGTTTAGCATTGTAAATTTACTTGTTTGAATGGACTTGTAATATTCAGTTTTGGGCGAGAATTAAAGTGATTCTGGAAGCTTTTGAGATGCTTTCATGGATACGAAGAATGGATATCGAGTAAATCTAGGAAAGAATTGAAAAGTGTCGTATGTAATCCAAGAAGCATTAAGAGCTGAAGCCTTGTAAGTTCGTTGACATCTTCTATATTTAGCTAGTTTTGTTGAAGAAATATCTCAGAAAAGCATATAAATACAGTTGAGTCATACACCCAAGCAATCTTGAACTCCTAAACTGAGCTAGTATTTCTCTCCCGCCAATGAGTCACTCTTGCTGCAGTTCACGCTAAAGGGAAATCGATCGTTGCCCGAACGAGTAAAACGTTAGCCAAAGCAAAATTACTACCGGTCATGTTATTTTCAGCTAACACAAAAAGATATTCAAAATAATAAATGTAATCTATGAACGTAAGTGTGCGGCCTCACTCTTTGGCGGTTTGCTAAGATGGGATTTGGAAGTAAAGAGGACTATTTTTGCTTTTCCTTTGAATCATAATTTTTAAACATAGCTTTGGTGTTGAGGTCTGCATACTTTCTATTTAAAATATTTTGCCTCTTATGATTCATGCGTTTCGCCAGGCAAGAAATTGTGAGGTCGTGTACGAAAAAATTACAGGGCGGAGCAAAAGAATAATTCTATGTATACACTGATTCAATAAACCATTGCCTTATCCAGACGTATCTATGAATTTTGCTTTACTTAAGGGGAAACTCTTCTGTTAAACAGGGCCGGCGATTTGTACTTGAAATTGGGGTGGGGGGGGGGGGGCAAAATGTGAAGATTGTGAAAGCAGGGCTGTATACTGAGCCCCTTTTGTTAATGCCGAAAATTGGAAAATTTCTACTTTTGCTATTGCTTTTTGCAACATTTTGTGCAAGAGCACTACACCACTGTATGAAAGGGTTTAGTAAAGGCCGCCACCATGGTTGACGGTAAGAGAAGTTTGAAACTTGTGTTATTCTAGGGATGCTCTTACAAACCACCAAAAATAGTTTTGAGCAGAAAAAGAAATCAGTGGAATATGTTCAAGCCATCTTTTACCATCATGTCCTAAAGTTTTCTCCGTCTTAAAATGATAAAGATATTTTAAAGTTTAGAATCGTCTTTTGGGCCAAATTATTCAATATTGAATAAGCATGCAAAATAGTACGGGGGAAAGAAATAAATGAAACGCGGATTACAGGAAACATGGATAAGGAAACATTAACCGATAAAACTGCATCTACGAAAAGAAAGATTAAGCAATTATATAAGGCCTGGTATTATTTGTTAAAATCTGTTTGCAAAAATTGTCCAAAAGCTTCCAGCAATGAATGCATTTTCTATTTTTGGCATTAGACCATTCGTACTTATTCACTTTCTCAAGATAGACTACAATTTTCGTGAAAAGTTAAAGACAACCTAGGAAATTATTTTGGTTTCAGAACTACTTTTTACGTTTGCACCTCAACTGCGATTCATATTTTAGCAAATTTTGCGTCTTTTACATATTTTCATAACAAAATCATAGTCAGGGCCCTCTAAGCAATGTAAGTTACAGAATATTGGCCCTCTTTTCTTTCTACTTATAAAATTCTTTCTCTTTCTTACTACATGACCTTATAAAATATTTTGATCTGCAAAAAAGTGGGGGCCATGGCCCTTCCGGCCCCCCCCCCTCGCTTTCGCCGGCCCTGTTAAAGTCCAAGTATTGTCCTCATTTACGAAACTGCTTCTGATAGCTTTCTTCTATTTTGGCACTGTTTGGCCTACGCTTTTCAAATTATCGTAAATAGCAACCAAAAAGGCACTGATAGGGTAGGTACCAATTAGAATGGTGTCCAAACTCAGTCTGGCATCTGCCCCTCATAACAAGCAATGGCATCCAAAGACTTTTGCAACACGTAACTGCTTGGGTGCGCAAACTTTAGTCAAATCAAGCAAACTCTGAGAATTTCCAATGTCTCTGTCGCATAGCGAACCCTCTTTCTCTGTCAGGGAGGATTTCCTATTGCGTGGCCATGTCCCACGGCCATCTATCCCACTGTCTGTTGTGACTGCTATCGTAAAAAAGCCATAACGTTGAAACCAACAAATGTATTTAGCAGTGTTTTTACAGCAAAGAGATGAAATTTCTGTTGTTGTCTAACTGAAGTTCAGACGTTTGTAGAAAATGGTGTTACAATGACAATATAACTTCAGTGTCGGCACTCGAGACATCGTGCATAGTGCCAGCCAGCTTTGCATCTTTCTCTATTTAGCTTTGCGTCAATCTGGCATCACCCTTAGTTCTAATTACGAATCTAGTGAACATATCATGAATCTATTGAATTCTGTGTCCACAAATTCTCAGGGTAGGGGTCATATACTTTGTAGGTGCCAACTAATCTTAAGATATTTCTTAGACATAAAGAAGGGGAAGCTGATGAGAAGGCCAATTTTGGCTTTGTTCATTAGATTATTCTGAGAAAAACGCCTCTCGTTAATCTTCACAAGGGTGGATTGGAAGATTTGGCTGCGTTTCGCAGAACTTGTTATTGTCAGCAGGCTTATAGGACGAGTAACAATCTTGGCTTGAATAACGTCATGGGCAAAATTGATACGTCAGGCCATAAATACACCAAACAATGCATGCGAATGCGATGCTTTATGGTTAGTCTCCTAAACTTTCTGTTTACTTTGAAAAGCCTAGTATTTTTGAAAAGGCAGAACAGCCTTTAGTTTTTTTAACAGAGTGATTGACAAAATTTTTCGTGAGATATAGATTGCAGAGAGGGGAATTATGTGGGCAACTAGAAACAATATGGTGAATTCTTGAGAAGCGATATCCGGCTAGAGGTCCCGCCCATCCGAGGATACCACTTTTTGGCAAAACTTTCCGCCTACTATTTCCAAGTAGGATTGATTTTCATGAAAGAATCCAAATAGAGCCTGACTAAGTTAATAAAACGTTCCAGGGTTTCATTGTCATATAAAAAAGTCCCTAAAGATGACGTCATGACCATACAATCAATGTAGAACAGCAAATTAAACAAAAACAACAACAACAGTAAACAACAAGTATTTTCAGACAAACACTTAAAGCGTCAAGAATGTAGGGAGTGGGATTGAATTATCTCAGCTGTAATTTGGCTACGGTTTTTAAATTTGCTCAAGAGGTTGTAGTTTTGCCTTTATAATGATCGCAAAAAGGTATTATGCTGTTTCACACGCTTAGAATCATACGTCTAAACGTTCTCTCACTAAGCACCTGGTTCTCTCCTTGCCGTATAACATTGTTTGCTTTAAAATTCCACAATTATAATAAATGATTGCTCCGGTTGCTATTTCGTGATAATACAATGACAAATGTTCTCCTACATAGCTCAAGCAACTCACTTCAGAGCTGTTGTGATTTATATTTAAGGATATCTTGGCCTAACCTATTTCAAAAGATTAACTTGAGATACCTTCTCGTTTCTTTGCATACCTTTCGATACAAAATTCGACAAATCTCAGCATGATTTTTTGTGTGAATACGAGATTCTTTCAAGATGTCCGTCTATCCTCAAATCACTGCGTAGAACCTTTTCATATAAACACTTCGAAAACTCACCGCTCGGTTTTGTATTATTTCTGATCCTTATTACTTATATTCTGTATTACTTATAATTTTCTTGCTACTTGCCTGTAGCTTCCCAAGTACCTAGCGTTCATTTGATTTTTCTCTATTTACATAATCTACTCAATCCATCCTCCAATTTCCTCCCTAATTTTTTTCAAATTAGGGATTTTGGGCTTTAGCATGTGAAGAAACGTAAAATCCTCTCAATTTAGATTGCATAAAATGTATTTCATACATACCCATACATTTCGAAATGTCAAAATAATTCCTTAGTCACTATAAATAGAAATATTTCATTGCACTAAATAAGATTATCTTGATTCATCAATGCAATTTTCAAGGCAGATTTCGATCAAATTGAATCCCGTTTGGCCTAAAAATGGGTTTCACATCCCATTGAAATCGTCAGAACAACCCAAGAATATTCAAAGCAAAACAGAATGAAGATTGCGGGCTTTGGTTTTCACAAAGTAATCCCATTACGCCTTGTTTCTGACCAAAACCATGCCAACTTTCCTACATTTTGGGTCTGCATTATGTACAACAAAACGACGATGTCAATTGAAGCGCCGTATGGAGTCAAGCAAAGCAGAATATCCCCGAGAACATCTCTAGTTCTAAAACCGTAATCATGTCAAAACGATGAAGGTTTGGCGAATCAAGAACTTAGCAGACAGATAAGAAACTTCCCTAACGGAAGAGGGAAGGGGTGGGGGTATACTTTCCAGCCATTTTAGATGCTTCTATATTGAAGCTTGAAAGTTGGTATCTAGAATGGAGAGGGGGGAGGTGTAAATGGTTGGTATCTAGAATGGAGAGGGGGTGTAAATGACGGCTCTAGGTGAAACAGGGGCCACGTCTTTTTGGCCCCCTTCTACATTAAAGGAAGAATGTTGAAAAGGTCAAGAGCCGTTTGTGACTAGCAGTGATTTTTGTAGAACTCGATTTTGATAGTTGTCTTAAAGGTTTATAGAATCTATGTGAATAAACGATGATGTTGTTTTTTGTATAGGGTAAAGCAAACTGTTTTGCCATTCAGCTTTTTCGAGACTCTGCCTTTGAGCCACGGAAATTGTAGCTTCTGGAGCAAAAAACTAGGGCCTTATTCAACTTCAAATTATTCGAAAAACAAACAAAAACAAACTACCTGTTGTTGAACTACACGGTTTTTTAAACAAGAAACCTAGCTTGGGTCCCAGTACTAAAAGTTTCTTTATTTTGCACTAGTTTCTAGTACCAAAAGTTTATTGAAAATTTCTTATTTTTAGATAAACATTTAATTTAACATCACATTTTGCGCCTTCCCGTCCCATATTAATTGTATTAATTGTATTATAACACAACAGTTTCTTGTTTATTATTCCTATGGAAACAGGGGTACTTTTTGTCGAGACACCCGGTACAGTGTGCTTAAATTGTTGCAATTCAGGAACATAAATTTTACTTAAAAACGATAATAATACTTAAAATTTTATGCCATTAGCCCCAAGAATGAACGTCAATTATTGAGCAAAATTATGTCTACTCCATTTGTGTCATTCAACCTTATATAGTCTTATTTTTTTGGAGTTTCTTGAAAATAATGATTTGTTTCTTGTGTTTCTTATGTATAAAATGTTTCTTAACCTAGTACTAGGTTTCTGATAAATCGGTTTTTTTATGAAAAAACGTTTAATTCTTGAAGCTTAGCAATGTCTGATCCACTAAGGAGATGCAATGTACCAGACCTTTGATTTTGATGTGGATCTGTAGTTTGCTGTTCAAGCCTTAGAATTTTAATTCATTATGCACAATAATGAAAAATAATTTGAAAAGTCGGCGTTTCAGACAGTTCTTTGAAAACTATGCCGATTAAATCAAACAATCTTCTCTTAACTTTTTGCGTCAATAATTTTGATGCAATACAATTTTTTGAAAGTAGTTCTTACTTTTGATTGCAAGTAAATTAAGGATATTAGATGGAAACAAAAAAGCACTTGCTTTGTCAAAGTTTCGCTATACCCCCCGCTTCCATCATAAATCATTCAATATAAATAAAAAGTAATATAATTGTTTTGGAAGACAATCTCTTAAAAACAATAATCTAAAGATCCAAACGCTTGTATGTGATCCAAATGAAAAATGAGATGAGAGTATACACGGTTTTTTAAGGAACCACTTTATGAGGAACCTACATGTAGAAGGCCGAAATATATAAAGAACTTATACTACTAAAAACGAAATCCCTAAGGAACTTTTTGTTTCGAAAATGTTTTATAACTGCAAGCATCAAGAACTACAAAGCCCATTCCATTCATTTGCAGCCAATACTCGCATAGATTGTTTGCTATTCGTGTATCAAGTGCTTCATTGAGTAGTTTCCGCATATGCTGTCTCGCCCCTCTCTCTATTAAGTGTTAAGGCTTATTGATGTGCAGTGAAAATCAAGGAACTTTTAAGGAACTTTTGGTACTAAAATCTGATGACTTGAGGTCTACGAATAAGGAACTTTTGGAACTAGGCCTTGTGGTAGGTTCCATATAAAAAAAGCGTGTATATTACCGAGTATTAGAGAACACCGAAATCAAAACAATCCCTAGAAACAATCTCTTTGTCATCAAGTACATAAATCTATTATGATATGCAAAAATATATTCATTTTTAGTATGACCAAGATAAGTAAGTTATGTTATTTTATTTTGATATGACCATATCTTTTTTCTGACTAAACTGATTGTTTTTAACTCCATTCTCTTGTCACGGCTTACCTCCGGCTTGAAACAAGAGAAGAAAGATTTTCAGTTGCTCATAAAAGTCACATTTTTGGTTAAAGATAAACATTGTTTCTAGGGGGCACTACAATAAATTAAAGACTTTTCAGCTTCTCCAGGTTTAGGAAAGGTAACAAGTTTTGGAAAGGAGAGAGTGTGTTGCAATGAACAATCCTTTCGCGAAATTCCTGGTTACTCAAAAATCTGTTTTAGAAACTGCACTTTTGCCAAGTTCCAACCACAATTGATTCTTTTATGCATGTACGGAGTGACCTCGTGGTTTTGGAAGACTCCATGTGACCACAATAGGACATAACGTTCTCGCATAACATACATTAATAGAATTCATGCATCCCTTCCAGTTGTCAACATTTATTCCCAGTTTCTATTTTTGTGTTGGAGCAAAGTCGTTTTCTCGTGTCAGGTATCATTGTGGAATTCGAACCATTGCATGCTTTCTTGTGTTTAAAATAACAAACTTTGGCTGTGCCATTTTAGTGTGCAAGGTTTCACAATGTTTGACGTCATTTGTCGTGAACCGTGCGATTTTTAAGGGCTCCTACGAATCGTAAGATCGTGATCATAACAAAATCAAGCCAACTGCAAAATACATCAACAGATGGATATAGAAAATTAAATTTTTAAGACTGACGGTTAGAACGAGGATTATGATCTGATTGGTATTGATTATTACAAGGCCAGGGGGCGTTGTTTGGGATATTCAAAGTAATTACTATAGTGTCACGTTGCTTAGTAGCCTAGAGAAATTGCGTCAGCAGGCTAAAGTAAAAAAACAAAGCACTGCTTTTGAAGAAGCTATCGCGTTTAAAGTCGAACAAGATTAAAATGCGAACATTATTTGTCTGGTGATGTTTTTTTGCTTGCATTTGTCATTTTAATTCTCAATCATGTTTCATTTCTTGGATGGTGCAAATTATTTATATCTGTTTTGCTGGTTTCTCTTAAACTCTTGCTCAGCAAATCATAACAGTGTTTTTGGAAGCTATATAAAGGCTGTTTGAAATCTTATTCTGGCAGACTTCGAGCTTAAAATTTTGATCTTGATAATTTTGTCAGGGAAAGACTAAAAGGTAGAACTATATAGGATATCGATAATCGTGATTTACGAATTGTGTTCTACAGACAATCCAACAGCTCTGGCGGGATATGCCAAAAACAAATTAGAGCGTAGGGGTTTGGGCAAAGACACGAAATAGTGCCAAAACAAATGCAATACAAAAACTTCTTAAGTGATGGCAAGAGAGACAACTTCACCCGTTGCCCCCGGTTGCAGGCCTCTCTACAAGTGGCTCTCTTTTGAGCTGTGAATACTCTGCAAGGCAATGCAAAAACAACAGCTAGGCTGGAAAACAAATACCCCACAACAAAGCTAACAGGATGGTTTGGCTACCAGTTCGTTCTTTAAGGCAGACAGGGCGCAAGTGGAAGTCCACCCGCTTTTTAGAGATCAAAATCTTTTTAGTGTTCTTTCTATTATTCTTTAAAACATAGTATGAATTAAAAAGAAAATAAAGTGGTTATATACTGCTTGATTTTATTCATCAAATATACTTATTGAGGTATATTTCTAATTTTTTCCTTTATTTGCATCAATTGAGTAGATAACTCTCATCACAATATCATTTTTAATGTAGAATCATATCGTACTGAAAATAATCAAGGAAAAGAAAATGCACTTGATTGTTTTCCATAAATCAATAATAAATTACAATCAACTGTCAATTCTGACTGGTATGGTATTCATTTTGTTAAATTTTAGTCCTTGAGATGCATACCTAGCCACTCTAAAAGGCTTAATTATGAACATTTTCTTTTGCGTTTGACCCCCATCATGATGGGTTCTCTAATGTTACTAAACGTGATTCTTAGCACTCCCAGATTCAATTTCCTTTTGCCGTCTCTGTAAGATACAACCCTCTTTGTTACGGCTAGTTAAACCCAAGCTTTTCTTTGTTCCACATTTATCGTTGGGCACACTATTTTGTGTTAGATTTTCACAAAAACATCAGGAGTAAATTTCTTTAAGATCTGGAAATTGCTTAAAAAGCTCAAATAAATAAGCAAGTTTGAAAATGCTGAAATGAAACCATTTAAGAAATAGCAGCAGAACTGGTAAAAGGGCGATCACTTCTCGATAAACAACACAAGTTATTAGCATATGACAATTATTTGAAGCAGGTACGTTTTGATTCACATGGCGTAACTATTTAGAAACAATGCTGTATTCATTAGCAGAGTTAAGCAAATACTCCTTCCAAAGCGATGTTGTAAATTCGTTATCGATTTGTTTTGGTAACTCCAGAGTAGGGGGGATAATCGTGCAGATTTTATTTAGAAATTCTAACCAAAGAGTTCCCTAACATCCGGTTGGAGTTATGATTTTGGCAACAATCTTCGTTTTGATATGCAGATAAACCCTAACCATTCCGACAAAATACGAAGTACAGTTTCTTTTCATGTTTGTTTTATATCATATCAGAAAGGGAACAAAGCTCTATTCAGATTTATTCTTTGGGCCAGGGCTATCTTTGAAAGGCAACCTTTTTGTTGTCGTTCACGAACGCAAATTCCCCTGAGTGTGTTACCCCCGGGTTAGAGGAAATGATTTCCTGAAATCAGGAGACCAAACGCCCCCTCCGATTCAATCCGACAAAAAGAGACGCAGCCTGTTTTGTAAAAATAGGTTGCAAAATATTTCTAAATAAGTGAGAATGTAAAGAGATGGCTGGTGAACAATAGATGTCGCTGAATTGAGCAACTGCCAAGCGTGTAGGCCTGTCGAATGTACGAAACCGCAGAAACATCGAGGTTAATAGTATTTGTTGAAGGGACGTCGGTGCATGGACGTTTACGGTGAGCGAGCGAAAGACAGAAAAAATATATTGATCGCATTAGGAACGCAATTGGAGCGAATCAAAGATGTCAATGTTAGATTTTACAATGAAATTCAATGGAGTCAATGGTCTTAGGAGGTAACAAATAATACAGATAGGATACCCAGCTTTGATCGTATTGGTGCTTTGATCCAGGGTGCCGTTTCATTAGTGAAAAGCAAATGTCGTCACCAGAAAACACAGATATTGCATATTTGCCGTCATCTAATGAAAACAGCAAACACTCTATGAATAATCTGGGCTATCGAAGTCTGGATTTGGAATATACTTCGGGAAACAAACAGAGAAAATCGCTAAGACGAGACAATCCAAATAGTAATACCTTAGATTTGGGGATAACAAAAGACAAGAACACTGCACCCGAAGTCCAAGAGAATAGCTCAAAAATACCGCGGCATCTACGAAAAACTATCAGTTTTGGAGGAATTAACCCGATTTCTAGTTCAAAAGTCGTGCTTAGGCGCTGGACGTCAGTTATACAGGACGAGGAGAAAGCGGCTAAAAGGCATTCTGCTTCGTCGATCTACGAGAGGAGTAAGGAAGAAAAGATCGTATTTAGGCCCGTTTCCAGTATCTTGACTAGCACGCCATGGGAGAAAGATTTCAAGGGGAATTTTTCGAAGGGTGCACGAGAACCCGAGGGAAAGGCCAATGAAGAAAGAAAAAGTGAGGGGAAGGCCCAAACAAGGACAACTGATTTCACTACCCCTAACAGCTGTTTTCTCGACAAGTCGAAGGAGCTGAAAAGTGGAAACGCCGTTGGAAAAAGTGCCTTTAGCTCAAATTCTGGTGAATCAAAAACCCTACAAGATTTGTTCAACCAAAGTGATCACCCTAGAAGCAGCATTGGATTACACGCCTATAAACACGAAAAACACAACGAAACAGGAGTAACCAGTTCACCCAAGGCAAAACAATTTAACGGTGACATTTGTTTAGAAGAAAAGGCTAATTACTTGGTGAATAACGGAACCGCTATACCGCAGTCCAAAGGCAGTTATTTTCAAACAAACCAACTTGCCTCAAAGCAGAATACCCAGGAAGTTAGCAGTGATTTCAAGGCAGGAACTGAACACGATTCACGAGATAACAATTTTGAGGAAGGAGAAATGTCATTGTCTTCAGGTTCGTATTTTTACAAATCGAAATACTCGACAGATTTAGCATCAAATGAGCCTTCATATAGGCGAGGGAACCTAAGCTCTTATGTGAGACGCACGGGGAATTCTGTTGACAAATCTTACCCTAATGCAAGAGCTGCCGATCTCACGTATACATCTGCTTTTAAAATAAGTCGGGCAGCAAATATTGAAAAAAGCGGGAAAGAAACTGTCGCGGAGGTAGAGGCATTTATTTCTGCGTACAAGAGTCGAAAGGGGCGTAGTTTTGAGTACGGGGAAACAGGATATCAGGGCAATTTTTCGAGGAGGACTGAAAGAAAGTCTAGTCTAGACAAGGCAGTACCGGCATATTCGAGTCACGCAACTCGCAGTTTTAGTTCAAGCTATGCGCCGACTTATGTCTCCAACGTTCCCCCTTCGAGTAGCATCTTGGATGGGGGCAAACAGCGCCAAGGGTACCGTCCGAGTTCTGAAAGGGACACAGTTGGGAAGTCAGCACGTTATCTTGCCAAGTCTGACAGAAGCAAGAGTTTTGATACAGAACCTGTCGCACATTCCTCTTTTACGAGAACTGGAAGTGGTGGCAGATACCCACGGCGAATAATTTCATCAACAAATTCCACACTGAGTTCCAGCTCATCGTCATCAAGGGGGTACAGTCCTCCTGAAAGGGGGTACAGTCCTCCTGAAAGGGAGTACGACGATTCACCATTTAGTCCAACCAAGCCTCATACCCCAAGCTCAATTCTATCATCAGATGCCCTTACGCCCAGTGAAAAGGCATTTTTTTCTGGTTCTAGTATTACCCACACGCCAGGTACAAATACAAATGGAAGTTATCGAAAAAGCAGTTTTGATTATGGTGTTTCGGATTCAACTTCTTATCGTCGGAATAGTCTTGACCACTCAAATTTGAAAAATTACGGAAACGAAAAAAGTGATTCTAAAGCTAAAAGACCTTTATCGTTAATAAGCAGTGGCAGAAGATCTTCCGTGCCAAGTGGGGATGCTTCAAGGAGGAAGAGCGCAGTATTGGGTGAACAAACCGATTCTTCATCTAGGTCTCGTATTATGGGAGGCATATTATCGAGATTTTTTGCAGAGGAGATAGTACCAGAAAAAGTTGAAAATGCGTTACCTGCTCCAGAGTCGAAAACCGATGAGAATGCTACAGAAAACACACAACCAGCCAATTCCTACTTACAGCAGAGTATTAATTCGAGTGTGCAATCTAGTGTTCCTGCAAGGGGCGAAACTTACCACACACAGGTGGCAAGTTCTGAGAAAAATTTACAGCAGTCAAAACATGGGGATTCCCAGGATGTTGTTCAGTCATCACCACCGGAAGAAAGTAACCAGACTCCCTCCGCCAAAAGCAGGCAGTTGGTGCGAGTGAAATCAACCTATGTGGACGAGGTTGAGCCGTCAAGTATGGGGAAGGACAAATCAGCCCAGAAATCCAAGAAAAAGTCGAGCGATGGGGACGAAAAGCAAGGTCAGTTCTCTTTATTATGGTGTTTCATGATTCGTTGATTGTTGGTAGTTTGATCATAGATTGCCGCTGTCAACGCGGCCCAAGCACGTCCTTCCAACAGCGTGTTGTAGAATACCGTTTAATCAACTGACAACATGACTGAAAGCTAAAATAGGCTGTCATCGTTTGTGTACAAAAACAATTACAGTCACTGTCTACTTAGCCACTTTGTGCTCAAAATCTCTCTGAGTGTTAATTACCATGTTTCTTAATTTCCCTGGACGCCTCGGTTGTTGTCCTTTGGGATTCGCTTCTTGTTTCGAAAAAAGCGCGTTTTGCTTGGCCTTTGTTTCCATTATTTAATCTCGAGACCATCTCTTCAATAAGGCATGTTGGCTATAGCAGGTGCTCCAAGAGTAATGATCATATCTCAAGTCGAAGGACACTTGAGTTTGACTGAGTACTTCTCCTTGACTTCGACTGATTTGTCGTGTTGCACTATGAAGCGTGCAGTTGAATTGAACAGGGTTTTACCAGGAAATTTGTCTAATACAGTTCAGTTTTGAGTAAGAAATGGGGCATTGGTAAGTACGGTTTGATTATTTACATCAACACTCAAAACTTCAAGTGCAGCTGACACTAAAACTTTATACGTGAGCAAAAACGTCCCTTATTTAACAGTTTTGTAGGGAAAGAAGCGTTTTTCGTAACACATTTTCGAATAGAACCCGCAGCAGTCTGCCTCAGACTCAGAGCAAGAACCAGATTTTGGTAAACAAACTTTTGGTTTGTTTAACGACCATGTAGAGGCACATTACAAAGGATACCATGACGTGAAACTGTCATGGAAACAAAAAACGAATTACGAACCACACTTTATTCCTAAGCCTCTTTAATTTTGGATTTAATGTAATAAGAACAGGAAGATCATTTGTCTTCTTAGAGGGCTGGAGTTGCATGAGCTGTTGTTTGCAGAGAGCGGTTTGTTAAACGATTCACACGATAAGATCAATAAACGTTGTGTAGTTTCATAGGGCTGGAATTTTCTCTGCCATGTAACACGACCCAACAATTTGCCTGTGCATAACCGCACATGACACATGGTTTGAAATAGACATGTCACTCTTAGAAGCCCTCTTTGAGCCACCGAAGTGTCACAAATCTTTATTTATACACAGGCTCTTTTTTAAAGCCAAGGATCTTCTACCAAAGTGTGCATGAGACTTAAAGGCTTTTCTGTCACTTCACAGAACAGTAGCATCTCTCCTTCATATCAGTCAGCCCTTCAAGTTTCTCACGAATGTAAAAATTATGTCTTGTGGCACTCTGTACAATCACTCCAATTTTTTGTCACCAGCCTATCATTATTACTCCAGCACCTTAGCAAAGATTTTATGTAGCATTTACCTACTGATTTATTGATTTCTTTGAGATTATTCTGTTACTAGGCACAATTGTAGGAAAGGAAATAGCCATTTTCCAATTTAGTTTAAATAGCAGAAGAGATTCTTGCCCTTTTCCTTTTTTGTACTTGGTTGTGTTAACTTTCTGTCTCCATTTATTTAATTTATTTTGATTACTTGACAAAAAATTATTTTGTGGCATTATCAGATTGCTATGCTGTGATTCTGTCCATTCTTCCTTATTGTTTTTCATGTCTGTGCTGTGCACAGAAGAATTGTTCTTCTTGATCTTCTGCAAAAATTTTTTGTTAGGGAGAACATATTGGCATGTGACATAGCAATGATTTTCAGAGGACTTATGTTTTGACACAACCATTTCTATAATGGCTTAATTCTTCAGCTATTGGTTACCAAAGTGATTCTTACTAGTGCTGCTAATTATAGTGAGTCCCATAAAATTAATCAGCTTCTAAAGTATGAATTTCTATTTAGTTACTTTGTGAGTGATAAATCAATCAGTCATAATCATCATAATAATCATAATCATCTTAAACTATTCCCTGGTCTAAGGACTTGACATTCAATTTCCTATCTTGTCATAGTTGGCTACTTGTTGGCCACTTGATTATGCCAATTTTTGAAATTTTTCGCCTCATTGTTTTTTGCCTGAATAAGCTACTTCATAGATCACGGCTTTTTCACACCATGCATTAAATTTTATTCTATGTTGCATTTATCAGGAAATAGTGGCTACTCACAGCTACAGGCATATGCTTCATTAACTAACCTTATTTCTTGTCTGATCTTCTTTTCATTGACTTACTCAATTGCCTTGTGTCATTCATGTCAAAACACGATCCAATTTTACTTGTCATGCAACATACAGTATGTTGATACATTGATGGTGATGATCTTGTTCAATAGCAGTGTCAAGATGTGAAATCTTGCTACATACCCCTCAAATCTTTGTGCTTTCTAATCTTTCTTCACATTTTAATACACATCTTATTATTGCACATCTTAGTAATCTTGTTTATTCTTTGATGCACTAAATAATATCACTTGTATCTAGTAGTTTACAGTTTAAACATAAATTCATTGGTAATTTTACTCTATTAAGGTTTTGAAAAATTCCAACTTCTTTTTCCAGATTCTCTTCTTTTCCCATGGTTACATGTGTGTACACCTGACATAGCATAGCTTTATCTCAAGCAAATGATCTTAAACATATTATCTCCTAATGTAAATAGTTGTTGTTCTGCCATCATTGTAGTGATGGTCGGTTTGTTTATGACATTTTCATCTGATATTGAAAAATGTTTTAGGTATTGAAGTTTATCTATCAATAATCTTGAAGTTCCCTGTCAAATAACTGTATAGTATTTTGTTTGTTTTTCATTGTGGCTTAGGGACCATTTGTTAAGTGTTTTGGAGAATTGATATTTTCAGGTTACAACACTTTGCTGACTTCTAAAACTTATAATAGTTATGAGTTGGTGCAAATAAAATAAGTGAATAATATCATATTATTTTTAGGCATCAATAAAATGTAAATGTAGAATTTGATGTAGGTATTAAAAAATTTAACACCTATGAAAGAGTTTTAACATCATTTTGCACCTAAAATGCCACCAGTAGTTTCAAGGATTGCTTAACCATGGCCTTTCTTCTGGTGAGAACATTACCTTAGGAGTGCTCAGAATTTTAAATTTTCCGTCTGAATGAGCAACAAAGCTGAAATATTAGCTTTTTAACAGCAGGAGTGAAAATCAACATACCATTATATTATTTTTCTTTATTCAAATATCACGGAGACACATTCAAGGTCTTGAAGCTCAAAAAGTATTGTTCATTTCGGCTAGAGTTCAATTTTTTTTGGTTTTGTATATAAAAACTGGAATTAAAACGATTCTAGTTTTGTCGAAATACCTTGTGAATATTTGCCCGACTGACATTTATTTGTTTCCAACTAGAGGGGGGCTGACGGCCTGCCCCCTGGCCCCTATTCATATGGGTCAGAATCCGGAAAGCCCCCACCTTAGGTCAAAGTTTGAACTGATTTTTGAGCATGGTATATTTCTATTTTTTGTTTTAATTTCAGTACATTACCAGCACATAATGTAAACTTCAAAGTAGCCGTCCCCAAGCCTCCGATCATGATCCTCGAATATGGGAGACATGAAAACTGTATTTGTGCATAGTGCAGCTGGGAGGCAGCTGGCCTTGACAATGCCAAATGGGGAAGCACCTTTTTCTATAATTGTAACTTTTTCTAATGTGCATTTGACATTGTTTTGGCAAGTACTATCAGTCAGTTCAAGGACTTCATTCATTGCCCGACACTCAAGTTGAAACCGTCTCGTTGAATTACCTCTGAATTTCGTTTACATTTTGATGGAATAGTGTGAGAGAGACATGCTCATTTCAAGAGCTACACTTCTGAGCAAATCGGTACTTCTGGGGAAATGGGTACTTTTGAATGGCGAGCACTCGAGAGCGTTTCTGAGCAAATGAGAACTTTTGAAATTTGGCGCTTGAAAGCATCTACGATTTTAATTGAAGCTTCCTATCCATTTGATATATGCTCTTGCTATTGTATTGTGGAAATGGGACGTGTGTGAAAGTGTTTGGAATTATGAATCAAAGCGATTCGTATTTCCATGATGTTGCTCCTTGTAGCGTTTGGCTCAAAGTATACGTTTCACGGTCCAGCTTTAGTGCCTATATTAGGAACTTCGTACCCTGGGTACCAGACCCACTATGTACCAAGGAATATGTATCAAGGAATAGTGGGTCTGGTACCCAGGGTAGGAACTTCGGGACCCGGGACCGAAATCATCTGCTGGGACCTTGCTTGAAATGTTTTTTTTGTTAGCCAAAGTGTTTTTACTTCAAGTTGTTTTTCGTTAAAATTGTTACGACGCAAGGGGGCGCCTTTCAAATTTTCCTAGGTGCGGGACCCCTTCTGGGTTTCTCTGGCTCCCGTAAAACCGCCATTGTCCAGTTTGTTTTTTGCGATTTGAAATTTGCATCGCACCGAGTACCGAAGCAATAGGTAGATATGCTGCGGCTTTCTTTACCTGATATGCTGCAGCAAAATTGATTCCTCGTTGCCTGTTTCTTAACGAGAATATTTGATACCAGACATAAAATAACCTTCAAGGAGTCGCTTTGAAAATGAAAGTTTCAGCCTTTTGATAGGGTTAGAGTCAGAATTTGTCTTTTCAAGTTTGCCATTTACGGGCGGGTGTTCTTAATTCCCGTTTTTTCGTTTACAAGCGTAGAAATACCAGGTGGATTACACCTTTTTGTTTCTCGTTTGTTAAGAGAAGTGCAAACAAATTGAAAATGCTCTTAATTAAACATAAGCCTGATTCTATTTCCATTCATTACATTAATCTTTAATTCCTGCATCGGAGGTGCCATTAAAAACTCGCATATAAGACCCATAATTTTAAGGGCTTCGGAATATGCTCACAATTCTGCTTATTTCAAATGCGATCCCACAACAGTTTTGATAGTTACCTCACGTCTTGGGTCTTTTAGCAGAAAACTGCAATTTGAGCAATGCTATTCATTATCCTTGGTTGTGTTCCACCACCCTTCCCCTCACCAACCTTCTTTAACTTTCTTTTCATTTGATGCTCAACATTTATACTAGCTCAAAGTCTTTTTATTTCACAATGGCTGCTCTAGATGTAGGCATTCTGTCACTCCGTTTTTCCTGGCCCAATCTAGGGCCTGGTCGTAGTCTTGTCCCCCTCAACTATTCCCTGGCCCATCCCATTCCTGCACCAACATCCTTTTATTGATTTAGCACAAGTCACATATGATATCAATTTGCTTTACCTGTATCGTTTCAGTGTGATTTTGTTTCGTTTTTGGGATGATCGTCCGTCACAAACACAAATAAGAAAAGGGGGAGGGGGCAAACCTGTTATCATTTATCAAGGCAGTTCAGTAACATTTCAGCGTCATATTTACTTCTGTTTCTTGAGAAAATCATGGTTTGCTTGACACGTAATTCACTTTTGGATACCTGCAATTGTGTTATTGCCCCTTTCCATACACTACAGGGAACTGCGCCTCCGCTGAGGTCCTTCCCCTGTCCTCTTCTTGTACAACATCTCTTCACCAACAATGCACTACTCTCTTCTTTTCATTAAAACACACTTTTTACAACCGTGATCAGAATCGCCATGGTTTAAATTTCTTTCTGAAGCATACCCCGTAGCGTCTTTGTGACGTAGCCCCAATTTGCTGCTGTATAAGCGTCTAATGTGCTCTTAATTGTAATCTTCTTCTCCCTAATGCGATATGATTGTCTGCAACCTGCTACTTCCAGCCCTCGCATATGTCGTTTGAATGGATTATTTACCCGTTAAGTTGCGTTTGTTTCTTTGCCTGCCTTTGAAGGAGTCCGAAATGGCTGTGTTATATTTTCGGATCCAATGAGTTGCCTTGTTGTTTCATGGCTTTTGAGATAAAGGTTTAGGCGTGCATGTCCGTTCACGAATCCTCACAAAGTTTTCCATCGCCGCATTGAGAGACTGTAACTGCGATTTGCATCTAAACACAGTTCCAACCTCGAACAGTTGATATCCCAAGTTTTATACGAAGGCGACCGGAAGAAGCTGATTTTCGATGAGAAGGTGATGAGATTGTCTTTTCCACTTAAAACAAGCTGATGCTTTCAGTTATTATTTGAAAACGAGAGACACATTCAGATTTTCTGAACTTGATACCTTCAAGTTAGGGCTTTTAAGGTTAAAATCATGCACTTCCAATGTTATAATTTTCGGTTCAAAGACTTCTAAATCAGATTCTTATTACTCTTGCGTTTTCTTTAGCCAGTGCATTTGTACTTGAACTGAGTTTAACCCGTGTGAAGTGGAGAGAAACCCGAATTGCTCCATTTGAGACGTTCTTTAGACCTAATCCGTTTGATCACGTTTCACTGCAGATTAAACCGTGAAACTGAGGCCAGATTAGAGTCTTAATGAAATGGATTGAGGTATTAATTCAGGGTAATAGAATAACCTCCCAGCGATGCTACGGTAGTTTACCTACATAATTGTCATGCTTTGAAATGCCCCCTTCCCCTTGAAGAGGTCGCATTCTGCCCTGATTGCACCGTTTAGAGATGTTTCTACTTTTTGGCTTTAGTTTTCAACATTTCTTAGGCCAAAGCAGTTTTATATCTTTCCCGCGGCCGCCCTCCATACCTGTAATTTACCCGCTTATTTTCTTGGAAGCAAATCATAGGCGCGATAATGGAAGCTTGCGGGATTGCACAGCTGATTTGCTCCCCTTTGACAATAGCGATATTCATTCCAGTTTTTACAATTCTGTGGCTGCTTTATCATTAAAAAGTAACGTTGACACAGCCGGTTTTCGTCCATTAATTCACTCATTTTCTACTTAGCCGTGGACACGAGGTCGATAGGTCTAGACCTTTTCGCAGAAATTGCTTGATTGCAATTGTTTTTTCCTGCGGTATTGGTTCAACGCGCGCTTAGAGGGCTCTGTGTATTGCGTGATTGCTTTTCAATCTTATTTATGGTATACACAGTCCTAGGATTAGATTGGTTATCTCCGCTCTGGTCGCATAATCCAATACTCGCTGAACAATTCTCGCCAAGGCACCGGTGGTCAGTTTGGGAACCTTAATTATTTTCGGTGTGTTGGAAACAGGCTTCGAAGTTATTAACTGTTTGTCCATTTCATTTGCGACAGTGTTGATTCATTATTTATTCACCCAAGAGAACGCCGAGGGAAGAGAGACATTAGGGAACCGCCAGTTGTCTTCAGATGTTCCTCACCGCCCTCTCTCTAACCCGCCCTCCACGTTCGTCGTATGCCACTTTCTGTCTCCAAAGTGCATGTACCGCTTTCATCATCATCTTTTATGAGCATCAGAGAATCACGATTCACATTGAAACTGTAGTTATGACTACAGCCCAATGAGGCACGTACTAAATTCTGAAGTGAAAACTTCTTGTAACTGGCTACAGAGGGTTGCCATGCATTCATTTCTCCCCTTCGTTCATCTTTGCTACTTTGTGACGTATTTCGAATAAACTTGACTAATTTGATTTATTTACATTTCTAAATGCCCTCCTCCCTAAATAAAGGGCTTTCAGTGTTCTTTGCACTCAAGCAAATCGAGCCTCACCAACTCCATTGTCTCTTAATGTACCGCTGCATTAACTGTTGCATATCCAATTCAAATTCACGCGTTTTTATGGATCTTTGTTTGATTCGATTATCAGTTGTCCGTGAACAGTTGCTCTGAGCTTTTCATTATAGTCGTTGGTTGATGAGTTTCGAGGTCGCATCATTGCTAGGTGAGGCTGGATATCGTTACACCGAGGTGACTTTTGTTTGGCCCTCTACGTGTGATCGAGTTCAGGATCAAAAGTCATGGTGATCTGTTTAAGCCTGTATAGTGCATGTGAACGTTTAGCAAGGGATGCATGTTTGCTGTAAAAGATACAGGCAGTGATCCATAAGTACCCGTCTACGGAAATAGGATTGAACGAGGTAATCAACTTTGTTATGATTATTATGATGATACCAGGTGACATAGTATTGATGGCAAGTGTTTGAAAATATTTCCAATATTCTTCCTCTCTGATGTGTTCCTCTGGTTGGATCTTTCACCTGAAGTATGTTTGGTTTGCGAAGGAATCCCAATCAAAGTATCCTGCACCTTTTAGCTTCAGCTCCTCCGAACAAAGCAGTTGCCCCGGAAAATAGCCCAACAGCAACTTCTTTTGCTTTTTTAGACACTGGTATTACCTCCATGAATCTAGCCCTATCAAAGTCATGCATGTTTTGAACAAGAAAGCTGTTGTTTATGAATTTTTTATAGATGATTTCGAGAAACTACTTTCTGTACATTTCAGTTATTGTTTATGGCTAAACGGTGACGACTGAATCATAAATTTTGCAGGATCGAAAAATTGCTTTGAAATTTCAAAGCAAAACACAGAGATAACGTTTATTGCTTTAGATTTTGTTAGGTTTGTACAGGGCTGGATGACAACTTTAGTGAATTTTACTTGCACCTGCAGGCTACATATTCGTAGCAATGATTCCTGCTATTAGAAGCAGTTCGCCCCCTCCCCCTCTGTCTCCCAGCTCTTAGTTCCTATTTGCAACTCCGCATTTTATGCAGCTATGCACGCAACAAAGCCTGAAAATATATGGAAACACGAGACACCTGTGAACTTTGTATCTGGTTAATGTCAGATTTTCATGATGCGTTCTGTCTTCCAAACACACAAAGCGTAATTCAAATCTCCAAATGTAATTTGCTTAGTTGCTTTTTCAAGAAACCGCCCCGTTTTATTTGCCGAGGTCCTAATAAAAAGTGCAAAAACTGCTTACGCTGAAAAGCTGTTTATTTTTGGATATGGCAGTTGGTTTTTGTTATTGTGCTGTTTGCGTAGCCGGGCCATGGTGCCTCGTCGGGTTGAAAACATCCTGGATGCGGCCTGGACGCTTTCTGAGCATCCAAGCACTGGAATGCTTGCTTTTCGCATTTACGTCAGCAGCGTCGAAACATTGATTCCTTTTGCTGTGCGTCTGTCATCGAAGGCCCAGGAGAAAGAGCCGTTGTTCGAAATTGAAATTCACGTTGTTAATTATTCATCTTCATTAAGAATGGAATTATCAGTTTGGATTTGTGTTTAAAACGGCCTTACTCTGGTTCACCTTTGCAAGTCGCGTTAAGGAGGTGTGTTGAAGTTTTTGCATTTTATTTTAGATTTATGCCCTAGTAAACAGTCACAGTTCTGTCCTAGTAGCCTTTCGTGTTGTTTGAATCGCTATTTAGCCTTGGCAAGTATAAAATCTCTTCGAGTTAATGATGGTAGTTTTCGGGCAGGCCTTTGTTGGTACATACAGAACTATTTTAACCCTCGGGTTTGTTGATTAAGAGTTAAGCATTTGTCAGCAAGTATAAAGTCATGTTCTATTAGCTTCTTTATCCACAATAACAATGATTGTTTGGTATCAGAGTCCATCTGTAATCTATTTCCAAGCTGCTCTCAAATACTCTTCCCCGAATCGCAGCGCCTATGTTTTGAATATATAGTATTCAGTATTTCAAAGGTGCAGAAGGCTGCCAAGTTATCTTAATGTGATTTCTCATAAATTGCCAAAATGTTCTGGGAATTTAGCAACAAATCTGGACGCTCGAATGACTTGTAATACGGATGTGCGAGAATCAATTATTCATCATGCCCATTGTAAACCAACATTACCTTGTGTACATCGTATCATAAAATTAATCGCGATTTGGGTCGTTATTGTGATGTATTTTGGGAGCCGCTTAAGACGGGGGCAGGCTTTGCTTATCAACGTTTTCGCAAATCAACAAATTGGCACACCTCTGTTGATGTCAGTATATTTTTATAACCTCCATGATTAAATATTTGTTTTTTGTTATCAATGATAATGAAGATGATTTTCTTCTAAGTTTGGCGCTGATCCAGGACCCTTAGAGTTTTTTAAAGCGCAACATTCCACACTTATTTTTATAAGAATAAAGTCTATAAAAATATTGAGGCTCAAAATTGCTAAAAATTTAATTCATGAATAATGCTCAACCAGTCAAGGTTAAAATTTCTCCCTAATCTGAGCTTATTCCCAAGACTAAACAACTGCCACTTTGACGCCATATACACACCTTTTTACAAGGAACCTACCTCAAGGCCTAGTTCCAAAAGTTCCTTATTCGTAGACCTCAAGTCATCAGATTTTAGTACCAAAGTTCATTAAAAGTTCCTTAATTTTCACTGCACATCAATAAGCCTTAATACTTGATAGAGAGAAGGGCGAGATAGACTATGCGGAAACTACTCAACGAAGCACTTGACACACGAGTAGCAAACAATCTATGCGAGTATTGGCTGCAAATGAATGGAACCGGCTTGTTAGTTCTTGATGCTTGCAGTTATAAAAAATTTTCAAATCTAAAAGTTCCTGGGATTTCTTTTTCAGTAGTATAAGTTCTTTAAATATTCCGGCCTTCTACATGTAGGCTCCTTATAAAGTGGTTCCTTATATAAAAAAAGCGTGTACACGTTTATGTATCTACAGACACACTACACAGACACACTTATATATACACTACGATCCTTGAACACACGAAGATAAACCCTTATTCCACATCTTGAATTGGGAGTTTTTTAACTCTATTAAACTCCTGGTTAGAACCGTCTTTCCGACTTGCTTTCTCATAAGGCCCCATTTCTCAGCATTCTATGAACACCATTGTCTCTGCTTACTATACAGGTGACGGACATTTGAACTCTCATTCTTCATTAAGGGTCCAAGTTTGAGCAGGACTTTCAAGAAATTAACCGTATTAAGGAAAAATTAATTAAATGATGGCAGAATATGAGAAGGATTCCTGTAAACAGAGCTTCGCATGATTTTGTTAATGCGAAAGAATTTCATAAGGACACCTTTATTGCGCATCAAATCGCCTCAGATCAAAATTAGTTTTTCATGAGCAGATTGTTGAGTAAAGTTCTTTATTTTGAATACAGCATTGTGCAAAGTCAATTTATCAATCTCCAGCAATCTCTCCGCCTCGTATTCTGATCTTATTTGTTGCGCATTTGCAAATGTGAAATTTTGAAACCGACTTACTAACCATATTCCCAATATATATTTAATATTTTCTGTCTTCTACTACTATCTATAAACTTATTTCTTCGATCGAGACAATTTCATTTATCTTTAAAAGTTATGTCGCATTCGCAAGCCAATTAGATGAAATAGCAATATGTTATAGCAACTTGAACGCGATATGTTTCAATTAAGAAAAACATTAAGATTTTTGTAAACGCAAGGAACCTTTAAGGGTGAAGCGACTTGAATACTGTCTCATTTATCAAAATATACCACTTCCCTAAAGAATCGCATTGTATTATAAGAAAGTCCATGAAATCGAGTTTGCGTAGGCTATTAAATGTTTTAGTATATTTCCTTGTGTGTTCTCCACTGTATGATACATAGTGCAGTTAAGGTGAGGGAATTTTCCGCAGAATGTACTATACTGGCTACCAAAAACCGGGTGTTCACTTTATGAACACCAGAATCTTTAAAATCTCAATAAGATGCTAGAATCTTTTGGTTTCTGTTTATAAAGTCAATCATTATCTTGATGACATTCTGTTCTTGTGGTATATTTAGCCATTCAATTATTGAAAAGATTCGTCTTTGAACATCGCCCAGATGGCGTTTTGTCTTCATGAAATAACTGTTTCTAAAACTTTTCTTTAGGAGAAAACCCACTTTTTTCAGTTGAAGACTCCCTTTCTTTAAGTTAAAGAGCTGTAAGAAGCACTTATGTTTTCATTCCAATATTTTCTCACGCCGAGGAGAAGTGGCATGAGAACAAAAACAAAATGTCTGTATTTGAAAAAATGTCGAGCGAAGCTTGCTTAATGTAGAGACTAAAAGATAAACCAGAGGAATATGATTCGGCTTAGGATCAATACAGCCAGTATGATAACTGAATCAATCCCCTTAAGTCGATTAATTGCATTCCTCACCAACGTCATCTTAAACAACAATGATATGACGCACTTTCCCAGAATCAAATGGAAGTGTTCTGCTATTCAAGGTTTTTTACACAATAAATAAAGGGATGCTCATTGTTTCCCTCTGAAAAATGTAAAAGTCTTCAATATACGCCGCAATCACGCAAATTCCTTGCGGGAAATGGGAGAGTATAAACTTATCCAGCTAATTTCAAAAGTGCCTCTGTGCAGAAACCATATTTCCTTGGGTTGATCCACAGCGATCTTCCGTTATGATAACAGATGGCATCCAGTTCCTGGAGCGATTGTTCTTCAGTCAGAATCTGTCCTTATGACTTGTTCATTTGTCAACAGCGCCTAAAGAAGGCAAAGACACAGATCAAACACCACAGCATAGAGAGCGCCGGTCGTCCTGGCTTGGGAGGTCGTTAAGAAAAATATCGTCATCTGGTTCTCGAAGTGCCGTTCCCGAAGAGCCCCAAGCACAAGACAGTAGCGAAAAGCCAAAGCGAGAGCGGAGAAGATCCTTGTTGTGGAGATTAGGCCGAGAGTCCAAAGTTGCTGAGGAAGAGAAGGTTGCCACAAAGCCTACAGCTAAAGCGCCATCGGAAAGCAAAGCCAGTGATAAGAGGGAAAAATCAGAAGAAAAGAAAGAGGAAAAGAAAGAGGAAAAGAAAGAAGAAAGGAAAGAAGAAAAGAAGGAAGAGAAAAAGGAAGAGAAAAAAGAAGAGAGAGGCTTTGCTAGTTATTTGAGGCGATCGTCAAAGCGAAAAAAAAGCCAAGTTTGTAAGTTTTTTTGGTTTTGTCACCTATTTTTATTGAATGTATGTGAATTTTTCGATTACTAGATTAGAGTGGAGCAGTCAATCACTTTGACACCATTTATTGCAGAAACCTCCCCTTTTGCTCATAGAATTTCTCCAAATATGCACAATGTTACCAACGCAAGTGAACGCAGACCTAGCGTTGATTTAGTTGATGAATGAGCTATATATCAATTCCCAGCATTGCTTACGCAGCTATAAGGAATGTTGAAGCACGCAAAGACTTTAGTTATGCTCCCTGTAAACAAGTACCTGATGCATAAATGAAGCCATTTCGTTGAGGCGGTTTGCAAGTTTTAGATAATGATAGAGCTATTGTTTTCGAAAATTTCAAGGAATATGAATCCAAAGCTTTTTCAACATCACCAGTTGAATTTCCTCTCGGCTTTTTTTATTTCTATCGAATTAGTTACTTATCAACAAGAAGCCCCAAATGTATACCCTCAACCCTCTTGCTTTATCTGAGGTTATCAGGAACCAAAAGTTAATGACTTTTAGAACTCTGGCTACGAGTATTGTGAGTGGCAGATTCTGTTATGTTTATTCGATCAAGGCTCAATGAGTCGTAAGGCTATGCTAAGGAATAACATTTCGATACAGCCTTAATCCTGCATTAAAAGGTTTGTGACGTTTTTTCTCAGTTTACGTAGAGGGAAAATGTATTTATTCTATTATGGTTTGGATATTGTTTTCAGCTGAAAAGGAGATCCTCGAAGCACGCCAGGAAGTTCACCGCACGTCACGTGAAGAGAAAGAGTCAATCGGAAAAAGTGATTCCAAACAACAAGAGATCGTTGATATTGCAGCACGAATAACACAGTCTGATGAGGCCGTTCATTTCAAAGATGGTGTCGAAAAGGGAAGCACATCTGTAGAGCAAAGCGGAGAGGACGCCACAGCGAAAGCGCCCCTAGCGCAAGGAGAAGATTCGGACGACGAAATGGCCTACGTCAGTGCCAGAAGAACCCGGTTCACCGAAGTCTTACGTCAGAAGGAGGAAGAAGCGAAGGAGGCCGCCAAAGACACTGCAAGGAGGACTGGGGCTAGCGTGGCAGGCAAAACACAAGAGACTGTGAAGCCAGCCACAGGGCCCGGCAAAACTGCTGTGAAGGAGAAGTCGTCGTATTTGTCATCAAAGTTTATGAAGAGCAAGAATTTGTTTGAAGCCAGCAGTGATAAACCTGGTAGTGGTTTCAAGAAGGGAACCTCGACTGCAAATCGACCACTAGACGATGGACACAAGAGGCAAAAGCAGAACCACGTGGGTTGAAGGCAGAAGCAAAGGAAGCTACTAATAATATTGAATCAAAAGGGAGAGACACTAGCAATGCATTGCCGAGTGTAAACCAAAAGAGGGCACTGTTTCAAAGGTCCAGGACTGTTGATTCAAATGATTCTGCAAAGAAAGTATCACCTGGCTCTGGTGATAAGAGAACTCCGCTGCGGGAGAAAAACAAAGTAAACGAGAGTACAGAGACTGTTGCTAAGCGAAGAGAGGCTTCCGGGAAAATTTCAACTGAATTTTCAACCAAGTCACCTGTCAGGAGACTAGTAAGTGACTCCGCTTTGAAAGTGAAAACAATCGAAATGAAAAGCTCAAAGTTGCAGGGAAGGATTTCGGAAAGGAAAGTCGGAGAAGCGAATGTGACGAATTCAGGAGAGAGGCTGGGTCAGCTTGATAAGGAAAAGGATGCCACACATTCAAATAAAAGACGGACAGATCCAATAAAAAGTGCAAGTATTGAAATGGAGGCTACTGAAAATGAATCAGAGGGTTCATTTAGTAAGTCGAGTGAAGTAGAGAGCGATGCCTCAGGCTCAAATGTCGAAGGAAAGAGTCTGGATGAAAAGCAAGCCGAAGACGAACTTAGGCCCGATTTATCCCGAGGCGAGCCTCTGCCGGACACTCGCATTTCAGATGCACCAGTAACGCAAGATGGCGCGAGGGTGCCCCTTAGAATGCGACTAGTGCAATCCCAACAGCAAACTGATGAATTAGGTAGCGTTACAGGCGAGTCGAAAGAAACAGCGCCCGAAGTAGCAACGAAGAAGGAGGCGGCTACAGTCGATGAAGAAACAAAGGATCTGGAAAGTCAAGAACAAAGGAAACACGTGGAGCCAAGTCCAATCGTAGTCACACCAGATGCTGAGACAAATGACTTCTCACTTGAGAAGCCGTTAACCGTGAACGGGTCTGAAGATTCGTTGCAAGTCAATGATCAATTTGGTGGGGACAACGAAGAGAGGGACGCTAGCTCTGAGCGTGCTGGATCCAGGAGACGGAGAGAAAGGCGGTCGCACAGACTGAGGCAAGTTGATCCGAAGGAGCTGGAAAAAGCCAAAGAGCAAGTGAGGCGGGAGTCCACCGCCATTGCTGAAGACATAGCTAAGTTTAGTGAAAGCGTTACTCCTACAGAAGAGGCGAGAAGTCTAGAGACCCAAAAGGAGGCTGTGAATGGAAACGCGCCATCTTCGGCTGACGAAACTACGGTGAACAGCACAGTGGTTGCAACAATTTCCAGTTCAGTAGACGAAGAGGTAGCTGTTGAAAGTACGCAAAAAGTGGAAGTTGAAGTGCCTTCGACGGACTCCAAGGACATTCTGCCAACCGCAAGTGTCGTTGAACTAAAATTAGACGCTAAAGCAACTGAAGTTGATACCGGTGACGAAAGCAATGAATCGTCAAGTAGTGGCTCGCTTTCAAAACTAACAACAAGGAGTGTTATTAAAGAGAAAATTAAACAGAAGAAAATCGACAAAAAACTTCGCAAAGATCGAACATTATCATTGCCCATCGGGGTAGAAGTTGCTGTTAGGCCACCTAGTCACGTGCAGCAAGATATTGAAATTGTTGTTAACGGTTCGCGTTCGCCTCTTTTGCGTGCAAAGCCTCCTATACCGAAGATTCAACGTAGTCACGAGGCAGATGACATCACCTCTTTGCAGCGGAGAGCAAAGAGACCCATCAGATCGAGACCAAAGACACTAACTCAGGGGATAGATCCTGGCCTCTTACTGAGTGATATCAAAGCCAAAGAAGAGGCTGTCGTCGTGGAAGAGAGACTTTCAATCGCCCAGCTGAAACAAAGATTGCTTGAATCCGAGTCTGGCACAAAAACCCCCAAAACTCCGGAAGTACAAAGAAAGGCGAAACGCAGGTCTGGTAAAAGATACAAAACGATAACAGAAGGAATTGCTCCTGGTTTATTAGAAGCTGCTCACCAACTAGCAATTGCTGAACAAGATCCGAATAAACTTGGTATCGACACAACAAGACTGAATTTAGCGCTTTCAGCATCGACGGAAAATTTGAAGCGGAGAAGTTTTATCGTGAGTGAGGTGAACAGCAGAGTTGGAAGCATTGGTGCCTCTTTGGCTACTTCGATGGAAGATTTGTCGACAAAAGACAACGAACACGAGAAAGAAAGCAAATCTAGCGAGTCAATCGTGGAAGAGTCGATTAGGAAGCTGAAGAAGTTGCCAATGGTGGTGGATAGCGACGAAGATGAGCCATTGCCGTCTGTTTCATCGTTGAAGCAGAGGTTTCTACAGGCTGTTGAGGAATCATACAAGCCGAGCAAAGGCAAAGTTTCTATGCGAAAGAAAGGTATGCGCAAGGATAGGCCCTTTACAATATCAGGCATTGATGACGTCACTTTTAAGCAGTTGCAGGACGACATCAAACAGAGGCACGAGGTTGAATACGAGAAAAGTACCAGTGAAATTGAAATTCGGGTTGAATTTGAAAACAAGAAAAATGAGACATTTGATGAGCTAGCTGAAGACCAGCTCGAGACTATGTTCGCATCCGAGGGCCTAACAGCCGATCAGGTGGCCATCGAATTGGGCATAAACCCGTCATTGGCTCAAGGGTCTCCATTGCGCGCCAGGAAGCCGTTTCTTGGGACAACTGCTGAAGAAACAGCAAATGAAATGCTGGAGGTTATTGAAGAGAAGACTGAGAAGCAGGAGAAGGAAGAAAATGATTCAAAGCCGCTCGGCACTTTGCGAAAGGAGTTCATGAGTGCCATGATTGAGTTTAAAAGTGGCTCCTTTGACGCTGTCGATGAGACTGTTGCAACGAAGGAGCAGCCAGCTGAACCCAAGTCGGATATGGACTGGATATCAGATAATGTGACTCAGTAAGTGGAACGCATTTTTTAAGATTAGTAGACATGTAGTTTGGAATATTTCATGCAGTAGTACCTCTATTTTTGCGGATACACTTTGGTTGTTTGTAAGTGTCAAGAATAATGATAATGTCGAACACTTTAATAAGAGAATTCGAGACAAAGCGACTGGAAGGAAACTAATCAAGTGCGTGCACTCCTTGCTAACAAAATTTTGCTGTTCGATTGATGACAGCATTGGATGGCACGTGTATCAGAAGACTTCCACTTAATCATTCAGAGTTATTTATTCACTTGATTGTTGTTACAGAGAGATTTTCTTGTAAATAAATTGTACAGACTTGCCAAACAAGGAAACATCCTAGATGTCGAGAAGCCTTGTTTTTTTACTGATGAGAAGGAGACGGACATTTTTCAAAGCGTTGTGCAGATGGCTTTTATCTTATTTAAAAATTTTAGTCCCGCCACGTTCTGCCACAGTTCTGTTCACTCGTTTGTTATGGGGAGATTTGTGCAGATTGTGGCTTCTTATTTCTCCAACCAATGGTTCTTTGCTTTGATAGCTTGTGGGTTTCTATCAGATTTCGTTAGCGCTCAAAGTAGCTTTATCCCTAAAACCGTTATTCTTGATTGGCAGGCTTCAATCAGTTACTGACAGGAGGCATCTCAGACCTCAGAGGAAGAAAAGGTCTCCAGCAAATCCGGTTAAGACACTCCAATCCCGCAGTGATCTCATTACTGAAGTTGGAAGCAATAAAAAATCTGAGGTCCAGTTTAACTCTGATTTGCTTTTAATTAATTGATGGCTACTGTGATTGTTAACCTTTAAGTTCTGTATCCGAAAGGTGGGATCCACTAGGACCACTGTAACGTTTAGAGATAGTGATTTGTTCGTAAGATGGATAAATAACTGTTAATAGCTATCAAGTATTTTGTTTACCTTATAGAAGTGATTTTCTCGCACAAAATTACTTCAATATTTTTTGTTGATAAATTTATTGTTTACGTTATGTTTTGTGCCACTTTTGTTACCTGAGTTACATTGCCATTCTTGTGCATTTGAATCACTCTCACGAAATTCAACATTACCCTATTGTTCTTCAGAATGTTCAAGAAAGCTCCATGAAATCATCAGAAAAATCAGCTGGTCTAAAACTATGTGAGTAGGACATTTCGATTTTTTTAATGTGCTGTTTGGCATCATGAAATTTGCCACGATTGTGTTGTATTTTGAATGGGAACCATTCATTATGAAGATGGCTAATTTTTCTTGTTTTTTCTGTTTCATAGGGCGGAAAGTAGCACTCGCTAGCGAGGCAAAAGCCGCACTTCAGTCAACAGAAGATTTCTCCAAAGTCAAGTTGAAGAGAGTGAAGATTCCTGGCCAGTCAGTCAACGGGGAACCACCTGAGACTGGAGGTGTAATTGAGTCGAATATCACGAATTTGCTTTTAAAAATCAAAGGTAAATTCATACTTTGATGAAAAGATTAATACGAGAATGAATTCGAATGAAAATGTATATTTAGAAAAGACTGATAGTTCATTCTTCCTAAAATTCCCCTTCGATTCTGCTCTCTTTTTTCTTTCTTTCTTTCTTTCTTTGTTTCTTTGTTTCTTTGTTTCTTTTTTACTTTCTTTCTTTCTTTCTTTCTTTCTTTCTTTTTTCTTTTTTTCTTTCTTTCTTTTTTACTTTATTTCTTCCTTTCTTTCCTTCTTTCTTTCGTTATTGAGTCATAAGATACTCTTAGATCAGGTGTATTGTACTTTGAATTTTCTGGCATTTTAAACATCATCTTTCAGGTCGTCGTCACGTGCAGATAAACGTGGTAGACTTCAATACAGACTCTTTAACAAGCGACGATAGCTTTGTTATAGTGACACCAAGGGAGCTCTTTTGTTGGAATGGTCGTAATGCAAACGTAATCGAAAAAGCCAAGGTAAATAGACATTCCTCGTACCAGCTAAGGCCTATATGGTGACAATGGTTGTTCTGTAAAAAATTTGTGATTTGTTGCTTTTTGTTCTACTTTTTGAATTCACGTAAGGATTCGTATAAGCTTACTATTTCTATACAATTTTGGTTCGTTGAAGTATTTCAGTAGTTGAAAAGAGGTGTACGATATGTCTTATACATATCATTGTACACATAGAGGTATGCATATATTAATGACAAGGTTCAGATTAAGATTTGATTACGCAACGATTTCTGTTGTATCTTAGGCATCGGAGATTGCCTCCAGAATCAATCAAAAGAAAGAGATGGGTTGCAAGGCCTTAGATGTGGTATTTTTCGAACAAGATGGCCAGAATGAAAACAGGGTGTTCAGGGTGCTTGGATCCGAAGGAAGAACAACAATTAAAGGTCTTGGTTATTATACGTACTTGCAAAGCCTAGGTGCTTCAAAGCTAGTTTATCAAAGCCTAAACATTTCTAAGCTAGTTTATTCGCATGGATTGATAAACAAACATCCATTGCTTTATTGTAAGTGCGTCATCATTAGACGCCAAAAAGGGTCGATTGCTGTAAAGGGTACGCGCAGCCATTCCATTCTATTCTTTTCTCAGTTTTATGAAATGGGAACAGTTTGTTTCAATCCTGGTTGTCAATGGGATCAGTTGTGATGGCATATGAGTTTCTGGATACACGTGTTACCACGAGTTTTGCGATTGATTATGCATTAGTTTCTTTTGATATTTCTACCGCTTGTGTGAAGTAGAAATGTACGATCGCAAAGTTAATAAACTATTTAACTAGATTGTAAGTTTTGTATTGGAATCGATCTTTTTCCTCTTCTGTTGCAGATGAAACTGATGATGATGAAGAATATGAGCGAAACATGATGAATACGTCAATGGCCTATAGTTTACAAGACTCTGAACCGCCAGAGTTAGTCCCTGTTTATGACATGTGCCAACGATCACCAAGTAAAGAAATACTCAGGACTGACGAAGTACGCTCCATTGTTGGATTTTATTACCCAGTTATCTTCCTCGAAAATGTTCAATAGATTGAAATTTTTAGAATCTGTGTCCACTTGAGTAGATTTGTAACTAACTTTAAGGACTACTGAATCTGTTAGGTAATATTTGGTTTTTGTACCGACTTCGATCTCTGTCAGCCGCTAACCAGAAATTATTTCCCATAAGTACCAGTCACAAGTCAATTGCGCTCTCTGGACTAGTGCTTTCGAGTGCATCTCTTGTTGCTAGACCGTTCTTAGAAAACTCTTGTCACTCAATATTGAGAAAATAGAGTGGTTGTAAAACATGTTGGCTACTTCTACCATTCAATTAACAAACTGTATCATGTAAACAAAATGAATCGATATTGGCTCCTCAGTTCATTAGATCTTATCTTTTTTTCTTACAGGCCTATGTTTTCGACTTCGTGACTGAAGTTTACGTGTGGATTGGGCGTCAAACGATGTCGAATATTCGAAAGAAAATTATGAAATTAGCCCGTGAAAAGTTCGAACAAGGCTACTATAGGCCTATTTCAGCCGCCTCGCACCATCACCATGGCAAATCGAGAAAAATTTCACTCACCACAACTGAATTACCCACAAGGAAACAAAGTATTAATAGGAAACTTAGTGTACATAAGTTTTTACAGGATAAAGAGAACCTAGTTCCCAGGCCCTCGCATAGCATATTTTTATCAATGTACGAAGGAGCAGAATGGGTGATTTTTAAAGAAAAATTTTGCGATTGGCCGGACGAGTCGAGAATTATACGAATGAAAGGCGGGCCTCAAACAGTTGGTGAGCTGACTCAGGTGAGATCAGTTCATTCTAAATGTTTTGCTTCAAGCTGTTTCTGTGTTACTCCATGCTACCAACAGGAAATGCTTGAATTTAGGCTAAGGATTTGCAGTGCAAATTCAATAGGTCACAAAGTCATGCTTTCAAAGAAGGATTGGCCCATAAATAGGGGTTCACCGCGAGAAAAGTCAGAAGATACTCTGAATCTGTGTCATTTACGGGTAGAGTAGTGTAATATAAACCAGCAGAAAAGCTTCAAAGGCTTTAAATAAACAAACAACTTTAATTATGGCCAATGAAGCTTTAGTTTAAAACGGGCGTCGTGTTTTTGTTAAAGCAGTTTCTCACAGAAGATAATCCATGAAGTTTTGTTAGACAGAGAGGTGTTGATAACTCAAAAACTAACTCAAATACAATACTTTTAATTCTGCCATGATTATCAGCAATTGGAAACGGATAAATTTTTAAATGTATCTACTATTAGGTCTGTAGTTTTGAATGTGCCCTTCGTAAAGAGTCGAATTGAAATTCTGTATTATTGTCATAACAGTCAAAAGCGTTCTTACTTACCACTACCAGTACATTATAAAAAATATTACTATTTTGATTATTATGTAAATGATTTAAATTGACTTTATGTGACAGTCTGAATTTTGGTTTTTTAGAAGGTAACCGTTGCTGACGTCAAACCAGTAGATCCAAAAACAATGATCGAGCCTAAGTGTGTGCCATTGCTGCCGACCTTTGAAGGAACTGAAATTGATCGTGGCTCTGGGAAGCCTAAAGGCTCAGAAGGCTACCACATTGTGACGCGAAATGTCCAAGTATGGCACGTGACTGAAAGGTCTCGTGCGTTGCTACCAACAACCAGTAATGGTCATTTCCACTCCGGTTAGTTATTTTGCTTCACTCAGTTATTTCTGTAATTGCTAGACTAATTATCAAATGATTATAGCCTTTAATCCGCTTGCTCAAGGCTATTGCCTTCACTGATATCATATATATATATAACGTTCTTATTTGTATTTGTTTTTGGCGTGTCCAGTCTTAGACTACCTTGCAACATTTTTGCCACTGGTAACCGGTTAAAATGATTTTGAGAGACTGTTTGCTTAATTTCAATAAGCATACCATTCACCCACGAAGCCGATCGTTACAGAAGAGGCCCTGAAATGTAACTTAAATTACATAAGGATACAATTTCAAGTGTGAGTTATATTTTGACAATATTAAAGTTGCTGTAATTTAGTAATTTTCAGCAAATCCTCATCATGCAACGCCACTCTCTGCTTGTAGGCGAAGGATATGTGATACGATGGGAATACAGCATTGTTGCGTCTCGACTCATGAAAATGCTCAAGGACATGGAAGAGGCTAAAGCATCAGGGCGCCATCGTTGTGCGTACTTTTTTTGGCTTGGCAACGATTGCTCGGTGACTGAACAAGGCGCGACGGCCGTCATGACTGTTGACTTAGATGAAGAGCGTGGACCACATGTACGTCATCTTCACTATTTGTCATACCTTTGTGGGAGTTGGTAATGTAAATAAGTGTCTCTGTCTTGTTGAATAGGTTTCTCAAGCAATAGATAGGCAACTTTAATGCCTGTCTTCATTCAGTATGGTATCACCATGTTTCTCGCAGCTATTACAAAGTATTCTGTCCATGGAGGACAGCCGTTTACACGTTGTGATGAATTCTAGAACTTTGCTAAAACGTCAGTCAGTGATGGTAATCGGCCTTTTGGAAGAATTTAATGTTTTCCATGTTCCAACGTTTTGAGCCATGTGAGCTTTGACCATTTCAATCTGTCAACAGGTCCGTGTGATCCAAGGAAAGGAGCCTCCATGTTTTTTGAACCTTTTTGATGGAGGAATGATTATACATGCTGGAAAGTGAGTTTTCAGTTCTCTTCTTCATTGTTGACCTAGCTTCGTTGCTACTTCTTTGCTATGATATAAGAAGCACCGTCCAAACATCCGAAATACAAACTGTCTATGAGAATCGCTGATTATCACTCAATTCTCGTCCGCAAAACCTTTGACGGTAATTTTTTTGTCGTAAGAGGGACACAGGCGTTGTTTTTCACTGTTCTGGGTCGCTTTTGCATCCTCCTCCACATTGGCTTCTCACCCTTAGCCAGCTTTTGCTGGGCCGCACTGCTTCCTCTCAAGTGTTCTGGAACAGCATACTGTAGATCAATTCAAGTCACATTTAATAATCCTGTGCGAAATTTGTCTAGTGTATAAGAACCATTTTGCGTTTTTTCAGCAAGGCTTGTTCTACCAAGCATAGACCGTTCAATTTTCCCACGTGCAGTTTTCCCCTTCACCATTATTGTATTCACTTCGGTGCTCTTTTGAATTCATTTAGAAAGCTTTGGTCATACAGTAAAACGATTTTCGAACGAATTGCCCTATAAATTGTTAGTTAATTTTCTGGGGATAGCTGCTACAATACAGTTTTAGACTTTATTGTGATTTTATGTGACTCTAAGTCACGTGTAATGTAATGCTCTGAGTGCTTTAAATTTGTTTTCTGTTTTTATGTGTTAGCTATAGCCCATCAAACAATATATGAAATGATACAGTAGCAATCATGGGTAATTGGATGTGACGGTTTTACAAATTAAAATTTGGCATAAATCCGACGCCTTTGCTAAGGATTTAACTCACGAATCTATAAAGGAGCAGTTGTTTGGCGAATGCAATTTACGTTCATGATAAGAGAGCTTCCATTCAAACTGTTGATAACTGTTTTGTGAATAAAGTCGCTTGTATGTGCGTTATAGTGACGGATAAAACAACTGATTTGATTTCGCTGTTCGCTATTGCTTGAGGTAGCTTTGAAAACAAATTGATATGGTTTGCATTCTTAGTTTCAATCCTTTTTTGTTTTAGGCGAAAAACAAAGACCGATAAAGTAGCTTTCAGTGGTATGAAGCCTGTTCTGATACTTAATGTTTATATGCTTGTCTTTTCGTGATTCCTGCATATATTAACAAACGATTTGCGATACATCTGTCAAAAGAGCTTTGCATGATGGTCTCTAAAGCTGTGTTCCTGAGCTTAGGCCTTTATTCTTTTAATAATTTTATTCTGATTCTAATTTTATTCATCTTTTATTCTGATTTTAAAAAGCCCCCATTTACCTTGAGCTCCTTTTTGAAAATTACGGTTTTGCTTTCCTTTTAATTCTGTTACAAAATGTCAATTAAAAGTAATTACCAGTTTCTGTGTTTCGCCTTAATTTTGTTATTTTCCCATAGACCGTTCCATTGTGCGTTTCTATTGTGTTCGAAGTGAAAATCCCAATGAAGCTTGTCTTCTGCAAGTTCCCGTTTGGTATGTTTTTGACATAATCATAATTGAATTTTTAGCCCGACATAAGCATCTGCTGGGAATACCACTTATTATTCAGATATCTCTTGCTAATATATAAGGTGTACAAATTCATCAAGAGACTCTTGCTAAAACGAAGAACACTGGCTTGAAATGTTTACAAAGTTGTTCACTTTCAATTCCTGGAAGTGTTTACACGGTTCTATTTGTCCACTCTTAAATAGATCTTAAACAAGAGAGTACACCAAAGGCACGAGACAATTTTGTTAGGAAGTGCTTATCACCAGATTTTCACAAGCCAGTTTATATGAATGAATTCACCTGCCACTCGCTTCGCAATATTCCCGTAGATGTGGCTGTATGGGATTCAATTACTTTTTGTAAATTTCAAAAACGTTATGAAACACTGGCATAATTAGAGTTTCATCCCATGCGGTTGTTAATCTTTGCCGTCTTGAAATGGCTTGGCAAAAAGATATCAAACGCTCGTCGATTAACAACGACGGAAACGATCCAAGTTTTTAATTGCATTCGTCAGTTCTTTTTTCATTTCTTATCTAATGTATTTATCATTTCTGATTAGACAGCGTCTCGTCCATGTAAAAGCTTCTGCCATTAATCTAGTTCTGAAAGAAAGGCTTTAAAAGCCAAATAAAGGATTCGGTATTTGAAGCCGAAAATATCTGAGCATAACCAGAACGTTGACCATCATGCATGATCTTGATGAGTCATTTTTCGGTTGTTGTCACTGCGAATGCCTGTGATGTGTAGTATGGGAAAGTGAATGACATTACATACATGATTTATCTGATAAGAAGCCAAGTGGCTCTGTCTTCACAGTCTCACAAAACACAGGCATTTAAGAACTTTTAGTACTACAGAAACATGTGCTCTGCTTTCTGCTAAACTGAATTTATATTAAAACGTAAGTATAGTTCGAGCATGTCTTGTCTTTCTTCGAAGAATATGATATTTGAATTTTCCACATACTTCAAAAAGTTAAAAAAATCTTTTTTAATCTTGTCTAGTTTTTAGTGAAATATTAGCTTTTAATTTTATTTTAATATAACTTAATAGTCTTTAGCAAGAACATTTTGTATGAAAAATTGCAATCGGAGCCAAGTTTTTACCCAAAACTCTTTTTTTCTTATAGTGCCACTTCACTCAGATCGAGGTCCAGCTTCGTACTGGTTTTGTGCCAGCAAGCAGAAATATTCCTTTGGCATGGATGCAAGTCTTCCGATTCAACCAAGGCGACTGCCCTTCAAGCTGTTCACCGACTTATTGAGAAGTAAGTTACGACAAAGTACTAGGTTTTGGATACTCTTTGACTACCAGAGCACCTGTCATTAACGAAATTAAAGAAGAGTAAAGAGGAATATTTTGCATAATAGCCACAAAATAGCTACTTGGGTGCAAATATGAGCAATCAAACACGGCAGTATTAGGCCATTTCAGTATCAGCGCAGTGTTGGAATGGTAATAATACAAATGATTGTCAGCGGGGCAGTAAAATTTGTCCGCGAGATCCGTCTCACAGATTTGCTTCCTGATTCATCTTTGACTACGATCGACATCAAACTCCATGCATGCATGTCTACGTGTTTAATTTTGACAGATGCTTGCATGTTTTTCTCTCAGTGGCAAGGTCTATGGCTTATTTCTTATACCCACGACAAAGCTCGCAAATCCTCTTACGTTTGTCTATGATCGTTGATAATCCCCATCATTTTCGTCGAGTTTTGAACGCGAGGGACAGCTGTAATATTGTTTAAGCAGCTGAGTGTTGTTCAGGCTATAATTATATTAGAATTTTATCGCACGTCTTTGTATTGTCTTCAACTGGTAGTTCCCCCTTTATATAAATGTTTACATAATGATATTAACGTGTAATCCTAATGATGCCAATATTGTTTTTGCTAGAGTCCCATATGTTTTTGTAGGTATTTTTCATAGCCACAAAAGATGAAAACTAAAGTTTCTTTGGACTGTGCGGATGCTAGGATTGCGATTTTCATACAGCTGTCTTTTTGAATTCTTTATGCTAAAATCATTCTTAAAACAGCCGCATTCATATTTGCTGCAGTAATTTTTTAATGAATTGCAATGGAGGTGATTAGGCCCTCGTGGCTTGATGTGCTTCCCAAATAAACTCATCAAACCAGTTACTATTCGAACAAATATGATGTCTTTTCAAATGATGTCTATGATAACCTTCTTACACAAAACACTAAATAAATTATCGCCACATGCTATAAAACAGTGATTATTGCATTCCCACGTTAAGCTTACATCGCGTTATCACGTGATATCCTTGATGCCGCTTTCCTGTTTCAGTCACCCTGAGGAGGCGCTCCTTTCCGAGAAGGAAGAAATTTTCTTGACGGAAATAGAAGAAGGCCACGAACCAGAGGTATTCTGGGTTGCACTTGGAGGCGAGGACACGTATGGGAGTCTATTAACAGGTGATATGCAAATGTATCTATATGACTAGGCCAACTCTTAGTTAGCCCTTTCATTCTTGAATTATGGATTTTTGAGAAAAAAATATTCAAAACTGTCTTTGGAAGTGGTCAAAGGAGCATTTACAATAAAAATGAAAACATGCAGTGCTTCTAGATTGTACTCCGCTGTATTTCGTTCCCATGTTTCATTTTAAACTCCTAGGTTTCTACTTTGTTTTTCCATTTACGGATATAGACCAAGGATATCTTGATTTTCTAGAGTATCTTATGTCATATTAAACAATTTGATTTAGCGAAGCCATTGACTTCCAATGTTATAGTTGTATTAAGATGGGTTTCCTGTTGTAAGCCCGTTTAGTTAATGGTCAATGGTTTCACATTTGTGGCTACCATTTTTGTTGTTGTAGCTATAGGCCAAGACTTTGCTCGTTAAAGCTTAGTTAGGTCAACAGTACGTTTTTATGCTCACAACACTCTAGACTTAACCAAATATTTGTTCATTTTGATTGAGTATCCTCTCTTGTTTGTTCTCGCAGATTTGAATACCAAATGGGACTTTGTGCCAAGGTGTTTTAACCTAACAAGCACTTCAGGGCAGTTTGTAGCAAATGAAATCATAAACCCGTCAATCGATTTGAAGGAGACATGCCCTTTTCCATTTTTGCAAGACGATTTATACGATTCTAGTCAACCAGGTAAGAACACTGCTACTTGGGGAATAATCTTATGGGATTTCTGATATCGAAAACTATTGGGTCGTACGCGATGTTATTACTGAAAATGATTATCAGCGGGTGTTTGTCCACAGAAATTTCTTGTCATCTGAAGGGAATACATTATGATGGACTAACTTTGATTGTGATAATTTTCAACAATTTTTTTACCCTTTTTTGAAAAATATTGAGTGAATGCGGCTAGCTTTTCAAGAACCTTAAGACGCCCTAACCAGGGTTTGTAGAAGGACTTTTATAGTTAACCATTAGTTGCTATTCTTTTATCATTAACCGATAGACTGGGCATACTCCATTACAAAGTATTGGTGTTGCATTTATTCCTGCCAGAGCCGTTTTCAAAGGACGTTATCCATGGTTGCCTTGCATGCTTGTTTTTATTTCCAGGAATTTTCATTCTGGATGCCATTCAAGATTTGTATTTGTGGCTTGGCTGGTGGCCGGAGGACGAGGATAGCGAGAATTCGGACGCCCAAAGAATGCGCTGGGACATCGACAAGAGGAAAGCTATGGAGAGTGTCGTTCTATACGCCAAAGGTACGCAGCTATGCCTCTTTAAAAACGAAGGGTTACTATTCCTAAACATTAGACAGTCTTGTGGGTGTTTTAGATACCTTTGAAGATGCCACCTTATTGCGTAAAACTAAACGCAAAGAGCCCTCGGTAGTGATTCTAAGTTTTGCAGCTTTGTAGTGAAAGCGACCACTGCAAGCAAAGATTCATTTAGGAGGAACAGGCGCTAGAATCTAGGATTTGTTGCCTTATCTTCGCACTGGCTGTTCTACTGCAGACAAATGAGTATACCTTTTAACAGTTTTAATGCAGTTTATTTGTTATTCAAACCGTGCCCTAATCACAGCTCACGCGTTCTTACCCCCAAACAGAGGTTGGGCGCCCGTTATCACACTGTTACGTTGTCGACGCCGGACTGGAGCCGGAGCAGTTCACTCACTTGTTTCCCTATTGGATCGTACAGGAGGATATCACTGAAATCCAAATAGAGGTTGGTAGCCGTTTTTGCTTCACGAGATTTTAAGAAACACAAGCCCTAATTTTTGAAGAATAACTCTTTTGATAAGAAGCTGGTGAACGTCTGAAGAAAATCATTCAACAAGAAGCCTTTATGAACACCATTTGAAAATTGGTACAGCGCTCGTTGATTTCAATGTTCGACTCAAGATGTCAATATTTGTCAAAGCTGCACTGTTCTCAGGAAGTAGGTAGAGCCTCCGTTTCGCCTCAACGTTTTGAGCACGTAAGGTAAATATTTTATGGGAGAAGATCTATCCAACTCTTTTCCAATTTTGCTTTCGAAACATTGTCTATGGTACACTGGGAAGGCCCCTGTTTTACCTGGAATACAACTGCATCACTACATCTTTCTAACATTTCTATATCTTGTTCCATTGATCCCTTGTGTTCTAAGCAGTCAATAAACTGACTTTCGTGTCCTTACTTGTACTTGAGCAGAAATTCTACCAAACTTCGCCGCGTTTCTTTCTGAATTGAAGGCTCTCGTTGTTTCTTTCGTTTTAACGAAAATTGGCGTGATCTAACTGTATATATCTCAAATAATGGGAATAACATATTTAGGCATTGTTTAAATTGAAAGTAACTTGATATTAAAGCGGTTACCGAAATGATAGCAAAAAGAAACGAACGAATACGAGCTGTTATTAGCTGGGCCATTAGGCGGGAAATGCTGTGATTGGTAACCAAACAGGCCATCCGAGCTTTTCGACCGAAGATGATCATCTTTTACATCTTTGACCAAGTTTCTGCAAATACTCCCATTGCCCATTGCCTATTCACTGACGTATTTGCCTAAATATTCCCATGTAATCTGGGCTTCTAAACGGTAGCACATGGTATCCACTTCAAATCCGCTGCCTTGTTCCCACGCTGAATCGTCTTTTACAGCGACAAATCTAGTCTATGTAAATAATTCGATAAGTCTATGCGTTTTTCTGGTCATCGGCCCTATGGAGGGTTCCCATGACTTGTGTAACTCGCGCTGCATTACATGGTCACGGAGTCGAGGGTAGAGGGGGCAAATGGCACTGCCCCCAAGCAACCATGACTATGATTGAAGGAAGCGATGCAGGATTGACCAGAGGAGACCAAGTCAAATCTTGTAGCGCCAAACGAAGATGCAATAGAGATAAATTTATAACAGCAGTTGAGGTATCTTATATATTCGGAAACACTAGAATGAGGGAACAAGGGGAGTTGCCCCCTACCCGAGATACAAATAATGTCTCCCCTATCAAGGATAAAGAAAACTGAAATGATGCTTGGTAAAAATGTTATTCTCACGCTATTACGTTTTCAATTGATTTCTATTTTTCGATTAATTATTAGAATATTTATATTTGATTTATAGGCAAGAATTACCATCGAAAAATGATACATTTTATTAATATAGAACCGGCTAAATTTATTCAAGTGAAGCCTTCGGCTCAACTGTTGTCTAATTTCATAATTCTTGATAGATGAATCCGAATTAACCGAATGGACCTTAGAAACACTAAGGGAGATAACTGGAAGCTATGTAATGTCTTATATTTAATAAGCAGCAAACTGAAAGAAGAATTATCACTAATGTTCATCAGTCCAAATTTATTTCACATGTTTTGTTGCTTTTATTCGTTATTGTTTAATTCAATTATTGTAGCTCAAATGAAAAAACCCACCCTAGCCACCTACCACTTTCAATTTTGAAGTATAAGTAAGTTTATATGGAAGTACGAGGGATATGAACGAAATGATATAAAGAAGAAACCAGGCCGCAGTTTAAAGCAGCTAGGTTAATTTTCAGAAAGTGTTTGCTCGCGAGCAGATCCCGTTGACGTCTTAAGACTCCAAAACCAACCCTATGAAACTTATTTTTTCGAAATCAAGTTTGGGAGTTTTTTGGCCAAGTTCATATGATCTATAAGTTTCCTAAAGTGTCCAGGCAAAAAAAGGAAAGTAAAAAGAATCAGAACACCCCCTGGCAGCTCCTACTTCCTCATAGTTGTAGAAGCTATAATACATCATGTTGACCACGTGAAGATTTTTAGTTTCGGATCCCTTCTGAAGAGCGAATTTTGGTATATAACCGCAGACGTGGGTAGTTGAATCACGCAAAACCTCCTCCAAAGTTCCAAACCCAAATTAACTACAATGTTCACACCTTGAATTCCATGGTTGAGAATAATTAAACATGAGACAGACGTTCTCTGGTGTTTAGTATACAGCTACAGGATCCTGCAACCGCAGATGTAAATTAAATTGAACTTGCGTTAATAGAAATGCTGTTTCGACTCTCTGCAATAATTAAAAAGACAGATGTTTTCAGTTTGAACTTTGACATGTTCGTACTCATTTTGGTTTTGCTGAGTTGTCTTTCCCTGACTCAACCGGACGGGCTTTTACCCGACCCAACCCGACTCTGTCCGACTGGAATCTACCCTTACCGCCACCTTTGCTTAGAACATCTGGTTTCAGCTGCGGTTTGTTGACACGGTACTTGCTTTTCCACCCTTTTTACCTACCAATTCTGTTCGCACTTTGACGTGGAACAAAGAGAGGACAGTGTTTTTTTTCGCCGCTCTCTGCAGGATCTTCCCCAGCCACAGCGATTTGCTCCGCTTCAACTGCTCCGTTGTGAAGTCCATTTGGCAAACAATGTTAATTGTTTTCAACGCCGTCACGCGCAAAGGACCTTGTAAACACGGGATCAATTGTTAAAGCAAGCTGTGAGCAAGGCCAGCGTTTCGGAGTGGTAGAATTGGCGATGCGAGCAGGTTCTCAGCCCATTTTATCGCTAGAAAGTAGAATATTGAAAGTTTAAAATACAAGGGAACATTTTGACTTGCCGTTCAAGAATTCGAGTCGGCTGTATTCGCTAGGTCATCGAAACCTTATATCATCTCATGGACGAGTTGCTGATTTAGGCCTCTTGAACGTTGTCTAAAGCAAAACATATTGCTTTTGAAGAGGCACACACAAACACCATAAACAATGGATTTTCTCAAAAGAATGTTCATTTACTGCATACACGCCGTTCTGTACGAGAAATACTTCAAGAGTTCGGCGATACACGATTCGCAAGTTCTCACCGAATGCCAAACCATACTTCGTGGCAGGTACAGAGCCTACATCGTGATTATGTATGGCGTTGGAAGCTTGCTTGTCGAAGTGATGTACTTGTGGAAGTTCAAAGGGAGGTTTTGTGCAGTTTTGAGGAATTTGTGCTATGTTTTTGTACTGTTTTCGTGGGAATTATTGTTCACATGGTTGCTGAGACACACTGGCACATGCCCTGTTGCATATAGCTCGCGTGAATTTGACTGGGACCTTTTAGTCACCGATCACCTACCATTTTGCTTCGCTTTGTGTTATTATCTAGAATTCCTAGTTATGTACGTAAATACAGTAGAAATATCATTCACCTCTTTATTCAAAGAATTCAGTCGAAAGTTTATAAGTTTTTACGAGACTCAAGTGAAGACCAGAATCAACGGGTGCACAAGCAGTGTGTAGCATCGCAGAAACTCTATGCTGCCTGTGTTTGTATTCGTCTCTAGGCTTAAATAAACAATTCCACGAAGAAAAGTAACGGATTTTCCAGCGCAAAACACACTGTATCGGAGGAAATCGTTCACATTCTAAGCTGGAGTCGTATCCACCAATCCGGGGCCCACTTGTAAATCCATGGTTGTCCATAACGGGATTGGACATAATTGGTTTCAGGTCTACACGCTTTGGAAAAGTCACTGCTCAACTGCTTTTCTTATTTCGTCGCCAAGGGTATTAATCGTGTGCCTGGATCCTAAACTTCAATCCCAAATACATGTTGAAGCTTTTTGCTGACCGCAGAAATGAAAGCGCGCAAACTTCGCCATCACTGAAATTCTTGTACGGCGGGGCACAAAGAAGAAACACGAGCTACTTAGGCCCACCACATTCCCCAAATAATTTACTTCTAACCGGATAGCTCGTATTAATTTACTCCTAACAGGATAGCAGCGTTTCGTAAACTACTAGTTTTTTATAAATATTTTAAGAATGATTTGATGTTCTGGGAACCAGCTAAAGAATTTGATCACCTTGTCACCCGAGTGCTTTTCCACGCTCTGCATATCATGAATTTTATTCGTTCTTGAGATAAAATTAAAATGTTAATTACATATGAATTTCATTAAGTATAAATTATAAAATTCCTGCCCAATGTCGTCTTCAAGATTGATTTTGTTATAAATGTTGTGTTGTTGTAGATATATTATTATCATAATTTTATCTTATGAAGTTGGTGAACGTAGATTCTAAGTCTACTTTTGTTGACTCTGCTGTAAAGGGTACTGCTCAAAGTTATCTCTGATGAATTTTTCATGTAAAATATTATTAAATGAGGATTCTAGCTATTATGGCATTTAGGTCATATATATATAAGGTTTAGTGGCTTTTTAATAGCGGATCAACTGCATACGCAGAAGAAAAGTGATACCGAACTAAGACATGAATGCATTTTACGTTTAATGGTTAGGGTCTGGGAAAGCTATGCAAACTTCGGCATTGTGATGCTACTACTTTCTGATCTACCACCTGCATTTATTCAAAAGTAATGGGCATTGTGTTTGTTTAGCTAGTGCACACCCATACCCGCTCTTCCATGTAACAGCTTTCTTTTGCCAGTGGCCTATTGTCTTCATTGTTATTAGTTTGCCCGTCAGGGCTTGGGCCCACAGGGCCTAGGTTTTTTGGCCAACCCAAAAGATGATTTAATGACGATAGACAACTTTCGAATACAGCGGTGACGTTAAAAGAGAAATGGTAACCGAATTGTGGTATTGAGTCACTGAATTGAAGATACCATCTGCATTCAAAATTGAAGTTCATCTGCATTCAAATTTTGGTCCTTGATACTGCTTTCGTTGCTGAAGCGAATATTTTCTCTCTTGATTATGGGTCAATGCTTGTTTTTCTGTTTTCTCTCTTCGGTTATTTAATTAAGCGATTTAATGCTATTGACTTGAATCATGATATCAGATTATAGTATTAGCATATCTGTTTGAAAAGAATGTCTATTCCCTCTTTGGGCTACTACTCTTTGGTAACCAATAGTGACTGATAAACGGCCTTAATAATTCGGAAAATCTGACCTTTCTAAAACCACAGTTAACTTATGTCGACAAAAGCTTAATGTTTGTCAGTAATCATCGATTGAAACTTTGCCGCAGCAAGAATAATGCAAAATGTGGAATTCACGCAATGAATTGGTGCATCTAATTTTGGATGACTTTGCCATGCAAAAATTAGACCCTAAACGAAAGCAATTAGAGGGCTACCAGTTGCTGGGAAGCAAGTATTAATCCCCAAAGGGGTTTTTAAGCCTCTTATAACCATCCATAGCGACCATATTAGATTGTAAGGTTTAGTTGTGCGTTTGATAACGATGGGGGTATTCTTGTATTCAATTTTGTTCAACAATCGAATTGAATGTCGTTGGCAACTACCTACCTCTGCAGTGGTTAAGACGCGATCACTGACTGGGGAAATTCTTTGCAGGCCTACGAACTTTCAATGTTCTGTTCCCGCAAATCGTTTGAATGGCCATAATTCCTGCTCTTTATTGACCAGAAGAAATTGCTAAGACCAGATTTCTGCACTGATGGCAAAACAAAAATTATCCGTCATTTTACACTTCCTTCTCATTTGCGTATCTTGACGGGGTATTTTTTTGCATGAAATCAGGATGGAAGGGATGACAGCGATAAATTGCAATTGATAACAAAGAAGCTGGAAGGATTTACCAGGTGAGTTCTTCGGTTACATTCACAATCGATTTCTTTACGTTTTAAGTTTAAAAAAGTGGTTGATTATTGATTTTACTTCCATTCTGAATATTTCCATGAGTCTGAACTTTACAAATTCAACTACCATCAACAGTTGATAAATACCGCTAACCATACACACTTTGCTTTTTACTCCCTGCAACTTTTACTGTAGTCTTTGGAGACGGTCTTTTGCTAAAACCTTTATGTGTGTTGTGAGGCAGATATGCAAAACAATCGCCATTAAAAGAACTCTCTTACTGCAACAATTGCAAGCATGATTCAAGCTATTTCACCAATTTGCAACAATTTTTCCCAACTACGTCATATTTCAAGTATTTTGCAGCCGCACTGTTAATTTTCTTCATTTCCGCAAAGCGACAGTCATTTGGCCTTCGTCTTTTCAAGTTTCAAAAATCGTTGCCGCATGTAGCACCCATTACCAAATATCATTGTAATCTCTTCAATCTAATTTTTTGCAGAGAATACTTCCCAATTGAAGAACTTACTCAAAGACCACTCCCAGAGGGCGTCAATCCGTCGAGATTAGAGTCCTACCTCTCTAATGAAGATTTCTACGTGAGTAATCAGTTTTTGGTAGGCTAGGGTCATTTAGCTTTGTGCCGTGCTAGCAGGTCAAATGATTGATCCAGTTCCATGGCATTCTCTATTCTCACAACATTTCAATTAAAGAGGGTGCACATAGTGGTGGTGGTCGTGAATGCCAAGTTCAAAACAGTCAGTTAATTGCAGGACAACAGTCTTACTGCGAAAGCTTTCAAAATTCACGAGGCTGTGTCAGGTCATTGCTTTCCAAAACAGATTGGGATGTTTAGTCATTTCATCTAATGGATAGGGGTTTCTACGAGCACTCTAGCACAAATCTCGTATTTGCTGGAGGTCATAGGTAATTTTGAAAAAATTTTATAAGGCTTTCCAAGAAGTATTTGGTATTTGTAGACCTAAATGTCAAGTAAGCAGTTTCCATTGATTTTTTTGTTCGCGAAATGCGATCGAGGAAGCAACTGTTGATACTGCTTGGCCTGATCTATTGATTAATCCTGTTTTGATAAACAAGAAATGGTCAAGGAACCGAGGTGGTAAAAACCTCACAACGAACTATGTTTGCTGGAATGGGAGGCTGGTTTTCTAGGTAACAGGAAAGAGAGGCTATTTCAATTTGCCTCTCCGAAAACAGAATTATTTAGTTGCTTCTTTCGGTGAGTATTAGGTCTACAGCACCATGTCACACAGAAGAATTTGTTTGGTCTCCAGGCTATGAAAGCCGAGGAAATCAATTAATGATTAGACAGGCATGATTTTTGAATATGGAGCCACCAGTATATAAATTTTGTGTTGTGTCACATTCAGAAGGTTGTCTTTAAACATATGTTTGTTCTGGGAGGGTGGAACGATATGGCGAGAAGCTGTAAGGTTTTGCCCTAAGAAAGTTTCAAAGCCTTGAACAACAATGTCGATGACATAGAGGAGTACCAGTTTTTCCTCTCTTACAGGACATCTTTCAAATGGATCGTGAAGAATTCAAAAAGTTACCTGGTTGGCGGAAAGATAACCTGAAGAGAAGTGTTGACCTATACTAGAAGTTTACGCAATTCAAAGGAGAGTGTCTGCAACTGGAGAGAGGCACCACGTGGCGCGTTGGTTCACTGAGACTTCTTAGTTTCAGCCTCGTACCAGTTTTCTAAACAGAGGCATGTCTAGTTCAATTACACAAAATACACTGCACTCGACATTTAGGTTTACCAGAAGCCATTTCGCACTGGACTGGTAAAAATCTGGTTGCATTGATTATTGGATGCAACACTATAATTAACATTCTAGTACAAATAATACCAAATGGCTGCACAAATTACAATCGTGGTAAACAGAGTTTTATGTTAGATGTAGTTATGGTCGCTCATTCTCAGCTACGTATGGTATCTTTTCTTAGATGTTAGTATATTGCCAGGCCTGTTACCGAAACATTTCTAAACAATACCTATTCTGTTTTAGAAAACATTGAAATTTTTAGTAAAGCCATTTTGTGTCCATCTAGGACCGATTTGCGTAGTGAATTGTAAATGGCCCTCTCAAAAACTTTTGAGCATGGTTCAAAAATTCTAAGTCGCTGTGTAAGCATATATTCAAGATCATGCCAAGAGCCCTGCGGAGTAACTCGACCGTTGCCCACTATTTCTTTCCCTTTCACTTCAGACTCATGCCACGCCAGCAAGATGCACTTTTTAACCTAACAGACCCCATTTTGTTATTTTCTGTGTACCATTTCCTGCCACCCTCCTTGGGTGGGTTTGTGTACTGTACACTTATTCACTGTGCGCATATGCATGAAATTTCCTTGGGTGTGCCAAAAACAACATGGGCACGCTGATATTGTTACGTCATAAAGCACTGTTTGTATATACTTGCTCCTGCATAATGCCATTTGGTTACAGAAAAGTATTAATGATTAAGAGCTTGTGTTCGGGCTCTGTGCACAAAATAGTTTCTTTAATCTTTTCTTAGCAGTAGATAGTTTCCCTGATATTATATGAACAGTCTTTGTATAGCCGTATTTGCCTTTGTAATATACCTTCCTGAAAGTTGTTTAATCAATTTTCCATCAAATAATTTGAATTCCATCACTACCTGGTGACTTCAGGATTACATACAAGTTCTTTTGGAAATTTTGACGAAAGCTTTAATTTCGAAATGGCCAAAATGTTGTATGGTCAGCACATGTTATTATGTTGTTAAATAGAAGTTAAGTTATTTTTCTAAGATTTGTCATTCACCAGGATTTTACTTTGTATATTGCTTTACAACAGAACCGTTGGTGGATAATTTCGTTGTTTCTCGGAACCTGAGTATTTATATCACAAACGTTATAATAAAGCTTTTATTTAATGAAATCGAAAGTCGCGTTTACACGTGTTGGCACTCCCTCTGTCCCAATGTGTGGGTACATGTTGTCATCTGTTTCGTTCATCCAAAGAAATTCTGGAAGTCGTACTGGAAGACAATGCCTCGATGAGAATTTCTTCTGAGCTTGTAGAATCCTGAGAATTTCAGGATATGCTACGCTACTATTTCAGGGTTATTACCAAGACTACCATTTATGGGTAATTTTTAGCACTTTAGCTTTGGTCCCGTTTGATTGTGACTGAACCCTCCCTGCCTGGCCTTAATGGGGGGTACTCCCCCGGGGGCTCATGAGGTGCATTCATCCAGATAAGGCAAAAAAGAGATTCTTTTGGTGTAAAATATTGAATCAAAGATTTTACTTGATACAGTCTTTTTGCGAAAATGTGTCTATGGTAACGGTCACAAAAAGAAAACTTTCCGTTGTTGCTCATGTACATGCCTGTTTCTGAACGGATCTCGATAAATTCTGAGGACATTGAATTATCATTATGATCAGTGCACTGCACTTGCATTCATTTCGATCCCCAATCCATTATTATTAAAATTGGCTCTCTCTCAGTAGTTAAGCATGGATGATGCCAAAAAAATATCGTCAGCTTTACGTTATATAATTTATAAAAAGCAGAGTATTAGGACCAGAGTAGTCAATACAACTGATCCTATCTTGGGTCACTCTAACTCTTTCCTCAAAATTACAAAGCAGTCGATTTGGTTAAACTCTCTGTATTATCTAGATAATTATTTGTTTTCTTAAAATTTGTTTTTAGGCGTGCAATATTTCTCATCGCTTAAATTCATATCACTTTCTTTGTTGACCGCTGTGATTTACTGATGTAATGAGGCTTAAGTTAAATCTTTATTGGCATTATATTAGCAGCTTTTTAGGCAGGAAAAAATACACTTAATTTCCCTATTTGTTTTGGAGAAGGCACGCCTAAAAATTTCATCTTTTTTTGTACCGTACAGTGGCTTTCAAGAATACCAAAAAGGCTGTTGGCAAATTTTGATAAAAAGGCGAATACTAAAAAAGGCATTATTGACAGTCTATCACTTCGAGCAAGAAAAATTTATTGAAAGGTGCCATTTTTTAACATATAAGGCAAGGTGATTTTCGCATTTAACAATCTGTGGTTGTCTCCAGTCAAAACAACATCAACACCGAGAGAGCAAGGAGCCACAATTCGGATCCAGTCCCCCATTCCGGCATTGACCGTCGCTGAGGACGGAGAAAGTGTGGAAGCTGTAACCCATAAAGAAATCAATGGTGGTCAATTTCTCCCATTTGGATACCTAAAACGGAAGAACTAGAGAGTTTCGCTATCATTTTTGCGTCCCATATGGGAAAGCTCTGAAGATTTAGTTAAGTTGTTTATTTTTAGAGGAAGCACCGAGAACTGGTAATTTAGGCCAGCAAATCGTGCTCCAGCAGGTGTCTCTAATGCGCAGACGCATGTTTGTTACCCAGGAAAACCAGCCGAATGCTTGAAGATCACAGAAATTCAATATGAACCCATTCCTACCACACCACAACCAAGGATTCCCTCAATTCCAACCTCAATATCAGCAGCAGAATTTTCAAGGTGCCGCCGCAAGACCAGCTTATCCTGTTTCAAATCCATTGCAAGGATGGACCCCAGGGTATGTTATGCCTGGATTTCCACTTCAGTTCCAGACAGGACATGTAGGGTATCAAGTCCCTATGCAGCAACAGCAGGCTAGCCAAGCCACCATACAAACCACTGACAGTAAAGCACCCCCATTACCCAAGTCCAATCCTCCAAAAGAAGTGGCCCCCTTGCCACCCCCGCCTGATGATATCCCACGAGCCCCAGTGCCACCACCTCCTGAAGATGAACCCTCTGGAATTGGAGGATGGCAAGGAGGACGTTCAAGCAATGAGCTGATAAGTCAATCTTTTAAATCAAATTTAGGTATGAGCATTGCTGATGCCAATGAAGGTGAGCAGAAGAGCATGAATGTTAATTATAAAAAAGCCATAAGCTCTTTGGCAGTGTCTAAACAGCTTGCAAATACAAATGATGATCTCTCGATTTTGAATAAACAGCTTTTACAATTAGAAACACAAATGAAGAAGTATCAATCTGAATATGAAAAATGGTTTAAAGAATTTTCTGCTTGGAGAAAGCAACATGAGAATCACCCTGACCAAAAGCAGTACATCGAATATCAACAGAAGTATCAGAAGATGATTGAGCAGCAGCAACAAGCTCTTAAAGAGCAGTATATAGAGTTACAAAACCGTATAAAAGTAAAAAAGATGGGAGGTATGGACATTGAAGTTGAAAAGCAACACAGTAAACCAGTTACCTATATCAGTAATCACCAGACAGAGAGCTCCATTGTTGGCCAAAATACAAGTATAAGACAGGCTGTAGTAAATAATGCACAAATATCGATGTCAAGAAGCAATTTAATACCCCATAGCCAAGGAAATGTGCAAGGGACCCCAATGTCAAATTTTGCACCAGGCTTTCAAAGACAAGTCAATGTGTCATATACCCACACAGATACTAGCATGCAAGGAGCAGTAAACCAAAGTCAAGCAGGAATTTCAGAGTCTGCCTACAGAAAACCATTTCCACAACAAAGTTATCAATCTTTACCTCGGGCAGAGCCAATAACATCAAGTCAGCAAATGCAGAATGATTTTGCCAATAGGGTGCCAAGTGGTACAGTCCAAAACCAGTATCAAGCAAGATATCAAGAAATGGAAGGAACTCAAGAAAATAACCAGAAATATCCAAATCAAATGCAGCAGAACCAGCTAGAGGCTGGGAATATTCCAAGATTCCATCACCCAAGGTTTGATGTAAGGCCTCAAAACACACAACTGTCTAGCTCATCAGGACATCATCCCCAGCAATTACGAGGACAGTCCCCACGAATGGCTAACCAACAAAGCCCATCTCAGACACCTTTTGGAAACCAACCCAGAGAACAAGTAGTGCCACAGACAGAGCATCAATTTTCTCATGTTAGACATACAGGCCCAAGACCAATAAGACCTGGTAGTCAGTCATTGCAAAACAGATTTCAAGAACCGAGGTTCCAAAATAGAGCACAAGCAAGACCTGTAAGACCACAGCAGCCAAGATTTGCTTCACAAGCAAATCAACCCAATCAAAGTCAGTTTCAACCCAACAGCAATCTACCTGAGTCTCCAAGAAACACTCGGATGCCCATACCATCTTCTTTGCAGAAGCAATCACCTTTTGCTGCAAACAACAGAGCACAAACAAGTGCTAATACGCCTTCAAGAATACCATCCTTGATGTCACAAGATATTCCAAAGAAATTTTATTATGATGATGCCATTGAAGATGGTGCCAACAAGAAGGCGGGCAACCTGCAAATGCAGACAGAACAAAATGATCAAAGCTATAGACCAAATCAAAGTACAGGCATGTATCAGGAATTTGAGAACAACAAAAATACAAATAGAAATGCAGCCGGTGAGGACTTTACAAGTGATGATGTATCAACCTTTGAATGGGAGGCTGAGGCAGAAGGTATGCATTGCTTGTTATAAAGTGCTATCAAGATAAAACCTTGGTTTAGCATGAATATTTGTTTCTATTTGTATACAAAATGTTTTTCTTCCTTGTGTGCTGTAGTATATAAATAGTAAAATTGTTTTTATCCATGCCTGCCTTATTAGCAATTCCATGAATGAACAACTAGCTCTAACTTGATAAGGGTACACCCCTTATTAACTGACGAGCAGTTTTTAATATTTTGGTGATGCCTCCTGTTGTAAACGAAGTGTGAAATGGCCACAGTAAAAAGTTTGAACAAATACTTTGGGTGGCTACAGAATTTGTCATGGTAGTGGCAATAATTTACCTTCAGTGACAACCCATGTTGCCATCTGTTTTAAAATAAAGTGAATATTAATTCTTATTCTTGTTATCTTTTACAGCAGGTGTTCTGCCAAATCAACCACCACTTTCACCAAAGTCAATCATAACAAGAAGTCAAAGTCTTCCTGATTCTGAGCCAGTAACTGTCAGTAACCAGAGATTCCAAACTCCACCACAAGGCGTCAATAGGAACCAGCCAAGATTAATGACACCAGGTAGGGGTGTTTCACAAAGACCACAATTTGCACCACGTTTGTCTGCACCATCCAACTCAGCACCAAGGATGGGCCATTCCTCACAACCTAGACCCCCCTTTGGTCATGGTCAGGTAAGACCTCCCTTGACTCCAAAGCAATTTGTAAGACCGATAAGAGCTGTGGTTTCAAAGCCATCATCAATACAGGATATTAACACTGCCCCAAAGGCTGACCAACCAAATGAAAAAGTGAGTGAAGAAAAACCCAACACTTCACAAGCCTCAGACTCAAGTGATTTTATTAATGAAAAGTCAGGTGCTTCTATTAACGAGAGGAATGCTCCTTTGCAAGTTAGTGCCCCAGCTGGTATGCGAAGATCCTCTGCACCTTTTTCACAACAAGGCAAACCATCAACCCCACAAGACTCCATTAGAAAAAATGAGATGGATGGCCAGGGGGCGCAGATGAGAGGTGCAAGTGGTTTAGTGCCAATCAGACTCCCATCACTTGTCCACCAGCAGGCAAACCCTAACAAAACTGTGAAGAGATACAATTGCAAATTCTTCCCTACCTGCAAGTTTGGAAAAGATTGTAATTACAAGCATCCAATCTGTCCAAAATCTCTCTAGTAAGTTTTATTTAGCAACTTGTATGTAAACATGCTTATAATCTACTTTTTCTATGTTAGGTAAAATGATATTTGTGGTAATAAATGATAATATGATGTTTTTGGTTATGTATATACTATGAAATTGATTTCAGCCAGGAGTGTACAATTTTGAGAAAGTTCTTGCCACACAAGTAAAGTTGTGACACTTAGTCATACTAGCACTGGGGTATTCAAAGGTCTTTATGTTGATGCTTGAAATCTCTTTTGTATCCATTTTGTAAGCAAGTGACATTAAGGTTCTCATGGAATAGTGGTCTGGAACATCAGAGCAGAAACAATTTCTTTAAATTTTGTTTTTTGTTCATATTTAATGAAATATCAAGTAAGTATAATTAATCTAGTAATTTAGTATTTTGTATTTTGATGAAAACATGGACTCTGTCAGCAAGTTGTTTTTGCTAATCACATATATATCTAGCTTTTCCTGCTATATGTCAATTATTTTGTTTGTTTGCAGAGCTAAAAAAAACTTTGCATGGCTGTTAATTTTGCATTAGTTCAGAATCTAGTATGTCGAATAAAAGTATTTTGTTTCCATTGTTTAGGGTCCTGAAATTTCATTTTTAATGCAAGTAAAATTAATATTTCTTTCTTTTTAGCTGTGAAAATGTTTCTTGCAATTATGAACATCTGCAGCTGAGTAAGGAGAAAATTGATGACATTCAACAGAAGATGCGTATGTTGTGTTTTCATCATTCTTGAACTGCTAGCATGTTTGGAGGATAGAGTTTGGGGTTAATTTGTTGAAATATGTTTTTCGCCTTTTTCTCTCTCTCAAGGCACTTATTGTAAGTTTTACTTTTGGTTGGAAATTCGGTACCTGAATGGGAATTTTATTTGTTGCCAACTTTTCAAACCTATGGTTGGGGTTTTAAAAATTTTGATGTTTCTTTAAACACTTTATTTTCGAGCAAGATATTAACCGAAAACATTTTCGAAGACATTTTTCCTGACACAAGTACAACTCGTTTTGCTGTACGAAATTTGACTTTTTGCTGTACGAATGATATGGACTACTGGTATTGATCCACAAATGAAATATCACCTACACACATTTTCACTTCATTTTCATTTTTAGGAGAGCAAAGAACTGTGCGATTAGACCAGGATTCAAGGAAGGCATGTACAATTAAGAAGTTCCGGTTATGTATTTTAAATTGTTAGGAAGTAAAACTGTGTTAAGAAGTTTTCAATATAAATTTTGCTGATTTAGTCATTGAAGTGTTTAGCCAGAGTTGGTAACATCACTAAGATCTAGATCAAGGAAGTTCTTTTCTATAATGGGTTTTACCTATCAGTCTTTCCTGACTCCTTCTCTTGAAGAAAAGTAGCAATAAAAAAACAAGCCTATTTAAACGGCAGGTTACTTTGTTGTGTTAATGCTGTTTCTTTTACAATAGACCCTTGGTAACCCAAGTTATCGTAGTGCAATTGGAAAGCCAGTGCAGAACCTTTCGAATGTAAACAGAGAGAAAAGCCAACACGAAGGCAATGCAGCTTTTCCAGTGCCTCGCAATAGCAAAGAGAATCCGGTACTGGAAGAGAATACAGGTGGCTATGGGAATTCTCATTACGAAGGACCAGGTAGAACTTCTGCAAATGCATTTCATATGGATGATTATGGACAAAGGAGTGGATTCGACGAGAGTTATGCTGAAAAGCAGTTTGATCAAAGAGAGCAGGGTATGTTTAATGAGTTAAACGCAGCAAGAAGATTATCTCGTGATGTAGCTGAACATAATCAGAGTGAGAGAGAGCCCCCTAAAGATGAAAGGCCTTTTTCAAATGATGTGGATATGACTGATGAGAATAATGGTGGTCAAGATGTAGCTAGTTTTCAAGCAAATAGGGATTCGACTGGTATTCCTTCGGTACCTGATCAGCTGAAATCCGAGCCAATTAGAAAACCGGAAGACGGCACCAGTCACAATGAAATACGCGGTCCAAGTGCCAATCGATTTCCAACTGGCCATTCTCAATTCGAAGATGGAATGGAGCCTCCGGGTGGAGAAACTGGCTTGCAGAAGGATGGTCACCAAATGCCAGCCGGTGAACGGCCCCCAGGCTATATGGGTGGTTTGCATGGGCGAGAGCTCGAAAGGTTTCCTACGAAAGATCAGCACTTTAGAGAGGATTACGAGAGACTACCCCCTAGAGATGACCCAGAGAGGTTGTCTTTTAGAGACGAGCCCTATAAATACCCAGGCGAGTCACCAGGGTTTGGTGCCGGGGAGGATGAGTTACGAACGAGAGACGAGCGAGGCTTGTACCCTAAGGAATATGCTCGCAGACCCTCTCCTCCACGTTGGGACTCGTTTCGCGATCAGTTCGAATTCGAAAGGCGCTATCGCCACTGGGAGAAGCAGCATTTTCCTATCGATGATCCAACGAGAGAGTGGGAATATGAATTGAGACGCAGAGAGCTTCTTGGCGCCATTGCTCCACCTCCGCCTCGTTATCGTGGAAGTGACTACCCTCCAAGAGATTTTTATCCGAGAGACACATATGATAGGCCTGGTAAGTGAAGCTGTGTTTTGATCTATGTAACTATTTTTATGATATTTCATGTTTTTAGATAATGTCGCCCCTGCCCAAGTTTAATCGCATATAGCAAGCATTGTTAATTGTTAAAAACTATTATGCTAGCTCTTTTTTTTAAACAGGGCCATAAATTGCTTGTGAAAGATATCGTGGTTTTAGTGCTCTAGGGTTTGATTCACCTTTTTATTTTTTATCCCACAAGCGATAGTGGTTTTTTGTGTGATGATCTTACTTTAAATGCTTGTTTTATACTACGTTAGCTCTGTTTAATTAGGAGCGAGATAGCGGCGTCAGCGCGAGCTCTCTTAAGCAACGCTAACTAATACCTCATTCTCTAACAGTAAGGCCACGTGATCCCTTTGACGTCATCCAAGAGGAGCGCTACCACCCTGACGACCGACTTCACCCCAGAGACCCCTATCTGAGCAGAGGACGAGAAGCATTTAGGCCAGCAATTTTCGATTATGATCATTCGAGAAAAGTCGATGTCTTTGATGGTAGTGTTGGAAAGGAGGTAGATAGTGTTGGGCGGCCTGCTAGCCCTAGGCCGTTATCCCCGACTCAACTTAGTCCTCGGCGACTAAGCCAACGCGAAGCCAGCCTTAGAGGGCTGAGCCCTGGACGCGTCAGCCCCAGTCCCCGTATACTTAGTCCTCCGCGTACAAAGCCAAGAAGCCCAAGTCCTGGCTCCAGAAGAGGGGATAAACCGCGTTCTCCGGAACGGATGAGATCTAGTTCGGCAAGACGCTCAAGAAGCCCTATTAGATCTCGTAGCCCGAACCGTAGTCCAAGGCGCGGAAGAAGATCTAGAAGCCCAAGACGAAGGTCTCGAAGTCCAGGCTCAAGAACAAAGAGCCCTCCGACGCGCAGATCAAGCTCGCGCAGGTCACCTAGCCCTAGGAGAAGAAACCGCAGCCCACCTAGTGATCTTCTGCGTCATTCGCGCGACAGGCCGGCGCACGATCTTAGCTTCCCTCGTGACTCATACGATCGAGACCGATATGGCACTCCGCTATCAAAGGAGAGTTCTCGGGGCGTAACCGACCGACGGGATGCGAGACCGCTCTTTGAAGAACCTTACTATTCAAGGATGGAGGAGGTTAAGCAGCCCGTAGAGGTCAAGCCACCTGAGCCTGCCCCAGAGACGGTTGCGGTCAATGACCTTCTTGATCCGCCGGCTAGGGAGTCGAGACCCAAACAGGTAGGCTGCTGTGAATATTTAGGTTTAAAGGTTAATAGCTAGCTTGTTTTGTGCGATGGTTTTCTAATGTCATAGGTTGAAATAACTTTTCTTTTTGGAAACAAGGATGCACGGATAAACAAATAACAGTGCTCTTCTGCTTTGCATTTCAGGTTTTTCTACAGACTCATATCTATAACTTACTCAAGTTAATTTAACAAATCTTCTTGAAGCTTTTCTGCAGTATCGTCCCCTTCTTTCGTACTTTGACCGTATTTTGGCTTTAAAAAAGTAACTAGAGATATTTTCGTTCTAGATTGTCATAATATTGCGAGGCCTGCCCGGATGTGGAAAGACACATATCGCCAAAATTATCAAGGTAATGATATCTTATTCAATCAACTTTGTCAGTAGATTCATAAAAAGTTGTTTCGTCTTATTAGGCCTTATGAGAACAACATTGATTCTGCAAGGCTCTATTTTTGCTGTTCTGTAGGGCATCGTTTGCATTTGCCCTCAGGTTTATTTGTTCACCGTTACTTATTGCTTTTTTTCTTCAGGACAAGGAAGTTTCTTATGGTTCACCTGCACCACGGATTTTAGCCCTGGACGACTACTTCATTCAAGAGAATGATGTTTACCAGAAGGATCCTGACACGGGAAAGAAAGTCAAGGTCAAGGTGCGTTATCCACAGTAGTCAAATGTGGGTGAAGTAACACAAATAAGAATGTTTAATGCGTTCATATGATATTAGATACTGAAGCAAAGCTTGCAGGTGATTTTGAATAAAGCATCTGCTACACCTTTCTATTGGTTCTCATCTAATAATATCACATGTTTGTTTGCGGATCTTTGGTGGATATAGGCAACTACCATGAACATTTCCCCCCGCAACTTCACAGATGTAGTATAAAGCTAGATAATATAAACCTACCACGGGAAACATTTCTAGTGTTATGATTGCATTAAGCCTTTTGGATTCTGGTGTGTACAATTTTACCTACTCTGTATCGAACCCTTTGTTTTGATTGCGAAATGATTGGATTCCTTGAGAATAGGAGTAGCAATTTAAGACACTACCTTTGTTATACCCCAAGTATAAGCAATAATGCTCTCACTGCATCGAGGTCTTTGTGATGTCAATGCATTTTCCATTGGATTGGCTTTTTCTTTTTGCCTCCGTTCAATGTTGTCAAAAATGATCTCAGTCTTGACTTTTGCATTTTGAATGTACCTCAACTATTCTAGCCCTCCAAACAATTTTTGAGAAACATAACACTTTCGATCTTGGAGATGACATTGGAAATGGTTTTTCCTTTGGAGCTATTTTGTTCTTTTTTCGTCATGAATATAATCAAAAATATTAAGTTACTGAAGAATCCCAACAATTGTCTTTCAGAAAATGGAATACGTGTATGAGAAGGAAATGGAAGCTGCTTACAGAGTCAGCCTTCTAAAGAGCTTCAACAAAACATTGGACAACGGGTATTTCCCGATGGTAATAATCGACGCTGTCAACGATAAAGTAAGTTTTAATGAGCCGTATTTTCAAGTTATAAAATGAGCCCAGTCTGCAAATACACTATTTTTCGTTTGCTCAATGTTTCCTGGATTGATTTTGTTTTGCTTGCACTGGAAGATTTTTTGGTTAGTTTGATCGTAAATATCAGCGTTGGCATATTGATAGCGAGATGAATGTTATGATGGATCATTTATTCTTAGATTTATTTAAGCAAATTCACTTAGCATTACAGTTTTAGTGCTAACGGAAGGACCAGGCTTTCTATTCTCGTTTTCACTTTGAAGGTGGAGAGTTTTCAAAAATTTTGGAGTGATGGCAAGCATAAAGGATTTGAGGTTAGTATTTACATTTGATCATTGTCATGAAAATTATTTTATCTAGTGATCATATTTATTTATTAACTGCACCAATTGTACCCATTATTGGTTGTTCCCATGCTAGTAGTTGTAGAAAGAAGATATGGTTTAGATTTAGGGATATTTTATGTTAGGGATAGACTTTTGGCATTAAGTTGACAATTTGAGCTTGTTTTGATTTTAGAACTAAATTAGGTCCCGAAATTCCCCTATTATAACCTAACAATTATGTTGCGATTAGGGGTTTTTTTAAGAAAACTAAGTAAATTCGCCGAGTTCAATTCATGAAGTGTGAAGACCACTTATTAGGAGCCTAGCAGCCTGCCTCCCATTGAATTAAATCGAATAATGCTTTTCAAATACAAGCAGAATATGCAACTTATTCCTTTGCTTCATCTTAGAAGCACGCCAGATTTTCGAGAAAGGGTCCAAGTTGTTTTGTGATTAAACCAAACATTCGTCTACTTAACTTAATGATGTTTTACATCTCATATTGTTAGGTCTACATTGCTGAAATGCATGGCGACGTGCAAGAATGCGCTGAAAAGAATATTCATAACTGGACTCAGGAAAGCATACAAAAGGTAATTCAGCCATTGCAGAAAGCCACTGTTATCCCAGTTTGCTCGCCGCTACTATAGATGCTTTCTTATATACTGGGTTGGCTGTCACATGCATTGTTAGAGGAAAAGCTAAGTTAGTCTCATTGATAAATTGATGATTGATTAACTGGCTGATTGCTTGATTGATTGATTTTGATTTGAAGATTGTTGGATTGTTGGAAGAGTGTTGGGAGTTTTTTTTAGATATCTAGGTCTGGAACAACCACTTTTCCTGGAAAGAAGATTTGCTTCACCGGCCAAAGGAGTTTCGCGCAGTTTCTCAAGTTCTAACAGTCACTCCGGTTCCGTATTTTTTGCCATCCGAGAGCTCGGGTTCATACATTTTGTCTTTTATCAACCGATGCTTTGTTTATGAACGAAGCTGATTGAACGGCAACATACATTGCACCGAGTAATCGCTGGACACCCAAGGATGCCCTGGTCAAACGACCCAACGTATCACACAACAATATGCCTATCATTTTTTTCGATGCTGGATGGTGATCCAACTTTGGCAGTCAAACGATCCAGTATATCACCCAACATTTTGCCCAGCATTTTCCCGCGCAGATTGAAAAGGGACTGGGTTAGAGAAAACATTGATGTTGCTTAACAATAGTAGGCACACCAGACACTCAAGATGGCCACATGAAACAATGCGTCACATGTCGATCCGAGAAAACGAAAGGCAATCGCCGCCATAGCTGTACATTCTCTCCTTGACGAAGGCGACGACAGGTGTTGGAAAAGAGGAAAAGTGAAAGAATGGATAGAGAGAAGGAAGAAAGAAGACTTTTTGATATTCTCGCGAAGGAACTTTTTATCGAGGAAATTTTAACTATCATTTTCTCTCTTCCCCCTCGATTTGACACTTTATTAAAGGAAGAAGTTCCTCTAATAGCATCTTCGTGTACATCGTTCATACCAATCTCACTGTTCTCACTTTCTGTAGCTCCAGTGTACTGCAGGCTTTCCATTGACGCTTGAAGCTGGACTCGGTGCCTGTGCAAAGAATTCGTTATATCTGATCGTTTGTTCATAATTAAAACGCTATCAATTGTAAGCCAAAGCGAGAGTCGAAGCGAACAAAGTCAACAATGCGATGATAGAAGTTCGTCGGCTTTTAACCGACTGCGCGTGCGCAGAGCCAGCATTACTGAACGTCGGCAGCCAACATTTTTTGCCTCAGTCAAACTTCGTCCAACAACAACAACAACAACAACAACGAAATTTACGATGTTGGGTGACCCAACAAGGTGGTCGAATGATCCAATGTTTGGCGAAATGCTGATATTTTACTTCCATTCAGATATCTTTTCTTTGTCAAAAAATATTAATCGAAAAGAGGTGCCGTACTTACTGTAAATCGAAATGTATTCTGTTTGCAGATAAGTGATAATTGGGAGCAAACACCGAATCATTTCAAGCGATTGGATGTTAGATCATTGGTCCAAGACGCCGCGATTAAGGAGGTATTTCAATGCTAACTGGTTAATTCTTTCTATTCGAGGTAACGTTGTGCCATTTTGTTGTTCTGGTTGATAATGTGCCAGCCAGATTTCGCTGCTTCTTTTCCGCTTTTCGTTACTTTTGATTAATTAAAATTTTGAATTTTGAACTTGTAGGTTGAAATGGAGGAAGTTGAACAGCCAGCTGCAGAAGCTGATTCGAAAAAAGAAAATGACGATGATGACGACATTGATGAGGAAGACTTGGTAGGTTCTAGGGGATGCTACACCGGGCACCATCCTTAGATATTTATTTTTAATTTTAGGAAAAGTTTTGTCTTTAGAGAATGTTTTCTCCTGCGTATTATGATAAATGTAATATAAAAAGTGAAGGTAGCAAAAATTGATCCTTGTTAGTGGAGGACCCGGGCATCGATCCCGGTACCTCTCGCATGCTAAGCGAGCGCTCTACCATCTGAGCTAGCCCCCCGGATGAAGGAATTGGTGGCAAATTGTGATGGGAACCAGCCATCAGACTTGATGATGCTGCACTCCATCAGCCGGTCTTTGCACTCGAACAGGTGGATTCAACGAAGTTTGTTTACATCATTCGGGAAGTTCACGGCCATTTTCGGATGCTCGCTTGGACGATTTACGGCGCGCAAAGGACCATTGTTGGCAATGAGTTTTTAAGTTGCAATTATTTAGAAAATTATTAAGTTTCATTTCAGCTTTTAGCCCTCTCTTTGCACACTGATTTTGATTTGATTTTAATGTGTTAGGGCACCTTCCACATCCCCAAGAAGAGCAAATGGGAGGAGACAAAAGACGAACAGTTGGGTAAGTGCCTTTATTATTCGCAGTGGATTATATAGGGTAAAGTACCATCTAGGATTATATAGGTCAATTGGCCACCAACCCCCAGCTTCAAGGCCTCACGCTTCAAGGCCTCAAGCTTTAGAGCCCCACGTATAAAAGTCCCCAGCCCCCAGCCCCATGGCCGCCTTTGCGATATGCTTGCCGTTGCTACCGCTACCGTGCTGGTGCTGCTTCTTGCTGTTGTTGTTGCGTAAACGGCCACGCCCCATCGCCCTCAGGATGTTGAGTTGCACGACTTCAAACCAAACTGGTTTTTATGATGGCAATAAAGCCAGCACATGCTCTGGCAGGAAATTCGCTCTAAATCTATTTTTGTCACAAAGTAAGTATTTGTGTACAACCATTATGAAGATTCCTGTAGGATCGTTGGTTCATTTTGCATAAGTTTAACAACAGAGTCGTTGGCACTAAAAAACCTGGAATTCGCATGAAGAAATAAAAACTCCTAACATATGGCTATAGCAAGCGTATGTTATTCGTATTGAATAGTTTTTAAGAATTGTTAATTTTGTTTCCAAATTTCAATAGCTTTAATGTCCATTTCTAATTTTCCCTTGGTCACTTATTTAGTATGATAGTGTCAAATGTTTTTTTTTGTAAATTATGAATCAATACCCTTTGCAGTATGTATGTTATGCTTTTTACAGTATGATTTTTACTGTTCCCAATTCTTTCTTTTAACTAGATCCATATTAATTATGCTTGATGGTTTCCAAATTTGTTGCTATAGAGGCATTGCAATTTTCTTTATCAACTCTCCCATTGCATTGGTACAAGCATGATTTAATATGTGCAATAATGCATGCGTTTTTTTACCTTGATGTAGATACAAAAAATTTTCGCATGACGACTTAAGTGATGATTGGAATTTATTACTAATTATATCTGCGCAGAGCCCACTAAGGCCTACTCACCCATTCATTCCTTGTTGCATCACAACACACATAACAGGTATCTCGTCCATCAGTCGCAGAACCAAGCTTCCATGAATCATCTCCATCCAGTGTTTGCCTTTTCTATACCTCCGCATTCACTTCTATCACCACCTTACACTCACTCTTCCTTCGCTTTGCTTTACTTCTGCGTACAACGCTTTAACATGAGCTTCATGCGTCACCAATCTTTACTAACTGCTCACGTGTTTATCCTGTCGGTGATTTACAGCAAAGCTTGACGGTATTCGCCACGATAAAAACAAAAAGAAAAAGTCTGTCCTCCACAATGATGATGATGATGATGATGTTTACGATGACGATCCCTATGACGAAAGGGAAGAGGATATGAGGATTGGCAAGAAGAGGGTAAGCATACCTCGTAGCAGTACATACTTTATTGCTGCTTAGAAGTCTCCGTTTCTGTGCAGACGTGTCAGTTTAGAATTGCAATGAGTGATGCCAAACTGTTGCAGCTACTATTGAGTTGAAAATGTCCTCTTCCATTTTTGTCCCGTAAGCATAGTGGTCAGACTGGAGTAAGCATTTATTGACCATGTGGCTAGAAGACCATTGCTTATAGCCTCATACCCTCAATAAGATATGGCCTTCTAATCATTTTTACCTAAATTTTCTGCTTGTAGTCTTTCACAAGATTTCTCCATTTCCAGGTCCGTTGGGCTGATATCGAAGAGCGAAAGCAGCTGGAACACAGAAAAAGAATCGGCTTCTGCATTGGAACAGACTGGAGTGTCTTGACCGACCCAAATGCACAAGTTCCACTTTGAGCTCACAAGTATGTGTTTTCACACAGAAAGTATCATTGTTGTAAACAGTGACTCAGATTTAGTTAAAAGCAAAATAATATTAGTTGTGTTGTAGTTATAGTGCAGTTATGCAACTCTTTATATTAAACTCGTTGCTCTATGTTTTCCTCTGTTTTGCGTTTCTTTGCGTTATCTCGTGTTGCAAGCGCCAGATAGCTACCCGTCATAAGAGACATGTGTTTCTGACTCTGTTAAACTTTTCTGATCATTCGTCGAAAGATTTTTGTACATATCGCGTATATGTCTTCGCGATACAAAATTTTAGGAGAGATTTATGCAACGTTCATCGTACGGCCTTTTGGAAGCAGTCTTCGTGTCACTGGCCCTGACGAGGTAGAATAAACAAGTCTCTTCCATAATCTCCTGGCCACTTAACCAAAATACTTTATGTTTTGCGGCGAGAGAAGTGATTGTGAAGCTGAATGGTTAGCATGAAGCTTTCATTCAACAAGTTACCAATAAATAAATGGGATTTAAAACATAGCTGAATAGGATTGGTAGGATGTGTGACATTTTAAACTTTCTTTCAGATCAATGAACAGATAAGGAAATGGTAACGCTTTATTGGCAAGTGCTCCCTGTTTATTTGTCATGTACCCTGCCAATAACCTACTGTCTGCATTGCAGGACATACGACTATGCTATTGGCGCGACTGATGTTTAAACAGATGTGGCTGAATGTCATGTTCCCGTTGATTTTAGAAAGGTGATTGCCTGTTAGATTTTCTAGAAATATAGACTCAGAGAACCCTGTGCTTCGTAAAAAACGCCCTCCTAATCGGTCACTGTGTATATTAATTAAAGAAATCAACTTAATGGCTTTGGCCACAACCCCAAGAGAAAGTCCTAAAGGTGCAGCCGTACCAGCCACATCCTTCAAAGAAGTACCCCCCGCAAGCTGCGACTTTTACGCGCGCAACTTCAAAATGCATAGCCTCCAAACACACTGCCCCTCTTTTTCAAATGTAAGTACAGCCGCAATGCCGCGTCAAAGTCACGCTCGTTGCTGCGTCGTCGTATGAGACCTGCGCTCGTCGCCTCTGTCTACAGTGTCGCGTGCGAAGAGAGTGCACCAAGCATTTCTTTCGTTCGTAAGCTTTTAATGCCTGGTTGCGGCTTTTCGCCTACAAGCGGACTCGTTATGAAATGACTGCTCTGAAGAAACCCAGACTGCAAGACCCTCATTCCAACTCTGGTGTTCAGAAGAGAACGAGAGATCGGATGAGCTATTACTTATATATCTTACTTAGATGTGTTTTTGTAGTTTTGTAGAGTATATTAATTATCTCGCTTATTTTGAAAGTTTCTCTGTTGCCTCCATCTGCTTTGCACTCGTTAACACCAATCGCCTGTTGATTCTAAAGCTTCTGTGTTTTGCTCGAGCTATGAGTTTGCAACGAAAAATCGTTTCTGGGCCCGTGACCCAAGCATCTCTTCATTCATTCAAAAATTCTAAGATTGTGGACATTATCCGGGAGCGATTCTCATGCTGGTTTGGAATGGAAGCCGCCTTGATGACGTAGCAAGCTGTGATTGTTGTTTTGGTAACGTTCATGAAGCTGCCAGCCATGTGACAGCCATATCGTGAATTTTTTTGAATTAATACCAAATACTACATCAAATAGCTATACTAATGTTATTGTCGCACTTCTTTTGTTCCCTTCTGTATTCACCGTGTCTGTGCCCATTGGTCAAGTTGAAGTTTTAACAATATAGAATTTTTAGATTCATAAAACAGAAGTAATTTTGTTACTGGTAGAGAACGAACTGGCTGGAGACCTGGAACGGATTTTTCCGAGAAATATGTTTATGATGATGCGCGGCAAAGGAAAAGACTGAGCGAAAACCACTAGGCTGTGAAGTAGTTGGGGTTTGTTTTGATTGGTCAACAGGATGTTCAAATTTCCGTCATTTATTATTAGAAATCGGGGAAAGTCCATTTCTTCCAGAGCCTGCTAATATATGAAAGCATTTTTTAATGTTATTGTGGTTTTCTTTGACGCTGCTTTTGGGCCTTGTACACCTAAATTAAAATATAAAGAGGAAATTAGGGGAATGCTACCATGACTAGCATTTACATTTGCGAAATTAAAAACGGATAATCTGGCAGAAATGTCATGTAGGTTTAGGGTGTGTTACTAGGCTCAAATGGGGGGTGTTTTTACCGAATCACAAACTAACTGACTCTCTTACAAACCAATGGAAAATGGAAGTGGTGTTGTTTTGGCGCATAACCCTTTTTGTTGACTGCTTGTAATACTGAAACCGTTTCTGATAATTATTTCCATGGAGGCCCCTTTTAGGGAACGATGGAGAGAGAAGAGCAAATCAGATTGAGACGTCCAATTAAAGCCATTCAGTATTATGGCCGACAAGCATTTGATACAGAGTTCGGCCGTTTCTTTTGTTTAAGTATAATCATTAAACTTTTTGTTGTGTCGCATTGCATTTGTGCCTGTGTCAAGACCTCTTTTTGAACGTACTAGGTAATTGAAAGGAGGCTCACTTACCACGCATGTAAGGCATAATGTTTGAAATTGTCATCATAGTTAAGGGAATGATGCAATAAATGTTTGGATTGTTGATTTTCCAGAAATCTGTCTTTCTGCAGATCCTGCTAAATGAAATTACTTTTCCTTTGATATTGAAGATTTAGAGTTTTTTATACTCACCCCCTAAAAAACAGAGAGAACAAAATAGCTATTAAACGATAACAATATTTTGCAGAAAACATTTTTTAATGGTTTATCGTGAATGTTGAGTCAAAGTACTGGTTCAATTCGACCTTCATTTCAACCACCTAAACTTTTATTGGCAGAAACTTCGGCATTCAATATTTTGTGGCTTTTTGAAAACGATTGCATCTTGTTCTTAATTTGCTTTTAATATTTGCTTGTAATATAAGCTAGAGAATCTAGAGCCAGTTATAGTGGTTATAAAACAAAGAGACTAGTTGAATATGCCAGGACTAGAATTTTGATACTGTACTATATTAATTGTTTTTATGCATGAGCGGTCTGTGAATTCTCCAAAGCCCACATATGTTGAAACGCACGATTCAAGGAAAGTAATGTAGCCATTTTAATAATTATATCATTAAACCCTTGAGTAACGTCAGTTTGTTTCCACTGTACACTTCTTCGCTTCTCTACTTGACTTTCAATCTCTGTGTTGGAAATTTTTTGGCAATGACACCGTTCAGTACCGTTCTTGCCCTGGACCGATGGGAATTCAGAATATTTTTATGGTAGTTCCAGTGCCGGTTGATGAAACCGGCCAGAAAAGATGAAACCGGTCAGAAAAGATGAAACCGGTCAGAAAAGATGAAACCGGTCAGAAAAGATTAAACCGGTCAGTAAAGATAAACTGGCCAGAAAAGATGAAACCGGTCAGCGTTCCATTGCCCAATTTCCGTTAGTCATAAAGGGAATCATCAAGTCTACTTTAGACAACTTATATAGGTAAACACTATGGCCTCGACATAACGTGAATAACTGCTCAAAGACTTGTCCTCCCTGCCCTAAAATCATCAATCTGACATGACATCGTTCAGCTTTCTCAACCCTGCCCTCTCATGGTCAGTCAAGCTTTGGGACCTTCAGTGAAGCCCCTTGCGTCTTGCTTCTCTGCTAGTCTTAGCTATCATTTAGTGCTTTTAAAATTTATTGACGTCTCTTCTACGACCTTTAGTTTCAAGTTTCTCTGAAATGTTTTTCTTTTAAGCTTGAGTTTTCTTCATGTTACCCTTATAGCTTTCTCTTTTTCTACCAATGATTCTCCGACTTAAACATTACTGTTGTATAGAAACAGTTTCTAAATTTTACGACTGATCTTCGATCTGTGAGGGGACTTCTGCATGAGGTTGTAGCTATGTCGATTGCGAATCGTTGCTCATGTGAATTTTACCGCTTTTAACCAGAAATCTAAGTATTTTTCATCCAAAATTAGTTTATTTGGGACTTGGCTATTTTTCAATATGTTCTTAGGACGCCCAATTCGCCCGTGACAGGGGAAACAATTCAAGTAGTTCGGACATCGCGCACGATACAGGAAGCGAAAAAATTCAAATACGCATGCTCATGGCCATTTGCCGGCGGAAAGGCGAAAAATGTTCGTCCAATGGTGATGGGGCTTGAGCCTCATTCTCAAAAAATTTTCAGAAAAGCTGCCTTCAGGGATGTCGTATAGTAACTCAGAACAGTTATAGTTATTATATTTGCGGTAAACTCTGTTTTCGTGGGAGAAAAGTCAAGTTTTGGTCTAGTAAAAGAGGAAAGGGGTACAGCCTTGGGACGGAAATCTTGTTGCGAGGATTTTTGCTGCAAAAGACGAAGATAAGATTTTTGTCTTCCAAGTCAAATGATTGCTGTGTGCAGGGGAAATTGAAAGATTTTTGTCTTTTGAGATAATCTTTGACATCAAATATGTTTGATATTTGCCTTGGCCTTTTGCGTCCAAAGATAAAAATCGTGATGTGTGCGTTGTCAAAAGACTGGTCATTCGCGCTCAAGCCAATCAAGTTTAGAACGCGGAAACCTGTCGACTTGTGGCAAGAACAAAATGGCCCCAGCTCATTTCTACATTCAATCCATGACTCATTTTTACAGATTCTTCTCGTCTTTCGCTTTTTGCTCCCTCTTTTTATCAAAAAGATTATTGCCAGCAATGTTTTCCTTTTTTTCAAAATTCATGCTTTCCATATTTTTTGCCTGCTGAAATTCAAAGCTGAAGGTCATTGAAACCGAGGACAGGAGAAGAAAAAATTTTTTACCTGGGACCGCACAGCGGTTTGAAAGTCGGAAAGGGGCTGGACAGCGAGTTGGAATGGAATTTCGGGGGCTCGCCCCTTTTCAGACTCCATCCTGGTGCATATCTTAAGCTTTGCCTCATTCTGTACAAGACAGGGTTTTGGAAGATTTTTGACTTCATTGCCCGAAATCCCTTAATTGCTATCAACAAAAGGCATCGCAGTATAGAGGGCACTTGCCCCCATTCTTATGTCTGTCAGCACAATGACACAAGTTTTCGTCCGCAAATGATGGAGTTTTGCGACTGTCTTTTTTCCTTTTACTTTTGGTGCATTTTCAAGCGTGAAAGATTACACCAAAAAAGTTTGTTATGAAGGAAATAAACGTTCTAATGCAAAGGGAAACCACTGCGTTACATTTATTGATGTTTCTAAGGGTGAATTCTTTTAAGATTTGCCAATAAAATGGGGCGGGGCAGTAAATTAGGAATTAAGCTACGCCCTTATCCCGGCCACGCCCCAAAGTCACACCCAATAGTTTGCAAATTTCAACTTTGTACCACCAAACTTGTTTTATAGCTCTTTATCTGCTAATTAAACTCAATAAGATAGAAATCTTATCCCTATTACTTGGTAAGAGAAGTGTTTGAGATTGTTTTAAAAAATGTCATAATATGTAAAAGGTAGTATCATGATGTTTTTGCTTGTTTACGCAAACAAAGTCCCTTCCTAGTTCTAATGTTTGGTCACTCCATAAGCTAATTCGAGGCTAGTTGGCCAGTTTAGGACAAGTTGAAGAAAAGCTGAAATAACTAGCTAGCTCAATTTCTTCTTCACAGTTTTAAGTTACCTTGTTGCTGGCATCCCAAACAGCCCATCTGACAAATCCTTTAGAAAACCCTCTGGTACTTATTTTTAACCATCTTTTTTCTTTAACCTTAGAGGTCGCAGTTTCCGACAAACAAAGTAGTTTAGAAAAGTGAATTTTTCTGTGGCAACTACAAAATTTAAAACGAGTCAAACGCATGAATGAAATACAATGAGTAATATGTATATTAGATTTTTACTTCGAAGTGTCGAAAACACTATTTTTTGCATTGGAACGCGTTACTTATTATATTTCTTCCGCATCTATTTGTTCTTCATCACTCTGTCATCTTTTACAACGATCCAATTTTTCGTATGGAGCCTTAAACTTTCTTGTGGTACGTCAATCGAATGAGCTGTCCAGTTCGTAAATAAAGGATTGTCTATTGTAGATAGCATGCGATACGAACAGAAAAGAACCAACTTCCAAAGAAATACGAGAGCAGATTGGTTATGAACGACGATTATACTCTCGGAAAATTGTTCTACCTGCAATCTGTAGTCGCAGGAACCATGTGCAAGGGGGAGTTTGGTACGTTCACTTATATTCATATATGACATGTTTGTTATGATTTATTACTTGATTTATCCCCAGACTAACTGGATGTTTTACTTTGTTGCTAAAGTTGTTTTAGGGGGAAGGAGGGGGATTAACAGTTTGTGGCGTGTCAAAGAAATGAAAATTGCAAAAAACAGAGAATATAATGAAGTGTTCCAAGTACTTTTGGCAGGCATTGTAGAATTACATAGATTACATGAATACGTAGGGTATAACAAAAAGGTAAGACAGCATGTATGATAAGAACAGGCTACAAAATACCAGAAAAATCCAGTACAAGATAGACCATCTGCTATTATTTACCATAACTTTTTGCTGGGACCTTAGCAATTTTCCGTGTTTGTATCTCGTTCTTTGATTTTCTCTCTGTGTACCTTCCTCGACCCTCAACTTTTCTTTTTAGTATCCACAAATGCCACAAGTCTCACATCTTGTCGTGTTTAAATGCAACAATTACATGTTCGATATGCATATATTAAAATAATACATCTTTTGTAGGCAGCTGGGATATCTCAAGCAATCGATCCGTTACCCGCAAGCAAAATAGATGAGCTGGTGAAAGGGGTGTTGGGAATGTTGCAGAATGCGAAGACACTGTAAGCATATGCTGAAAAATATCTCTTCGGCGATGCTCTTCTACCAGTAAAAGCATCAAAAGGTATTTTCCGCGTCCAAAGACAATACGAAATCACATTTTGAGAGCTACAAGGAAAAATTTTCAGTCTCTAATTGATCAGGAATTTTTGGTTGATAAAATAGAGCAGTGGATGCAGAATAAGCAAGAAACGAACGTTACTTTATACCTTGAAGAAAAGCTTAAGTAGCGAAGAAATGTACAAATTGGAAATTGTGATGACGAAAACTGATTTCTTGATGATGAAGTGAAAGTGACAATTGGCTCGAACTCGCTACTATTTGTTTACCAAAAACAATGCAAATGCTCTCGCGTTACGGTAATGGAATGACCTTCTGGATGCAACGTTCTGTACAACCAGGTACGCTATTCTTTTTTTGTCGTAGAGACAAACGTGGACTACATAGTCGTTTGGACATTTGTATCTTAATGGGCGAATCCACTGACGCAATCAAAGGAGCATTGAAAGTTTTGAAGAAGTGGAATCCAGACCCTCCCCGTACATTCTTGATGACAGATTATTCGAATATAGAAATAAATGTTAGAGAGTCACAGTTCAATGGTACGCTAGTTTGTTCAAATCTTATTCAACCTTTATTCCTTGTTTATCCCTTTAGGCTGTTTACCATTTCTTGTGACGTCTCTCGCGTCCCGATTGCTCCTTTTACGTACTGCTTTATCACATGGTTTAAGATCCCCTTTGTTTAACCAATGTATTTGTTGTTTTTTCTCGCCCGTTAATTTACCCTGAAGATGACTCTGGATAGAATCGAAACGTTTTTGTCACCTTTTGGATATGTCTTGTAATGGATTTGTCTAACACCTGATTTATATACCGGATACGTCTAGTTAATTTATTCTTAACAAGAAGTTGTCGACTATTTCAACAATGCATTTTTTATTCGTCGTGTTTCTTATTTTAAAGTTCATCATCAAACTGCTGTTTCCAAAGTCACAATCTATTAAATAGGTTAAATACTTATAAAGAAAAGTATTGTCATAAATGGTAGTGTTGACTTATCAGCTCGAATTATGTTGGTCGCCAGGGCGAGGCTACGGGGTTGTGAGGTTGTGATGTCAGTTGATGCTGTAAGGTGAAGCAGTGCAGATGCAGTACGTTGTACATTGTATTTTGAGTTTTGATTGGAGCAAAAAAGTCTGGCTAGTGGTTTTAGAAGAGGAACTTCAAGACATCAACTTTAACTAGAAAATGGGAGGCCTATTTGCATGATTTAAAGCTATTTCAATTCTCAGTAGCTGAAGGAAAGCGGCGGACGCAGGAAGGGATTTTCACTGCAGTGCTTTTACAACATGGCCTTATTATGAATCCATACGACGCAACCAATGGAATGGAGAAGCCTTTCATTGTTTCGGTAGACAATGTTGAAAACTACGATACCTATGGAGATGGCGAAAACTCATCTGACGATAATAAATCAATGTCCAGCACGAACTCTCTTGGAAGAAGTCACTATGAGAAAGCAAAAAGCCCTTCTAAAGCTGCCATACCGCAATCTTTAGAGTCCATATCGTGAGTGCGAGTTATTTTGATTTACAGTTCATTCTTCTATCACAACAACAAAACAAATGAGTTGCTCTTTCCCTAATATGATAGATAAAGTTTTGCAGCGATGCGTATTGATATCTTTCTGGCCAGTTTTCACATGTCGACAAAAACCAAGTTTCACCAATTCGTCAACAGCTAAACTTCAAACATTAGTTTAATTTTGCAATTTAATGCCAGTCTAGGCAGCCCACTAAGAGCTCAAACTTTTTTTCCAACTTTCCAACCTCACTGCAATATTATGCCATGTCTTTTTTCTTCCTAGTACGACTTAACTTTGCTGGTTGTTGTGTTTTACCGGTCCTTACTGTTTTTCCGTTTGAAATAGTCAGGTCACGGATCATCTTTAAGAGTGAAGTTGTGGCATTTTGACTACAATATTTCACTCCCTATTGTTCCCATTTGCCATGAAGTTGAATTAAAGAATTTTAGAGTTCTGGGAAATACCAGCAGCATCTTTGTCTCAACAACCATTTCTGCCCTCCTTCCTGCTTCCAAAGCAGTCTCTCACCCCACCTCCTTTGCTTCTAGAACCCCTTTTTCTGGATACCACTCTCTGTACCTGTGTTCCCCATCTCAACAGCCTTGCTAAAGAATCTCCATTATCTTAAGGCAAAATACAGCCTTGTTTGTTTGATTTGTTTTTATGGTATTTGAGTTTACCTTTTTGTGCCTCTGTTCCTGAATAGGTATTATTCGTGGAATGATCACAACTTACAAATTAATGCTATTGTTAGTAATGCCATGTAATTGATATTCATATACACAATCCTAGTAACTCAAGGAAGGCATTTGGCTTGTTATTTCCTCTTTCAGATGGTTTCATAAAGGAATGTCAAGAAATACAGCAGAGGCAATTCTTTTAAAAAATGCTTACGAAGGCTCATACCTCCTCAGAGACAGCTCCGCAAACCCTGGAAATTATACTGTTTCTGTAAGGTATGGAATCTTGGCCAAATTGAAGTGCTTATTCTTGGATGACATATGTCTATATTCTTTCCCTAATCAATGATTGAGAAATAGACTTATTCATCAATCACAAGAAGTACCATGTCATTTGGTAGTAAGTCTGTATGGATTCACTTATATTTCCCTTTTTTATGAAGCTTCCATTTGTATCATTGCATTGAATTTTAAAATATTTCCACCATATAACTGATATATGCTCAGATAAATACTCCATCTGGGGATTATGTAACCTGGCAACAGCCCATCTTTTCACAAACCTCAGATGAGTTGATGTTCTAGCTATCTGACTTATTGCTTGTCAGTTGCAAAGTCCCTTTTTCATTGCAGGTACTCAAAGTCAATTAAGCACTTCACGCTCACCTCTGATGGAAGTATTTATAAGTTTGGTATTGGAACATTTTACTCATTAGAAGAATTACTAGACCATTTTGCGTCATTACCAGTACTTGGAACAGAAAGTGGTAGGTAACCTTGAAGTAATTTATATTCTTTTTTAAGATTTAGAAGACTCATCAGAGACCATCATATAATATAATGTCATCATATAACATCATACAATATCTCTAAGAATGCATGTGGCTAATTCTTGTGTTTATTTTTAGGAGGTACCGCTACACTGAGATATCCTTATTACAATAATGTGTTAGAACCAAGTTCATACCAGGTCATTGTAAGACATGCTGAGGGAAAAGGAGCCTTCTCATCTATGAAGCAAAATTTTGATGATACTCCTCCAGATTACCATGTGAGTCTTTCTATTTCTGATTCTGATTCTTCTCACAATTTCAATAAGATGTAGCAAAAGTACTGAAATTTCTCTGATTGGTTTGCAGACTTCAGAAATTTATGATTTTTTGCTATTCTCATTAGATTGCTTCAAAAGAAGGATATCTTGCAAAGCTTGGTGCATTTAGAAAGGTCTGTGTCATTGTGTTTGTTCAACCGGTTATAATATCAGCGATACAAGAATTATTGTTGCATCATTATTGTTTGCATTCAGTCTTTGTTTATAAGAGTTTAGTTGTGTCCCAAAAACTGCATGCTTGTGTGTTTCAAGAGACTTTGAAGAAATATTTTTTTCATTTGTTAATTTGTGATGCAAAGCCTTTGTTTTACAGAACTGGAAAAGGCGGTGGTTTGTTCTAAATAAGAATGAGCTGATGTATTTCAAGTCAAGAGAAGTATGCATTGTTTATCATGATTTTAATTGATGGAAAATGATTTGTTATAGACACTGATAGACAGGCTTGCGTCAGACAGCTAGGCTTACTATCCTATTCAATTTCAGATGATGAGCAACTTCAATTTTTTTTGCATTCATGACAGATTTATTTCGTAGAAAAAAAAGCCAATTCGAATAATCAATTTGGCAAATGGTCTGGATGTTTCTGAAGAAGAGTTGCCTGGCAAAAGAAATTGTTTTAAGTAAGTGTAAGTTAGAAAGTGATATTGTAATTTCAGTATTGAACTAGAGAAACTGGAATAAATTTGTTAAAATTTTTAGTGTACTAAAAGCTGAAAGGCTTTGAGCATGAGTTTCATTCTTGAAAATCTCTCAATGGTAATATAATGATTGCATTTGATGGAGACATGTTTTATTACATTTAGCAATTTCAATTTGTCATTTTTAGTTGGGCATAAGAAAGCAACACTTACTTGTTGCTTTTGAACTTATTATGTTACTGAAAGGTCTTTTCACAAGGTTTATAGTTTCATTGAAATACTTGTATTAACCCATTTTGAGTACTCTCTTCATATTAACCAGTTTTATTAATGTGAGCCATGTATTTTTGAGCATTTATTGCAGATTCTCTTCATCTTTTATGATTGTAATTCTACATACAAATTTAATAAAACATAATTTTGTGCTCAAGAAACCCTGTTTTTCTTCTACTTTGATAATTTTTCTATTAGTTTACAGCTTCCGTGGCGCACTTTTCATTTTTATGCTGGTACTGCTCAAGATGCCAATGAGTGGATGGAAATCTTGAAATGGAAGCTAGTGAGTTGATATTTTGTTACTTTGATTATTTTTGTAAAGTAATGGTAAGATATTGCATTATGCAGTGTTGCCTTCTTCTCTGTAAGGGTGAAATTTGCTGCCAGCGTTTCCCACCCTCTCCCTTGAGTGTTGATATTGCCTAATGTCGGATTTGGTGGTTTTCATATTATTAAAAAAGCCTTTGGTTATGTGTCGAGTTTGAAAAACCGCAAAGTAATTGATTTAATCAGTCCCAAACTGTATGTATGATTTTTTGGACAATAATTTCCACATGTATGATTCTACTACTTACTGTGATTGTTTTTCACTCTCCCTGTTTCAACTATCACCTAAATGCGCAAACAAGATGTTATACGGCTTTATTTGTGGAAAAATTTGCCATACAACGCCTAAATTGCTTTTTAAATGGTGAAAAGTTCTACATAATTTGTGTTCAATTAGTTGGCGATGATGCTTAAAGAAAGTGAATCATGTTTTGCAAACATTAAATCGAATACATCTGATTTGCATTTTATAAAACTTTATTTTAAGTAAGGACTAATATATTGCTTTTCAGGACTACTACAAAGAAAGAAATGCAAATGCTTCCTCTAAAGATCCACTGGGTGGGTTGATTTTCTTGATCTTTATGACTTGTCTTTCTGCTATTTTCGAGAGATTCTTGTTGTAATGTGTCTCACGCTCAATGTACACTTGCGTTGAAAAAGTATGGAAACGGTGGCCAAAAAATTTTACGCCTGGGCGGCCTTTGCTTTTGAAATCGTGAGAAAAATTACGTAAGGACATTTCAAAGTGGTAAAAGTTAGAGAATTTGCAAAAAGTGAACAAGTGAACAACGAAATCTGTAAATCATTATATGGCTTCTGCTTTTTCGCTACACCAGAACAGCTCGTGGCCACCATCGCTTTCTGCTTAGGCCATCGTTTCCGTACTTTTACTACGAATGTAGTTCACGTACAAGGGTTTTCGATCTAACACCATTATGTTTCCTCAACAATAGGAACGCATTTACTTCATTGCTATATAGACTGGATAGAACCCACTTCGTATTAAATCTTGTGAAATTTCAGTACAAAATACACATTTTTTAAAAGTCAAATTATACTTTTAGATTTTTACCCACACGTACTTAATAAAACAAGGAATACCAGTTTCATTTGAAGTTTTTATTTTTTCAGCGTCCATGGCTAGATAGAAGTTCTACTTTCATGAAACTCCAAGGCCACTAAAATGTATATACGTAGAAGCTCTTTGAGGTAGAAAAAAACTTGGTAGTGCTTGCTCTAATGGTAGCCATGACATTTTTAGTTTTTCATTATTGTAATAAGCAGAATGTTTTAGTGTAATTTGTTAGTGCAGATATATAAACGAATTGGATGTGTTATTGTCCCTATGCTTTTGCGAGACACTCAGCTGTTGATATGGCACAAGTTTTAGATCAACTGTGGCACAAGTCCTTTCCTTACAATCCCTACTTGCTGCCAAGCTTTGTGGTATTTTTAATGGCACTTGAGGCAAAACAGCAATAAAACCAGACGCGAGTATCGAATGTGTACGCTTTTTAAAACTCAACAGCAAAACTACAGCAATGAACTATATTATATAACCGTCATAACTTTAATAAAATTTACCGGGGGTAAATCAGGGGGTGCCTAGAGCCCTCAACAACCATCGTACATTTATGTGCTTTTTCTCACTGTCATGTCATGACTGCCACCAAATCAGGCTGCATTTATCATTGTTCTCATAGGTACCATACTCATTTAGCTTATTTCTCAGGATCTTGCCGTTCCTTACAAAGGCCTCCATGAACGTCATTCTGACAGGTCAAGCCGTGTTACTTGTTTGCCAAAAAGTATAAGGAGGTTTAACTGTACAGCTAATAAGTGCATTTTAAACAGTTACTCGCGATTTTTCGGCGGCGAAACGTTAGCAAGGAGTCATATCTGGTCTCTATGCAAAGAAGAGCCCATATTGCCACGGCCTCAGTTTCATGTTTTTCTAGCAACCAGCTCCTCCTATCCCTCAAGATGGTACTACTTATGAGAAGTGGTATCACATCAAGTTCTTTAGACATGTTTATACTGATTTAATGTAAATATGTATTAGGCATTATGTTAGTATGTTAAATAAGATTTTTTATGTAGTTTGGGTATTATGCGAACATTTTGATACTATGTTTAACTGTGTATACGTAACTCAAAACCATTTTTATCGAAAACGTAAGACATCTTGAACTTGTAGTTAAAATTTTATTAGATTTTGTTTCCCAACATTTGAAGTTCAATAATATAAATATGCCATTGCAATCTTGAACTTGCTCCGCATGTTTTCTAGGTTGGTTTCTCGAACCAAAATTAAATTTTTCATATCCACTCAAGTCCATGTTCATGAGATAGGTGGCTCACCCTTTTAAACTGTGGGATGATATTAACCATAGTGATCGAATCCCCCACCCGAATAGCTATCCCACTGAAATGTCTGCTGTAAAGGAGCACTTCTTCATTGCAGCTAATGTTTGTAAAGTAATGTAGTAGAGGCAGTAGTTGCTTATAGCATTTCTTACTTTTGCGTATCTGGGTGGCACAAAGTGTTCATACTTATTTGTAACAAGGCCTAGAAAGCACATATCCTCTCGTATATTTGCACACGATAATGCACAAATGAAGTAATGCTGTATTTTGTAAAGCAATTATGGAACAGACTGTCTCACACGGCCACTTTATTTAAAGATTCATGATACCAAATAAATTGTTACTACTGCCTTTTTTCTTGACTGGTCATATCAACCGAAAGAGCAAATGCTTGTGTTATCGACTCATTTAAGTCCTTTGGGAATTTCCCATGCGGATCATATTTTTGCCTAGATGTAAGTGCATTATGCAGAATGTAGTTATATTATTTATGTTCAAGACCTTGCCACGTGTCAAAGGGTTTGCTCGCCGAAAATAGAAGCTGACAGTAATGTGTGCATGTTAGAAAATGCATGCATGCCTTTGCGGCCCTGTCAAAACTTAACCGCAATCCTATTGCCAATTATACTACTTAATAGGTCACTGGGAGCCGAGCAACTGCCGAATTTCTACAAGCGTAAATTTTTCAGTTGCGATGTCTCCAGCACCTACGCAGGGGAAATGCCTGAATTACTCCGCAAGGACAACACCAAAACAGTACTTATCAGATAACTTTGTGAGATTGGAATCGTCTTTATCAGCTTTTGAGCATCCCTAACGTTGGCACACCCCGTAGGACGAAGAAGTGCTTTGAGTATGGGAAAATGTTTCCGCCATTTTTTGCTACCGTGATATTATCTTTGAAGTGGCGATAATGCTTTTAATGTGTTTTGAATAATTTGAAAAAAATTAAGCACATTGCTTAGAAAGCCATTGAATACCATGGTTACATAATCCGAATTAAATTTATTTTTTGTAGTTTAAAGGATGACAAAATGTAATTGCAAAGAGGCGTTAGGCAAAGGCGGAAAATTACTTGGATACGTTTTGATGACATTTTACTACAGAGAATCGATTCAGTAATTCGATATATCATTTCATTGATGAATTCATTCTGAAGGCTTAATTCTACAGCCAACGGTTGTTAATTCTTTCATTCTTTAAGCGGATAGTCTTTCTTCATGTCATCTTAAGCGTGACAATACAAGACGCTCCATGTTTAGCAACCAATATAAATTTCTAACGAACTTGTTTGCTTTTGTATTTAACAAAATACGCGATTCTTATAAAGGTGCAAAAGACGAAATTGTACTGCAAAGTAAACAGTCATTCTGCTTTGTAGGTTTTGCACAGTGTCTACTGGAGGTGCGTTGTGTTATTGGAAAGCAAGTATCAAGTTAAAGGTTGTTGAGAAAGAACCTGCTCCAAGGCAAAAAAGACGTCTTGACTCAAAATGAAGTAAGAAGATCAGTTTTTGTTCTTCTAATTGAAAGATTGTGTACTATAAGGTGCTTCACAATGACACAGCTTGTAAAACCAAATGCACATATTCCCGCCACTGTTAATTGTCATTTTTATTCATCCAGTAATTTTGCTATTGCTCTTATAAGTGTCCGAGTCTGGGGCGACAAGAGAGGGCTGTTCTGGACAGCCAAGGCTAATGCTGCCTTTGTAGTTGCCTTCATTGCTTGGTAACGATAATTCGACCAGCATGCAGTCGCGAGGGTTGATATTTAAACATTGATGCATTGTCTCAACGTTATGCCAAATTTGTTCTTGGTAGTTTTCTTCTGCCTGCGAGATAATGAAATGCGTCATCCTTCCACAATGCTATCCTAATGCTTTGAAGATTCGTGGTTGCTCAGCATTTTTTAGAGTTTTGCAGCTATGTACTTTGTGACACAAGATATGATTCCTATCAAATTAATTATACTTTTTGACACAAAATAGGATTCCTATCTATTATATTATTATCAAATCTACCCATAATTTTCATTTTTATTCACTAAGGCAATAAAAATGGGAAACATTCAACCACTTGCCACTTTTAGGGATGCAGTGTAAAGAAATCTAGGAACATTCTGCACTCACTAAGGCGGCGGAGCACGTAGCGAATCTATAGAGAGCAGCATGATTTCTCCACTAGGTTATGCTTTGATTTTGTTTTCGTTAGCCCCCTACCTTTAAGCACTTACCCCATGAGGTTGTTTTCCAATTGGTATACAACTCTGTCTATGCCTGTTATAAATACAATTGGCGATTGCAGTGGAAAGGGGAAATAAACTGGATTCCATCGCGACAAATTGACCTGGGAACATTTTGAAATTATATAAAATTCTCTTTGCGGTGTGATAATAATTCTAGATTAATAAACGCAATTTCTCTTTGGATATAACAGGTGTTCCTATTCTGTGGCTAATTCTAGCCAAACACTATTTAAAGTTACGTTATTATCACGTTGCTCGTGGTTGCTTTCGAAGCTCACAACAATGAAATGCTTTGAAAGCAGGCGACACTTTCAAAATTCGCCAATCCGAATCCATCGAAGATCGATAAATCATCTTATGTTTAAGTTATTAGATTTGAGACACAATTTATAAGCTAAGCCTTTCAGTTCTAATTTTGGATGATAAATACCATACTTTGGTTTACATAGCGCTCTATTCCTATGGTTTTGCCTGGGGTTGTCTTCCTGGGGAAAATCACACCAAAACAGCTATATTGCATTTCAAGTTTAAAGACACACATCGTTGAGAATTTGCTTAAAAAAATTCTGTCAAATATAGTAGTTAATTTTTCCACAGTCATGGCTATGACATTTCAACTATTTGCGATTTCACCAGTCCAACATTAGAATTTAAGCAAAATTTATTCAGGACGTCATTTTTCTGTTGCCTTGTTTTATCAATCTCCTAAATATAGTTCATGTGAGGCAATCAACAGATTGTATTGCATAAAAGCATTATCAAGAATAAAACATTTATGCAATATGCAAATTCCATTGAGGGTGTTTCATTTATAGGTTTAACTCAAGCCTTAAACCGGATTGTCCAAAGTCGGCCTAGTTTGGCTATTGAGTTGGATTAAAGAGAGCCAATCTTATGTGTGATATTCTTCCGCGCGTGTCTTGTCACGTGACAAGCACCATTCGGCCCTGTGGCAAAAAAACGTTTTCTAGAGCGTAATCAGCATTACTTAATTACTTACCTTTATTTTCACAGCAGAGCTTAGTCTACAGGTAATTTGAAGGAAAGCTTTCTAAACCTATATATGAAGATGCTGGAATACACGCTCTTTTCAATTTGAATAATGTTTTATTACTGCAAGCATCAAGAACTGAAAAGCCGGTTCCATCCATTTGCAGCCAATACTTGCATAGATTGTTTGTTATTTCGTGTTTATTGAGTAGTTTCCGCATATTCTATCTCGCCCCTCTCTCTATCAAGTGTTAAGGCCTATTGATGTGCAGTAAAAATTAAGGAACTTTTAAGGAACTTTTGGTACTAAAATCTGATGACTTGAGGTCTACCAATAAGGAACTTTTGGAACTAGGCCTTGTGGTAGGTTTCTTATAAAAAAACGTGTAAAGGAGCCAATCATTTTGCACGTGGAAAATATTGCAGCGTTCATTTTCTAATTTAGTACTGTCGATTTGTCCGACCATGTTTCAAAGTTACTAGGCATCCACCGTCTATCGTAGATAACTGCGTCAGATCGATGAACATGGGAAAGATAAAAAGCCCAGATAATATCATTAAGGCAGTATATATGTCTTCATGTGTGAATGGAGAATGGACAATTAGATTTCAAAGGAAATTGGCCTGTTGTTCTGAAGGTGATAAAATTGCCAGCACCGTTTAAGTAGCGAATTACGGGGAATACGTGTCTGGAAATGACGCCTAGGGTGTGAATTATTTGGTGCTTTCTGGTACGAGGACAGTTTCTTACTGCAAGGGGGTTATGTGCAGACAGCAGCCGATAAGTGTGCCCCATTAAATTTGCGATTTTGTTCACTTTTCCTATGTTGGCCATCGCAGTAAATGAAGTAGGGAAGAAACAAGGCTGAATAAGGGGCAGGTTGGTGAGGTCGGCTTGGCTGTTTTTGGTGCCCGGGTACAATAACTCTGACATGGTGAAGATTGCAAAGGCCATCTTAAATTGGTTCAACTCTACTTGTCGATTGGATGTGGATTGCAGTCAAAATCCTACATAGTCTTCTTTTACTTACAGGACAAGATTGCTACTGCTAATTTGAATATTTGATGCTGGTTTGATGTAAATACGCCCCTCCCTAGTATCTCTCTCTCCACTCAAACCTGCCCCCGTGACATGCTCTTTAGCAGGTGTGAAAACTCTCAAATAGAAACAAAGGTGCGAACAAATCAAGTTGATTGTCACTGTCTGTCTTTGCAGTGAGGCACCGAAGGAAGATGCTGGTGAACCAGAAAGAGTGCGGGAGCCAGAAGCAGACAACAGTATGACGTCACCGAGACCAAGATTGTCCCAGCATTCGCTTAGTCTCTCTGGTGCAAGTGAACTTGCAGATTTGATCGCCAAAGCAAGGTCCGACTTCAGCCAATCATTGCGAGAGGTTTGTTTTTATTCACTTGCCTTTCTCCGAAACCACAAATCATTTTGCGGAAATCAAACCAAACCACTTGTGAATAACAGGTTCCTGCCGACATCAATAGCTTTGATGTTTTCTCATAAATGTTTATTTGCCCCAGCTATTCTGCACATGAGAAAATTGTTTTTCCCGCAGTCTAAAATCTGGCTAGGAAATGTTTACTTCGTCGCAAAATTAAATTAATCACACTTTCTAATTGGCGACTTTGAAGTGCTATCTTCAATAACGTTTCAATGGATTACCTGCTAATATGATGTCTTTGTTGAAATCCAATGCCACCATTTTCATCATCTGTGCATGCTTTTTATCCACAGGACATGAAACGCTTTGACAGTCCGCGTTCTAGCAGCGAGAGGGCACGCAGACTGGTCGACCTGAACGAGAACATCGTATACACGGACAAAATGGATGAGGAAGTTAGTCCACGTCCGAGTAGGGATGGTATGAGACTTAACCTCTCTAGGACTTCCAGCTCTGGTCTAGAATCTCCAAACATTCCCCAACGCCTCTCGCCAGATGAACTCAAAGTGGACTACGGAGGCCTGTCACCAAGGCCTGTCAACTCCCCTCCTGTCAGATCGACATCGCCAAGACTATCCGAAATCAGCGCCATAATCAACGGATCACAGATTTCCTGCAAGGTCGAAGATGCATCAAAACCTCTCGAGAAAGAGCTGGATGAGCCCAGGAGTAAGTGAATGTGTTTTCATGTATCTTCGAGCTGGGTGCTTGCATGCAGGGGATCTAGATAATGCGCTTTTTTCCGGAGTTGCTTGCACGAGTCATACTAGGAAGTCAGTATTGTTTTGATTGGTTATTTATTGTATTGGGGTACCTAAGCAACTTGTATTCTGGAAAGTTTCTTACGCAGTCATCGACTTTTCCAACTCTACTTGGGTGCTGATCGTAATGGGTGCTATTTCAATCATCTCCTAAACCCATGTATGGTATTCTTGAGTCAAGATGTGACCCTCAACTCAAACTCAAACTCAAAATCTTTATCAGCAAAAACAAATGTTAATTACAATATACCAAGAATTAAAATTTAGAATACAAAAGTTAGCATTTTCAAAAATTTAATACCTAGGCCTAGTAATGCCCACCTTGGTATGTCCACAATTCGAACACCTCAGTATTTTCTCTGATTTCTGTAGTTTTCATTTCTTTGACACGCCAGTAGCTGTTAATCCCCCCTTCTCCCCCCTAAAACAATGTTGGTAGCAAAGTATAGCATCCAGTTAATCTTGGGAAAAATTTAGCGCATAAATGACGCTTCGTTTAGCAGCAGGACAACATTGTTCGTAGAGGGGGAGGGGGATGAATGAACGCGATTCAAAGAATTGCCTTTAGTGTTCCAACAATTTTAGCAGGCATCGTAGCTATCCTAACAAAGGACGTGGCGTTAGGTTAGTCTGCATTTAGATGATGATGATGTCGGATAATGCATGAATCATTGGAGGGAGGCCATCCAAATACAACCTGTACAAAGTAAACCATGTCTTCATATTGACCAAAAGGGCCAAGTGAAACCACATTGCCACCCTCTTGTGGGTCCGCTGCTAGCAAGGCCACTGTCTTTTAGGTGTTATAAGATTTAGGAAACGAGGGTAAAGAACACTGATGAAGAAGTAGCTTCCAACATTTCAACAAAGAAGAGTCTTTTCAGCTATTGGGTAAAATTCAGGGGTTTAGGACCCAGGGAGTTTGGAGAGTCATACCCGAAATTCGCAAATTTCTACTTTTTTCAATTTTTTGGACATATTTTGACCAAAAGCCGCCCTTGTTAACCGGTAACACATATCATATCACCGGTAACACTAACACCTAATCAGCTTGGGTTGCCCTCCCTCTTTCGCTGTGCACGTTGCCCCCTTCAAATCTTTCTTGTTCGCTGCAAGCAAATGCCGCCTGGTCGTCACCAACTTGAACTTCTGTTCCCCGCAGCGGTCAAGAGCCCCTTAGAGGAAGCAGCTATTACTGCAATTTTGGAACAAAAGATCAAAGGACAAGACAACGAAATTTTGGTTTTGAAAACAGCCTTGGCAAATGTCGTCAGAAGACTGGAGTCCCTGGAAGCCGAACGCAAACAGAGGGGTGCGACATTTACAAATGGAGGTGAATCGATTTTATCAATCACTTGAATGAGTCAATTGAAAATAACACCTTAATAATGATAAAGGAAATTTTCGTTATACTCAAAACAAATGCAGTTAGTTTAAAATTTTCGATATGGGCGAGGCTGCGAGGAAATACAGAATGAGCTTGAATTTGTGTTGGTTAGGTCGTGAAACGATTCCCAAGGTTCTCAGATTTCGCACTGATATGCTCATTTGCTGTGAAGTCCTAAGATGAATGTGTCTGAATATAATGCTTTTGTCCGCCTAGTTATTTTGAATAAACCACTCGAGCGTTTATCGAGAGTACTATCTACATCATCGTCATACTCTCATTTGATAAGGAACGCTATCGGTGAAAGGGGAATGAAGGTTTGCAAGCATTGTAATATTTTGTCCAGTTGATGGTCGCTTGAAGCTTCGATTGAAATAATGTTGCATCAGAAACATTGATTAATTTATTAGAAGATGTCTTATGTGATAGAACATCCGAAATATCAAACAATCGAAGAAAATGCCCGAGGGAAATTCACGGTAATAGGCAAAGAGAGGAAGAAGAATGGGAAAATTGGACATGTTGTTAAATACGAATAACTTTCCGACAGTCTGATGTTTGAGGAAATCTTTGAAAAACGTCGTTAAGAAAATTAGTAGAAAATGGTGCTGAGCTGAGATTGATTGAAGTAAAGTAGTACATGAGTATTGTTTGTGTCTGATTGTAGGCAAGCCAACTCCACATTCCCCTCTGCCAGCCGCCGCCATTTTGCCGTCACAACCAAAGAATCCCGTCAAAGGAATGAGAGGCTCTCTTGAAGACGAGAAAGAGGTTTGAATTGTTTAAGATAGTTTTGCAGGATTTGATTAAAGAGCTCTTAGATTTGATTCAATTCTTAAAAGTAAGTTTACTGTGGCATTTGTTCAAGTTTTGTTTTGGTTTGGCTACTGCAAATTCTGCAATATCTTCAAACATGATTATATCTGCGCTTGATTTGCAGAATTTCCAACAAGAGAAGGACAAGCCCACTCCTGTCAAGAGGCCCCTCGTCCGCAGAGCAACCGATTCCCCCCGCAAGTCAACCCCAGCTCCCGGGTTTAGTTCCCATGGTCCAACAGTTTCTGGATCAACAGAGCGAAGGAGAAGTTTCTCGTACGGAGATCTTTCAATCCTTTTTTTCTTTGCTAAATGTTTGTTTTATTGTTCACAAAACAATATAGTTTGATTTTATTGGGAAATGTAATCCAAAGAAATCTTTAGTAGCCTACGGTTATCCATTGTTATCTGCAGTAATCACTCAGATTTTAGAATTTCAAATTAATCTTCCAGGAAGAAGCATGATCTAAGAAGATCAGGGTCTATTGGGTATGTTTTAGGAGCCCTACTTGCATGTCATCTTTTTGTTCTCTGAAATTTTCTCTTACACTTTTTCTGATATAAATTGTGTTGAAATGCTCTAGCAGGAGTTTTCCTTCAACTTATTACGTTTATTTTACTTGTAAAAGACCACCAAGAGGAAGTCATATCTGAAAGATAGCTAATATAATATTGGCTATTTTTGCAATAACATGTCCATAGTAAAAATGTAGCAGAATCATTTTTATTCTATCAAATTTGAGTGTATCATGTGGCATTTATTTCTTTTGTCGCCAATGCTTTAACAAATGCAATTTATCTGAAAACCTTCTAGCGAAAATGCCCCCAGCGATCAAATTAGCCAAATATTATTGCTTTGCAGTTCCCTTGCAAATGGTGGTGACAGCTCTCCAAAAGGTTTGAGCATTTTCTAGAAGCCCTTTTTGCCTTGTTCTCTCACATCTATAATTCTCGGTTCTTCCCAATTTGTTAAACTTTCTTTAATCTCCTAAATTTTCAAAAACTTTTCTGCTAATTAGAAATACGCAATCCTGGCATAAGTTTCCAAACAAGATTTTCCACATGGTATATACAGAACAGAATTTTGTATCTAAAGAGAGCTTTGCATAGGCAATTGGTTCCTCCATTCAAATAATTCATGTAATTCACTCGAAGACTTCCTTGCATGTCAGAAATATTTTATTCAATTTCAGATGAAATTGTGAAGTTCTATATCCGTGGACGGGCAGTGAGCACTTATCCTCCATCCAATTTTGTGGAAACAAAGAAGAATGGACAAGTGCCTACCGTGCAAATGAAACTAGAATGGGTGTATCCGTCATTCCGTTACTTTTTTACACGTTCTGTATTGATTAAAAAAAAATTCCATACAGGTAGACTAATTTTGGTACAAGGTAGCCCTTGTTTAACGAGGCTTATCCAGGCTTATTTAAGGTCCATTTTGGGTTTTCTGTCGTTGATGGCTCATAGTGACATTATCTTTCTTTTTTTATGAAGTTTTGTTTATTAGGCCATCTTTACCTCCTGTTTTGCATGCTTTCAGTTCCTTGACTCAGTAAAAGGTATGGGTACAGAGGCCGCGACTGCCGAAACAACCTCTTTCTGCTTCCCAGCGGTGAAATAGTTTACCACATAGCCGCTGTTGTGGTTCTGATGGATCGCTCCACTGGTGAACAGAGGCATTATTTGGGCCACACCGACGATGTCAAATGGTATGATGATATCAATGATGATATTAATGATGATATTAATGATGACATCAATGATGATATTAATGATGATATTAATAATTATATTAATGATGATGATTTTAATGTGATAATATTAATGATGATGATATCAATGACGATATCAATGACGATATCAATGATGACATTAAGATGATATTAATGATGATATTAAGGATGATACTAATGATGATATTGATGGTGATAATATTAATGATGATTATGTTAATGATAATATTAATGATGATATTGCAAGCAACTAATACCAGCGTTTTGAGACAAAGACAGCTGCCTCTATAAAGATTCTGATTTTGGGGTTTCAGAAAGATTTTTTAGAAAAGGTAAAATATTGTAAGTTAAACTAGCAAACTTTAAACAGATTCCAAAGAAAAGGACAAACCAAAAGAATTATATTAATATATCTTTTACCCACCCATTCAAAATTGCTGGGCATTTTTCTCAATCTGATATTTTTTGCAAACTGTCAGATTATTTGCTGATATTCTAACGATACTGATAAAGAGGCAATAATTTCCAACGATATAAGCCATTAATAAATTCCTTTCCTCTTAATGCGAACAAATGTGCTGTTGCTTTGCAGTATTGCATTACATCCTGGTAAAGTAATCATCGCCAGTGGACAGGTTGCTGGTCATAGCAAAGAAGATGGAAAGGTTGCAATGATTATTTTTTTTGTCCTTGTTTAGAGCGTATGATATTCCTAGCTGAGTAAAATCTTTTTTAATTGACTTTGTTTGCTAAATAGTAAGAAGTCGTTGAAAGTAACAGCCATGAGAACGAAATACTCCAAGTTTTTCTGTTCTGCTACGTCATACTTATTTCCAGTAACAGAAAGCCTCTCGTTTCAGCCACATGTCAGAATCTGGGATTCGAATACATTGGAAACGCTGCATGTTATTGGCATGGGATACTTCGAGCGTGCACTTTGCTGTTTGACGTTCTCTATCAAGGTTTAATTTTCATATCCCATTTTTCAGTTTTTTTAGCTATGCATGATAAATATAAACAGCTGAAGCATAACAATTTTTTATGTGCATTGCAAATTCTGAAGTAAGATGCTTAGTCTTCGGTGATACTAGATGCATCGAATATTGGATTTTATAATGAAAGCTGTGACTTACACCAGGAAATACAGAGAGAGCACAGCCTAGTATTTGACTTATTTTAAATGATTTGAAGTCAATCTGTATTATCGCATATAGTTTTTTTTCAGCATACGCACATAGCATACCCCAGATCGATTGCGTTAGAATTCTCCTTTTCTGCTTTTGTTGATCAGTGTAGTTCATGGATACAAGTTGTGAGCAATCATTCGATAACTTGCTTTATAGGATGGTGGCAAGCTACTAGCAGCGGTTGATGAAGCAAACGAACACATCTTATCTCTCTGGGACTGGGACAAAAATTCCCGCTTTTCGGAAAACAAGGTATCGAAAATATTATCCATACTGGCCCAAATAACTGAATCATTACAGCCCTGTTGGGAATTAATTTATCTTCCGATTTGCAGGCGTGATAAATTCTTCTCATTAAAAAATTTCCTCTCGCTGTGGTGTGTTCTGAAACTTTAAGTCATGTGACTATTCTTATAGGCCCAACGTATTGAGATGCTCTTTAGTTCTCAATAAGCTTACAAGTCCTCACCTTGCTTATCATTTCTAGGGCTCAAACGAGGCTGTGTTTGGAATTGTGTTCCATCCAAACAACAACAACACCATTGTCTCGTACGGTCGTTCTCATATTGCTTTCTGGACCGTCACTGATGACATGAAACTGACGAAAAAGATGGGCATCTTTGAGGTTGTTAAAATCACATCTTGCTTATTTTTGAGATATGACTCAACAGACTGCTCATCAAGATTTTTATCAGTCTGGCTCTTTATAATGCTAGCAATATGTCCTTTCTCGTTTACTCCTATTTTTCTTTTTTTGTAAATCAGAAGTAACCCATCACGTAATATGCTTCAAATGCTACAAAATAACGTCCAGACATATGTCTGTTTAATGGTATTTCACAAACGTGAATTTTTGCAACCTGTTTTCTGCTTTTTCTTATATTGAACCTTCTGAATCTGCAATAGCTGAGATTTAAACTGCTACAATGGAAAAAACACGACGCTAAATTGTCCAGAATAATTTTTCTCTATTTTTCGGGTCTTTTTTGTCTTAGAAATTCGGGAAGCCGAAATTTGTCCTATGCGCTGCATTCACTGAGACTGGAGATCTTTTGAGTGGTGACTCAAACGGAAATGTCTTTGTTTGGGGGCAAGGTATGTCTGTGGCGTACATTTCTGAAGTGACCAGATCACCTTTGCTTTGCTTTTGAAGTAACCAGATCACCCAAATCTAGCTAAAGCAACTTCCTTTTTGTATTTGCTTTGAGGTATGTAATAAGAACCTATTCTTGCCATGTAACATTATCTAACTTCATGTTTGCTCGGAAAAATATTTACTTGTAAACTCTTTCTAGTCTCCCTTCAGTTTAACTTTTATCTAGAGCGCTGTGAATAGGTGTTTAGAAAAGGCATACGAACTAAGTATTTTCCTTAAAAAGATTAGCTTGAGAGATAAATGATTTAAAGAATTGTCCCAATATAATTTTAGTCCTGTAAAATTGGTAGTTTCAAAGTAATCCCTGTTTCGTCATTTTTAATGTACCTCCGCATGGAGAACTCACATACCCCTTTAACCCCACAGGATCCAACAGAATATCAAAGGCTATCAAGGATGCTCATAGTGTGAGTTGGTACCTTGTCTTGAAAATGTGACCTTTGCTGTTTTCAAATACTAGTCCCTCGCACTCTTTGTATATCATTCGGCTAGGGCTAGGACCCAGTGCAGGCTAGCTGATCAGCTGATAATGAAATTGGGTGATTCTTACGACGATCCTACTTCTGCGTCGAATTGACGGGTTAAGCCAATAGGCTTATTAGAGGGAGTTTGCAATGAAAATATTCTCGTTTGAAATTAATTCGCTTCATTAAACTACATTTATTGTGTATTTCAGGGTGGAATTTTCTCCATCTGTTGCATGAGCGATGGCAAAATCCTCTCAGGGGGTGGAAAAGACAAGAAGATCCTCGAATGGGATCAGTCTTACAAGAAGACTGGTCGAGAAATCGATGTAAGTCTTGATATTGGTTGCAGAAATAGCAATCATGTTTACTTCTAGTTCGTATAATCATGTTTACGTATCTCAGACTTACGTTTATATTTACCAGTTTCTAAGAATTTGACTTAATGAGAAGCGAGTATATAGTTTCAAAGACTTTTCTTACTTTTCTTTCACAAGTATTGTGCTCAGTTATAGTTTATCTTAGACTTACGTTTCTATTTGCCAGTTTCTAAGAATTTGATTTAACAAGAAGCGAGTGTATAGTCATCAAAAACTTTACAGGATTTCATTTACTGTAGATTCCAGAGAGTGCTGGGCAAGTACGGGCCATAGCGGAAGGTCAAATGTCAGATGACGATTCACTGGAAATCATTGTTGGCACAACCCGGAACTGCATCCTTGATGGGACAGTATCTTCCGGACTCGGATTTGTCATACAGGTATATGTAATTAGTATATATATTATTAATCAATTATTATATTAATTATTATCATAATATTATTTTAATGAAAATAGTAATTATGAGATATTAATGTAAAGATATGTATATATATATATATATGTGCCTTTCTATCCGGTTCTGCCATTTTGATCTGGAGACTACCGTGTTTAACCGCTGTCACTTCTCACTAGGGTCATGTTGATGAACTGTGGGGCCTCGCTACACACCCAACGAAGGAAATGTTCGTAACTTGTGGGACGGATGAAAACGTTTTTCTATGGGATGCAGAGGGCCATGACGTCATATGGTCAAAGCAGCTTAAGGTGGGCTCACAAGTCGGTCTTCGGCATCTGAGGAGCCTCGTTCTCAAGCTATGATCACTGTAGAGAGATTTTGAAACCCTAATGAGCTCTCTGACTATCTGAGGCAAAGCTCTCTGATTTTCCTGCCTAAAATATTTCTGGCTGCAATCGAGCTTTTAGGGATTCTGAAGGCGAGCTGAGATGGTACTCCATAAACAGATCAGTATGCGGTCTAAAGTATTTGACAGTGCCATAAGATGATGCAGCTATTCGGTACTCAATCTATTTTTGCAGATGACGTCGATGCCTGTTTAAATTGTGTTGATCGAGTTATCATTTTACAAATTTTTAATATCCAACTAACCGGAAATATTTTTGTGACACAGGAACCCGCTCAATCGGCTGCTTTCCACCCATTTGCACCAGTTTTGGCCGTTGGAATGAAGTCTGGCAGGTCTGTTTATTCTCCATAACGTAATCTCCAGTCATTCTTTGAACGGGCCTGAAATTGAAAAATTACTGTGATTATTTTCAATTATGCCTCCCATTTTTATCAATGTGAACAACAGTTCTTACGATGCTTAAAAATTGCTCTAAACCAAGATATGCAAATTTGTGCTGAAAAGTGTTTCCTAGGTTGGGTCTGTTTTGGAACAAAGATAGCGCGGGTGTTTAATTGATCTATGGTATTGATCTGTAAAGTGCCCTCCAGTAGATATGCCGGGATAGCTCAGTTGGGAGAGCGTCAGACTGAAGATCTGAAGGTCCCTGGTTCGATCCCGGGTCACGGCAGATATTTTTCTTCCCGGTACCAATCTTTGTATCGCCACGAATTTTCCTTTTCCGAGCAAAGGGTTTTACTTTTTACCATTTATTACCACTTAAAGTATGAAACATATGATTATGATAGAGTACACATTATATTTTAATCCATAGTTCATTACGATACTCTATACTGCAGAAAGTATCGAGGGTTTAATATAAACTATTTGTAGTTATTGATTGAAATTTTCAAAAAGTGGCTGAACGATTTGTTCTTTCGAACCACAATCTAAATCGAAAATAAAAGAAAGCATTTGTTTTTACATACGGTTTGTGACCAATAATGAGAATGGCAACAGGTTTCTCCAGAGACTTTGTTTGCCTTGTCGACGAGACCGCAGAACTATGAGATTTCGCTTGCGATTTCTGAGTTTACGTGAATGCTCTTGACTTTTCTACAATATTTGCATAAATTTTGCACGGTGAAATGTAATGATAGGTGGCAGTAAGAAAACCAAGGCCTCCAAACGACGAGAACCCCCCCCCCCCTCATTTATTTCGCAAACTATGCCTTTTGCAACTTTGCCTTTATGGTACTTTTGCATCAAGTTTTGCGCGACCCAACCCCCCTTAAACTTGTAGTTTTATCCGTGACCCTGGAAATTATTAAAATTATGGGCATTTCACGTATTACATAAGAGAAGCATCGTCCGCCGTTGCATGGATGTACCGCTGTAAACAACTAGAAAGTTAGCCATGCATTGGGGACGTCAACGTGGGAATTTTGACCAAACATGAAACTATTAGACAAATTTTCTGTTAAGGAAAAGTTGGTGACTTTTTCTGGATGTTTACCCCTCCAATCTAAACGGTCTAGGCATGTCTCTGCACCGTTGAACTATTCCCCTTTACCTTCCATCATCAATATGAAAATATTGTAGCAAATTCACAAGGAGCTTGTCATCCCTCTCTCCAACTTGAGACATAAATACGAAATACTTGCAAGGTATTGCTAATGCCTTCAACCGGTACACAAATTCGTTCACAGGAACGCAAAATGTTGAGCCTACTTTAAGATAAAAAGGAAGTATTTGGCATTATATACATACTTCCTTGTTTTTCAACCTCCTTGTCGATGAGCCGGTAGAAACAGTATCCCCTTGGAAACACAAGGATTCTGGAACTTACGTCATTTTAAACATTCTAGCTGTTAGGCTAAGGGTCTCCTGCAGATAAACATTGATTTTGAATGCCAGGGAGAATTGGAACTCAAATCCTAATCTTTCCTCCCTGTTTTACAGATGGTCAGTAATTGATGCAGATACTTCCGAAGATATAATATCATTCCAAGATGGGCCGGAGCAACACGATGCAATAAAGTTCTCCCCGGGTAACTTGGTCTTGATTTCACTACCTTATTCAGAAGTTTTTACTATATAAAAAGCTTCTTTAAACGTCATTGTAACTTCGTAGTGACAGAAAGATAATAATAAACGTTATACATTGGGTAATTTTCCGCGACTAAAAAAAGATGGTTTGGCTTTGTTCTTGTACGGTTACCCGCGAAATGTAAATGAACAAATTGAGTTGCAGTTAAATATAAATCATCTATTCTAAATCAATCTTGTCAGAATCCCAAGTTAAAATTCTAGCCTACACTGAAAAGATCTTGTAAGTTCCTAGAGGTTGCCAAACTACAGTTATTAAGGTTGCCAAAGTATTACATTGAGGACCCTTCTCTGTTGCGTTTCGACAGCTCTTTTGATATTTAAATTAACGACATGAAAATAAAGTTATCAATGACTTCCAAGTCAAAAAATCGTCTTGGAAGGGTTCCTTGTCAACGCAATTCGAATTTTCTTAGGTCAGCAGACATGTTCCAAAGCACCAAAGCCAAAGACCAAAGCATTTCTATGTTGATACTTGTAGAACACTCCAAAACACAATAAGCAAGTGGAAAATGATAAGAGAATCTAATTTTCAATAAAGATATATACGTAGCCATAAACAAAATGCGATTTCAATTTCTAGCTGCTATTGTTCAAAAACTCTTTTTGCAGAAGACGGTTCCTTGTTTGCTGCTTTTCTCTGTGCCAAAACCTCATGTAACACTTCAGCAACTGTCCTCCGTTGTCGTCCAGAAACTACGCGCTTCTGTTGTAATTTTGAGACGCCCTTAGGTCCCTCTGTTTCTTTTCTGGGGAACAAATAGGGCTTTCTTTCCTTACCAATCGTTTCGACAGTTCTATCATTGTAAGCCTCGTCGAATTCACTTTCTTGGCCATTTTGTCCGTGTAACATCCTTCGTTTCAGCTCATGAGAACTTCCTGGCTCTGTTTTTGATTTATCATTAGTCGAACCTTCATATGATTGCCTTCTCGAAATCTCCGCAAAGTCATCATCATCTTTTTTCAAGTCAGCCCGGATCTTTGCATCTAGTTCGTTTAATTCAATATCATCATCTTCATTTGCCCCCTCACTTTTAGCATGTTTGCTGGCACCTGTGTGAAGCTCTTCATCTCCTTTTTCTCCGGTCTTTCTCGCTACTTTCTCTACTCTGTTGCTTGACTCTCCGTCTTTCTGCTGGTCTTCGTTCTTTTTCAAAAGTGCATCCTGATTTTTCTTCCATTCCAACCAGCTCAAGTAGGAATTGCAAGTATCTTTGTCTTCATTTCCTTCTTGACAACTTTTCATGAATTCAGAGGCACTGCTGTCTTCTTGGCCATTTTCCTTTCCATCAGTATCTACTTTTGTGTCATCAATGTTTCGTGTAAGCCGAGCCCCTTCGCCTTCCGCTTGCTTCTCTTTCATGAGATTGTAGAAGGAATCACATACCTCGATGCTCTCTGTTCCGTCTTCACAGGCCTTTTTAAACTCATCCACTTCTTCACTACTTTCAAAATCAACTTTGTCGCTCTCTTCTTCTTCTGGGTTAAAATCGCTTCGTTTCGAGCGAAGATGGTTGTTTTCCTCATTTTTCTCTCGAATCAGACTAAAAAAAGAGTCACAAACATCCTTGCTCTCTCTTCCCTCCTCGCAAGCCTTTTTGAAGGCTTCCATCTCCGTGTCAGACTCAATATTATTGGTACTTTGTCTTTTGGAACGAGGGTGAGATTTGTCTGAAGGAATTTGCTCTAGTGCTCTTTGCTGAGCTTGTTTCCATTCTAGCCATTTGTTGTAGGAGTCACAAGTTGCCTTGTCTTCGTTCCCATTGTCACACTCTGTCTTGAAGTCGTCTTCATCTGATTGCTGCTTACCATTTTCTGTGCCAGATTCTCTCTTTGTGCGCGAATTTGAGTTGTCGGAAGAGGACTTTTCAAGTGCACTCTGGTGAGCTTGTTTCCATTCTAGCCATTTGTTGTAGGAGTCACAAGTTGCCTTGTCTTCGTTTCCATTGTCACACTCTGTCTTGAAGTCGTCTTCATCAGATTGCTTGTGACCATTTTCTGTGCCAGATTCTCTCTTTGTGCGTGAATTTGAGTTGTCTGAAGAGGACTTTTCAAGTGCACTTGGTGAGCTTGTTTCCATTCTAGCCATTTGTTGTAGGAGTCACAAGTTGCCTTGTCTTCGTTCCATTGTCACACTCTGTCTTGAAGTCGTCTCATCAGATTGCTTGTGACCATTTTCTGTGCCAGATTCTCTCTTTGTGCGTGAATTTGAGTTGTCTGAAGAGGACTTTTCAAGTGCACTTGGTGAGCTTGTTTCCATTCTAGCCATTTGTTGTAGGAGTCACAAGTTGCCTTGTCTTCGTTTCCATTGTCACACTCTGTCTTGAAGTCGTCCTCATCAGATTGCTGCTTACCATTTTCTGTGCCAGATTCTCTCTTTTTGCGCGAATTTGAGTTGTCGGAAGAGGACTTTTCAAGTGCACTCTGGTGAGCTTGTTTCCATTCTAGCCATTTGTTGTAGGAGTCACAAGTTGCCTTGTCTTCGTTCCCATTGTCACACTCTGTCTTGAAGTCGTCTTCATCAGATTGCTTGTGACCATTTTCTGTGCCAGATTCTCTCTTTGTGCGCGAATTTGAGCTGTCGGAAGAGGACTTTTCAAGTGCACTCTGGTGAGCTTGTTTCCATTCTAGCCATTTGTTGTAGGAGTCACAAGTTGCCTTGTCTTCGTTCCCATTGTCACACTCTGTCTTGAAGTCGTCTTCATCAGATTGCTTGTGACCATTTTCTGTGCCAGATTCTCTCTTTGTGCGCGAATTTGAGCTGTCGGAAGAGGACTTTTCAAGTGCACTCTTGTGAGCTTGTTTCCATTCTAGCCATTTGTTGTAGGAGTCACAAGTTGCCTTGTCTTCGTTCCCATTGTCACACTCTGTCTTGAAGTCGTCTTCATCAGATTGCTTGTGACCATTTTCTGTGCCAGATTCTCTCTTTGTGCGTGAATTTGAGTTGTCTGAAGAGGACTTTTCAAGTGCACTTTGGTGAGCTTGTTTCCATTCTAGCCATTTGTTGTAGGAGTCACAAGTTGCCTTGTCTTCGTTTCCATTGTCACACTCTGTCTTGAAGTCGTCTTCATCAGATTGCTTGTGCCCATTTTCTGTGCCAGACTCTCTCTTTTGCGCGAATTTGAGTTGTCGGAAGAGGACTTTTCAAGTGCACTCTGGTGAGCTTGTTTCCATTCTAGCCATTTGTTGTAGGAGTCACAAGTTGCCTTGTCTTCGTTCCCATTGTCACACTCTGTCTTGAAGTCGTCTTCATCAGATTGCTTGTGACCATTTTCTGTGCCAGATTCTCTCTTTGTGCGCGAATTTGAGCTGTCGGAAGAGGACTTTTCAAGTGCACTCTGGTGAGCTTGTTTCCATTCTAGCCATTTGTTGTAGGAGTCACAAGTTGCCTTGTCTTCGTTCCCATTGTCACACTCTGTCTTGAAGTCGTCTTCATCAGATTGCTTGTGACCATTTTCTGTGCCAGATTCTCTCTTTGTGCGCGAATTTGAGCTGTCGGAAGAGGACTTTTCAAGTGCACTCTGGTGAGCTTGTTTCCATTCTAGCCATTTGTTGTAGGAGTCACAAGTTGCCTTGTCTCCGTTCCCATTGTCACACTCTGTCTTGAAGTCGTCTTCATCTGATTGCTGCTGACCATTTTCTGTGCCAGCTTGTCTCTTGGTGCGAGGGTTAGAGCTTTTCAAGTGGAAAAGCCCTTCAGCTAGCTTTTGCTTGAGCTTTATCAGGTTGTTGTCCCTTGAGATCTTGTCAAGTATTGCTGTTGCCATCTGCTGCAATGTTCTTACCTCTTTTGAATGTTTGTCGTCCAACTTCTTTTACAGAGTTCTGCTTTTGAATATCGCCATCTCCAATTGGATCTGTTTTAGGAATGTAGATGCGATTTGTTTAAAGGTGCATTTGAATATAATTTTTTTATTGAGTTTATTAATTAATTAATTTATTAATTAACTATTAATTATTTCCCTTCTTTGATGAAAATTGTCGAAAGTTGTTGGTTGACAAGTAACGAACAGATATAGTACAAGAAATACCTGCAGAAGGTAGATTGCTTGGCTTTGAAAGGACAGCGTCATTGTAGATAGGAGTTGTTTGAAGGGTCGGAGCATCGGCCTGTAACATGTAAAATGAATTACACTTTCCTATAAACTTTGAAAGTGCAAAATCCAATTTAAGGTCGGAATAAAAGCAGTTCGGCGAAACATTTTACGAGATTGTCATCCAAATTTGAAGCCATTAGGCTTGGGTCTATTCATAAAGTTGACTTTAAGTTTGCGAAAAGTAGACTTCAAGTTCATTCTTACAGTTGAATTTAAGTTTACGAATAGTAGACCACTTACCGGAATCGGTTTTGCGAACGTCGTCCGTCCGCCTCCATCCGGTCCTGCTCCAAACAGGCAGAAATAGAAAACCAAAGTTATTACGATCATGATTATCGTAAGAACTTCACTTGGAATATCACAGAAAGTTACACTTTCAAAACACTAGCAAAATATGGGCATCCGCTGGTGTCAACAAATAAAAATTTGTGGCGTTGATTGCATATGCAACTGCATAAATGGCGGGACCCACTGTAATCTTACGTCACATAGAAGAAGGCATATTTGGGCGTCACTTGATCTTCCTGCAGCCCCATGATTGGTTGCCCGATCGACCAATCAGAAGGGCTGGTGAAAGTAAAGTTATCTTTAGCGAAGAAAACGTGCACGAGCTGATGTTTAAGGTTAAATTAAAAGAATGGTCCTTTACTCTTTGATGTTTTCAACTTCTCTTGCATTATCCAGCAATTTAAGGAACGTGCTAAGAGTCTAATATTTGCAGTATTTCGTGTTTCGTAAACTCATTGCTCCCTTATGATAACTAAATATTTTCGTAGATGGTAAATATCTGGCAGTCGGATCACACGACAACTTCATTTACGTTTACAATGTTTCTGATGACGGCAGGACGTACAAAAAGAGCGGAAAGTTGAGTGTAAGTGGAAATTTTATACAATCGCAACTCCTTCCTTTTTAAAGAGATTGAGATGAGATAAGAAGGTCAATACACATCAAAATAAAAGTTGGTTGTGAAGCTGGAATACGTCATACCATAGCTCTTTGTGCTCTTTTTATTAGAAATCGTTCTGTGTTTTGGTTTGGAAGGCTTTCTGTTGGCATCTAGGACTTTCAAGTAGATTATTGTTTTATGTTCATTCTGAGGGGAGGATTGCTGCTCAGTTTTTTTATCGTCTCCTCAGTGAAGAAATTGCTCAGCCGTTTGTCACAGAACACCCAGTGGCTGCTAGTAATGAGATTGAATTTTCAAAAGAGACGTTTATTGATTCTAAAGCCATTTCCGACCGTTATGTTTTGCATTTGGTTGTCGGAAATTAATCACTTGATGAAGTTGCATCCTCTTTCTAAGAATATCACAGGCCTTCTCAAGAAAACCTCAGTGTTGGTGGGCCAAAGGCTTTGTTATTGATGATTTCTTCAACTACATTTTGGTCTGTTCAGGGTCACTCAAGTTTTGTCACTCACTTGGACTGGTCTAAAGACAGCCAGTACATGCAGAGCAATTCTGGAGACTACGAAATTCTCTACTGTAAGTATGTGACACTGCTTCAGAGTGACGTTATCCAACCTTTCTCCTACATTTCAATGATTTAATCATTGTGGAAAAAGAGCTCCTACCTGGTCTCATTATTGTGCAGATGATCTAGAACTAGAGTGCAAATGATATGTAAGTTTGATTGTGCAATGGACTGATGCAAGTCGGTTCTAACTTTTGCTTTGCAAATCAGACTCTCTCCCGTTGGTCTTTGTTCGTAGATTTCGTTTCGGCTTCTAGATTCGAACTAAAGTTAGCGGGATGTCACCTTGTTTGGTATGTTTCTTTAGGGCACGCTCCTTCATGTCGGCAGATTGTTTCTGCTGCGTCGATGAAGGACACAGAATGGGAGACATGGACTTGTGTACTTGGGTTTCCAGTAATAGGTAAGAAGCTTGTTTTCCTCATTAGTAATTGGCAATATATGTACCATTTAATCATTAGGGTTTAGAAGAATTTAGAAATGCAGCTCAAACAAAGGCATTTTAACAAGGAATATGCTATCAGTATACATTAAAATCACTGATTGAACGATGGAAAAACGGTGATTCAGGATTGCATGGTATGATGTCATTTAAGGTTACGGTAAACGTTTTCAACACGAAAATTGGTTTTTCCTTCCTAAAGGCCAAACTGTTCAAGGAATCTGGGTAAACTATGTATCATTCGATGCACAAGATTATGGTGTATCTAGCCAGATCAAAATTATTGGCAAATAATGTTAAATGTTATTTTCCATGCGAATTTATTGCTCAAAAAGTGTACCACCTTCAAAAGCTATTTTGTACCCTTGCGTTTGAGGTAACCAAATCTGACTTATACGAGCAGGAAGTGCGGATTCTAAGCTACCTGATTTTTTAAATTTCTCCTCTTCTTGAAACTATACCCTGTCAAAAATTGGCAAACAATTTTTCCACCCTCCCGCAGCTGTATTAGGGTATTAAAGACGGACCAGAGCAAAGAAAAAAAATTTAAACACCATTTTTTGCCCAACATCTGCCCTGGCCGTGTGAAAATTTTCGAGCCATTCGATTGGTTCCTTGGGTACAATATAGCTTTTTCGTACCTGTATGTAAAGGAATTTTGAGTCCGGAGAAAACGGGATTTTACTGATCGCACTTGCAAGATACACATCGGGATCATGTTACCAACAATGTAATCCGGGTCAAGTAGTTTAGGCTTTAAGATCAATTAGCGTCTTTAAATAAGCACAACAACCCATGGATGTGCAATACTCTCACACAAACCACAAGGAAGCAGAACAAGGATAATCGGCTTAACAGGTCGAGGGATTTGAAAACCGCTGCTAGAAACTTTGATAAGGAAATTATGGAAACCTTCGTTTAAACGGGATTTTCTCCATTTTCAAAACTTCTTCTAGCTTTAAACATGGTATCATTATGTACCTTATTAATTCAGCTATCAGAATGTGAAGTAATCGAAAAATGGATGTTTTCGTCCAGAAAACGTTTACCGTAACCTTAACGTATGAAGAACCCTAGTTTTCTTACCTTGCATCAAAATTTAATTTTGTTAACATGCCTTTGCTGCATAGCCCTTTTTAGTTAAGATTATAGCATGAATTTTCTCCCCAACGCTTTTAATGTATTTACTGAAGTGCTCTTTCCTGTTACACTAAAGGTCGCCCGTGATTCAAAAAGGGACTGATTTTCTGGACAAAAAATGCTTCTTTTTTTCTCAATATGATGAAGCTCTCATTTTTGCTGTCTTTTTACTGATCTTCAAACTCAAATGGTTCGCACTTTGTTGATAACTGTGTCTTTAAAAGGAATCTGGCCGGAGGGTGCTGATGGGACGGACATCAACGCTTGTTGCCGATCAAACAACCAGGAATATGTCGTTACTGGAGATGACTTTGGACAAGTGAACTTTTCAACTTCCCTTCAACCAAGCCAAAGGTAGGAGCGTGATATGAAGACTCTTTTGCCACAATTTTACAAAGGATTCATGCCAACTGCTAAGTTTCGGAGGGGTCAGAATCTATGGTTGTTGAAAATAGTGCGAATTATTTATTGCATTTCATTGTAGTACTGATCATGTAGCGAGTTCCATGATAACGCGATTGCACATTTACATTATATTTGTCTCATATAAGCCTGACTTACAAGGTCTGAAATTCCAATAATACGGAACTTTGGTGTCCTAAAATAAATGGTGAATGGATATTGCGAAGGCGGCACAATATTAGATGATCCATCATTCAAATACTCGGAAACCGATTTCTATGAAGAATGAAATAGCGAATTTATTTCATATAGACATATAAAACAAATAAAATAAACTAGCATGGAAGTTACCTTATAGTGACGAACCTTCTTCACACTGATATCTATGCAACAACAACAACTTTCTTTTCGTCGTATAGGCTGATTGTCAACGCTGTGTCGGACATAGCTCGCACGTGACATGTGTTCGATTCATGAACGATGACAGCAGAATGATCTCTGTTGGAGGCAAAGACTGTTCTGTGATGCAGTGGAGAATATCCTGAAGACGTCGATGTTTTGTTCCAAGTCACCAAGTGAACTCACCCGTGCATTAGTTCTCTTCTATAGAGTAGGCCAGTCCAACATGGAGTGGCGATAAAGACACCAAGCACGCTCGCAGGATAGAAAAAGGGTTGTTTACATTTTGTAGTCGTAGCATCATCATAGAGTTTCAACTTAGATCTTTGTAGATGTTAATTTTGTAAAATGATGTTTTGAAACTCTTAGGCCTCTGTACAGGTCATCACGCGCACTTTTGTCTCTCATCGGTGTTCTTGACCGTCATGCCATTCCAATTCATTTTGATACAACTCAAGCCATGAAACCACTTATTGACCAAGAAATGCTTCTGAAAGTTCATAAAATATCGATAAACTGAAGGACAGTTCGACTGCTCTTAAAAGTTTACTGGCATCGGTAGGATATTGGGATGGATAGAATAAGTAGGCTAAAGGGTATAAGTGGATCCTTAATGATGAAGATTTAATTTTTTCTGAAGATCAACAATTTTGATTCTCAAGGCTGATAACTGTACCTCAAAGGCAATAATGGCTTTGCAAAACGATTAGAATGGAGTGTCTTGTAAGCAAATTTTAATGTTATTTTGTAGGTACGTAGATGCATGAAAATTTAAGTGAGATAAATGGCAGTGTTCTAGTGTTTTGGTCAGCATTTTTTCTAGTTTATTGTTAAAGAGGTTACAAAATGAAAATTGTGTGCCCTTTTATGCCGTTCCACTATGAAAGCCGTGGGTGAAGTCAAAGAGGTTTGAATGCAGAATGGCTGTATTTGAAATACTTTAAACCGGCTATAAAATGACTGTAAACCGATTTAAGCGATTGATGATAAACAAACACATAGAAGGCAATAAGAGTACTGGAGCCCATGAACTGTTACGTAATTATTTGATTATAAAGATAACATATGTTGTGTTGATCAGTGAAAATTGAGAATGCATCCTATACACCTGTCCATTTAACGTCATTATTTTTGTAAACAGGGCAAGCTCTAAGCAACAGTGAGTTTTGGAGTGATTCATCTGAAGAGAGCATCATTTTTAACTGAAATGTGCCGTAGCAAGATATTTTTACTTTCAACTGAATTGTTGACCCCAAATGTGCAGCTTGAGTTCATTTTCAAGAACTTAAGGATTCACGCCTGTATGTACTTTGTGCATCGAGCCATAGCAATGAAGTTTCTGTCACCCGTTCCTTTGGGAAAAGTAGCCTTCAATCTCTCAATGAGTAGTCAGTCATTTGTAGCGGCTGGCTATTTTCGACTTCGGTGGCCAAGTTTATCATGATTCTTTGTCGCGTTCTACTATTTCGCCACAAATGCCAACTTGGTGACTACAAAGATGTGAGTACGTTTTTCTCGGTTTCAACTTATCACTGGCTAACACGGCTCTGCTTTTTTCTTTGCTACTATGTAAGGTGCCTGCAACCTACCTATTGCTCGTTCTAGTGGTTTAGAAACACTATATATTCAAATTAGCATCACAACCCAAGTCAGTTCTGAATATTAAAATGAATTGCGACTAGTCAATTGCAAAAAGTAAAATATTAAAAGTATTCAAAATTCAATAAGAAGCAAATGGAACTTCCCCATGGATAAGGTAGGCAGCTACATTAAATATTCACACCGAGTTTACCCCGCATGAGCGCGTGTTCCACTATATGAGTGTGTGAGTGAGCGTAAACCATGTGCCTATTGGTTCATTGCGATGATCTGACTTGAAAAGCAAAGCCTTTTTCCCCAAAAACTTTGAGCTCAACGTGTTTATGTTTCTATTTTGCATCGAAATTGTTCCTTTTCTGCAATTTATGAAGCTGAAGGTGTTATACTTCTGACCATATAGTTTCTATTATTATTTTGCCTCTCCTTGTCTTCATTACGAAAGGGAATAGCATGCAGTACTAAGCCTATTTCAAATGACTGAATTTTCCCATCGCCTCCAACAATGTTGAAGCTTGTAGGCTTCATTTGAAAGCCAATTTTGTGTATATAAAGTCCTGAAAATGGAATACCGCAAGAAATCAAGAAACTAGTCTACATTTGAATCCTAACAATATTGCCCAGACCCAATAATTTTGTTTACGTTGCATCGTTTTGCATTCACTATTTAATACGTTCAAACTCTCCTTTTTATGGACACCTCATTCAACTTTTAGAGCATGATTAAAAAATTTGCATTTATTCTTCCAAACAGCTTTCAATAAAGAGAAGATTCGTTTGAATGTAGTCAAAAAACAAGCATTCTTAAAAGGCTGATTTATAATAGGGCTATGATTTATAAGGCTAATCATAACAGTACAATCAAAGATAAATAAAATTAAGGATCAACAACGTAGATTAAAATTCAACAACATAGATTTCAAACGAGACAGTTAGAGGCTGTAGGTTTTGCGTGCTGCTTTTCTCTTTGTCAAAACCTCATGTAACACTTCAGCAACTGTCTTCCGTTGTCGTCCAAAACTACGCGCTTCTGTTGTAATTTTGAGACGCCCTTAGGTCCCTCTGTTTCTTTTCTGGAAAACATAAGGCTTTCTTTCCTCGCCAACCGTTTCGACAGTTCTATCTATGTTAGCCTCGTCGAATTCACTCTCTTGGCCATTTTGTCCGTGTAACATCCTTCGTTTCAGCTCATGAGAACTTCCTGGCTCTGTTATTGATTTATCATTAGTCGAACCTTCATATGATTGCCTTCTCGAAACCTCCGCAAAGTCTTCATCGTCTTTTTTCAAGTCAGCCCGGATCTTTGCATCTAGTTCGTTTAATTCAATATCATCATCTTCATTTGCCCCCTCACTTTTAGCATATTTGCTGGCATTTGTGTGAAGCTCTTCATCTCCTTTTTCTCCGGTCTTTCTCGCTGCTTTCTCTACTCTGTTGCTTGACTCTCCGTCTTTCTGCTGGTCTTCGTTCTTTTTCAATAGTGCATCCTGATTTTTCTTCCATTCCAACCAGCTCAAGTAGGAATTGCAAGTATCTCTGTTTTCATTTCCTTCTTGACAACTTTTCATGAATTCAGAGGCACTGCTGTCTTCTTGGCCATTTTCCTTTCCATCAGTATCTACTTTTGTGTCATCAATGTTTCGTGTCAGCCGAGCCCCTTCGCCTTCCGCTTGCTTCTCTTTCATGAGATTGTAGAAGGAATCACATACCTCGATGCTCTCTGTTCCGTCTTCACAGGCCTTTTTAAACTCATCCACTTCTTCACTGCTTTCAAAATCAACTTTGTCGCTCTCTTTTTCTTCTGGTTAATATCGCTTCGTTTCGAGCGAAGATGGTTGTTTTCCTCATTTTTCTCTCGAATGAGACTAAAAAACGAGTCACATACATCCTTGCTCTCTCTTCCCTCTTCGCAAGCCTTTTTGAAGGCTTCCATCTCCGTGTCAGACTCAATATTATTGGTACTTTGTCTTTTGGAACGAGGGTGAGATTTGTCGGAAGAGGACTTTTCAAGTGCACTCTGGTGAGCTTGTTTCCATTCTAGCCATTTGTTGTAGGAGTCACAAGTTGCCTTGTCTTCGTTCCCATTGTCACACTCTGTCTTGAAGTCGTCTTCATCTGATTGCTGCTTACCATTTTCTGTGCCAGCTTCTCTCTTTGTACGCGAATTTGAGTTGTCGGAAGAGGACTTTTCAAGTGCACTCTGGTGAGCTTGTTTCCATTCTAGCCATTTGTTGTAGGAGTCACAAGTTGCCTTGTCTTCGTTCCCATTGTCACACTCTGTCTTGAAGTCGTCTTCATCAGATTGCTTGTGACCATTTTCTGTGCCAGATTCTCTCTTTGTACGCGAATTTGAGTTGTCGGAAGAGGACTTTTCAAGTGCACTCTGGTGAGCTTGTTTCCATTCTAGCCATTTGTTGTAGGAGTCACAAGTTGCCTTGTCTTCGTTCCCATTGTCACACTCTGTCTTGAAGTCGTCTTCATCAGATTGCTTGTGACCATTTTCTGTGCCAGATTCTCTTTTTGTGCGCGAATTTGAGTTGTCGGAAGAGGACTTTTCAAGTGCACTCTGGTGAGCTTGTTTCCATTCTAGCCATTTGTTGTAGGAGTCACAAGTTGCCTTGTCTTCGTTCCCATTGTCACACTCTGTCTTGAAGTCGTCTTCATCAGATTGCTTGTGACCATTTTCTGTGCCAGATTCTCTTTTGTGCGCGAATTTGAGTTGTCGGAAGAGGACTTTTCAAGTGCACTCTGGTGAGCTTGTTTCCATTCTAGCCATTTGTTGTAGGAGTCACAAGTTGCCTTGTCTTCGTTCCCATTGTCACACTCTGTCTTGAAGTTTTTTTCATCTGATTGCTGCTGACCATTTTCTGTGCCAGCTTGTCTCTTGGTGCGAGGGTTAGAACTTTTCAAGTGGAAAAGCCCTTCAGCTAGCTTTTGCTTGAGCTTTATCAGGTTGTTGTCCCTTGAGATCTTGTCAAGTATTGCTGTTGCCATCTGCTGCAATGTTCTTACCTCTTCTTGAATGTTTGTCGGTACAACTTCTTTTACAGAGTTCTGCTTTTGAATATCGCCATCTCCAATTTGATCTGTTTTAGGAATGTAGATGCGATTTGTTTAAAGGTGCATTTGAATATAATTTCTTTTACTGAGTTTATTAAAACTATTAATTATTTCCCTTCTTTGAAGAAAATTGATGAAAGTTGTTGGTTGACAAGTAACGAACAGATATAGTACAAGAAATACCTGCAGAAGGTAGATTGCTTGGCTTTGGAAGGTCAGCTTCATTGTAGATAGGAGTTGTTTGAAGGGTCGGAGCATCAGCCTGTAACATGTAAAATGAACTACACTTTCCTATAAACTTTGAAAATGCAAAATTCATTTTAAGGTCGGAATAATAGCAGTTCGGCGAAACATTTTACGAGATTGTCATCCAAATTTGAGGCCATTAGGCTTGGGTCTATTCATAAAGTTGACTTTAAGTTTGCGAAAAGTAGACTTCAAGTTCATTCTTACAGTTGAATTTAAGTTCACGAATAGTAGCCGACTTACCGGAATCGGTTTTGCGTAGTCCGTCCGCCTCCATCCGGTCCTGCTCCAAACAGGCAGAAATAGAAAACCAAAGTTATTACGATCATGATTATCGTAAGAACTTCACTTGGAATATCACAGAAAGTTACACTTTCAAAACACTAGCAAAATATGGGCATCCGCTAGTGTCAACAAATAAAAATTTGTGGCGTTGATTGCATATGCAACTGCATAAATGGCGCGACCCACTCATAATCTTACGTCACATAGAAGAAGGCATATTTGGGCGCCACTTGAACTTCCTGCAGCCCCATGATTGGTTGCCCGAATCAGAAGGGCTGGTGAAAGTAAAGTTATCTTTAGCGAAGAAAACATGCACGAGCTTATGTTTAAGATTAAATATTAAAAGAATGGTCCTTTACTCTTTGATGTTTTCAACTTCTCTTGCATTATCCCAGCAATTTAAGGAACGTGCTAAGAGTCTAATATTTGCAGTATTTCGTGTTCTCGTGAACTCATTGCTCCCTTATGATAACTAAATATTTTCGTAGATGGTAAATATCTGGCAGTTGGATCACACGACAACTTCATTTACGTTTACAATGTTTCTGATGACGGCAGGACGTACAAAAAGAGCGGAAAGTTGAGTGTAAGTGGAAATTATATTCAATCGCAACTCCTTGCTTTTTAAAGAGATTGAGATGAGACAAGAAGGTCAATACACATCAAAATAAAAGTTGGTTGTAAAGCTGGAATACGTCATACCATAGCTCTTGGTGCTCTATTGATTAGAAATCGTTCGGAATTTTGGTTTCGAAAGCTTTCTGTAGCATCTAGGATTTTCAAGTAGATTATTGTTTTATGTTCATTCTGAGGGGAGGATTGCTGCTCAGTTTTTTTATCGTCTCCTCAGTGAAGAAATTGCTCAGCCGTTTGTCACAGAACACCCAGTGGCTGCTAGTAATGAGATGAATTTTCAAAAGAGACGTTTCTTCTGATTCTAAAGCCATTCCCAACCGTTATGTTTTGCATTTGGTTGTCGGAAATTAATCACTTGATGAAGTTGCATCCTCTTTCTAAGAATATCACAGGCCTTATCAAGAAAACCTCAGTGTTGGTGGGCCAAAGGCTTTGTTATTGATGATTTCTTCAACTACATTTTGGTCTGTTCAGGGTCACTCAAGTTTTGTCACTCATTTGGACTGGTCTAAAGACAGCCAGTACATGCAGAGCAATTCTGGAGACTACGAAATTCTCTACTGTGAGTATGTGACACTGCTTCAGAGTGACGTTATCCAACCTTTCTCCTACATTTCAATGATTTAATCATTGTGGAAAAAGAGCTCCTACCTGGTCTCATTATTGTGCAGAATGATCTAGAACTAGAGTGCAAATGATATGTAAATTTGATTGTGCAATGGACTGATGCAAGTCGGTTCTAACTTTTGCTTTGCAAATCAGACTCTCTCCCGTCGGTCTTTGTTCGTAGATTTCGTTTCAGCTTCTAGATTCGAACTAAAGTTAGCGGGATGTCACCTTGTTTGGTATTTTTCTTTAGGGCACGCCCCTTCATGTCGGCAGATTGTTTCTGCTGCGTCGATGAAGGACACAGAATGGGAGACATGGACTTGTGTACTTGGGTTTCCAGTAATAGGTAAGAAGCTTGTTTCTCTTCATCAGTAATTGGCAATATATGTACCATTTAATCACTTAGGGTTTAGAAGAATTTAGAAATGCAGCTGAAACAAAGGCATTTTAACAAGGAATATGCTATCAGTATACATTAAAAGCACTGATTGAACGATGGAAAAATGGTGATTCAGGATTGCATGGTATGATGTCATTTAAGGTTACGGTAAACGTTTTCAACACGTTTTTCCTTCCTAAAGGCCAAACTGTTCAAGGAATCTGGGTAAACTATGTATCATTCGATGCACAAGATTATGGTGTATCTAGCCAGATCAAAATTATTGGCAAATAATGTTAAATGTTATTTTCCATGCGAATTTATTGCTCAAAAAGTGTACCACCTTCAAAAGCTATTTTGTACCCTTGCAGATCATAAGCTACCAAAGGTGTCTCAGATTTTTTAAATTTATTCTCTTCTTGAAACTATAATTGATAAAAAATTGGCAAAAATATTTTTCCACCCTCCCGCAGCTGTATTTGGGTATTAAAGACGGACCAGAGCAAATGAAAAAAATTCCAGACATTATTTGCTTGCCCAACATCTGCCCTGGCCGTGTGCAAATTTTCGAGCCATTCGATTGGTTCCTTGGGTACAAGATAGCTTTTTCGTACCTGTATGTAAAGGAATTTTGAGTCCGGAGAAAACGGGAATTTACTGATCGCACTTGCAAGATACACATCGGGATCATGTTACCAACAATGTAATCCGGGTCAAGTAGTTTAGGCTTTAAGATCAATTAGCGTCTTTAAATAAGCACAACAACCCATGGATGTGCAATACTCTCACACAAACCACAGGAAGTAGAACAAGGATAATCGGCTTAACAGGTCGAGGGATTTGAAAACCGCTGCTAGAAACTTTGATAAGGAAATTATGGAAACCTTCGTTTAAACGGGATTTTCTCCATTTTCAAAACTTCTTCTAGCTTCAAACATGGTATCATTATGTACCTTATTAATTCAGCTATCAGAATGTGAAGCAATCGAAAAATGGATGTTTTCGTCCTGAAAATGTTTACCGTAACCTTAACGTATGAAGAACCCTAGTTTTCTTACCTTGCATCAAAATTTAGTTTTGTTAACATGCCTTTGCTACATAGCCCTTTTTACTTAAGACTATAGCATGAATTTTCTCCCCAACGCTTTTAATGTATTTACTGAAGTGCTCTTTCCTGTTACACTCTTGTTACACTGAAGGTCGCCCGTGATTCAAAAAGGGACTGATTTTCTGGACAAAAAATGCTTCTTTTTTCTCTCAATATGATGAAGCTCTCATTTTTGCTGTCTTTTTACTGATCTTTAAACTCAAAATGGTTCGCACTTTGTGATAACTGTGTCTTTAAAAGGAATCTGGCCGGAGGGTGCTGATGGGACGACATCAACGCTTGTTGCCGATCAAACAACCAGGAATATGTCGTTACTGGAGATGACTTTGGACAAGTGAACTTCTTTAACTTCCCTTCAACCAAGCCAAAGGTAGGAGCGTGATATGAAGACTCTTTTGCCACAATTTTACAAAGGATTCATGCCAACTGCTAAGTTTCGGAGGGGTCAGAATCTATGGTTGTTGAAAATAGTGCGAATTATTTATTGCATTTCATGGTAGTACTGATCATGTAGCGAGTTCCGTGATAACGCGATTGCACATTTACATTATATTTCTCATATAAGCCTGACTTACAAGGTCTGAAATTCCAATAATACGGAACTTTGGTGTCCTAAAATAAATGGTGAATGGATATTGCGAAGGCGGCACAATATTAGATGATCCATCATTCAAATACTCGGAAACCGATTTCTATGAAGAATGAAATAGCGAATTTATTTCATATAGACATTTAAAACAAATAAACTAGCATGGAAGTTACCTTATAGTGACGAACCTTCTTCACACTGATATCTATGCAACAACAACAACTTTCTTTTCGTCGTATAGGCTGATTGTCAACGCTGTGTCGGACATAGCTCGCACGTGACATGTGTTCGATTCATGAACGATGACAGCAGAATGATCTCTGTTGGAGGCAAAGACTGTTCTGTGATGCAGTGGAGAATATCCTGAAGACGTCGATGTTTTGTTCCAAGTCACCAAGTGAACTCACCCGTGCATTAGTTCTCTTCTATAGAGTAGGCCAGTCCAACATGGAGTGGCGATAAAGACACCAAGCACGCTCACAGGATAGAAAAAGGCTTGTTTACATTTTGTAGTCGTAGCATCATCATAGAGTTTCAACTTAGATCTTTGTAGATGTTAATTTGTAAAATGATGTTTTGAAACCTTAGGCCTCTGTACAGGCCACCACGTGCACTTTGGTCTCTCATCGGTGTTCTTGACTGCCATGCCATTCCAATTCATTTTGATACAACTTAAGCCATGAAACCACTTATTGACCAAGAAATGCTTCTGAAAGTTCATACAAATAACGATAAACTGAAGGACAGTTTGACTGCTCTTAAAAGTTTACTGGCATTGGTAGGATATTGGGATGGATAGAATAAGTAGGCTAAAGGATATAAGTGGATCCTTAATGGTGAGGATTTAATTATTTTTCTGAGGATCCACAATTTTTATTCTCAAGGCTGATAACTGTACCTCATCGGCAATAGTGGTTTTGCAAAACGATTAGAATGGAGTGTCTTTTAAGCCAATTTTTATGTGGTTTTGTAGGTACGTAGATGCATGAAAATTTAAGTGAGATAAATGGCAGTGTTCTAGTGTTTTGGTCAGCATTTTTTCTAGTTTATTGTTAAAGAAGGTTACAAAATGAAAATTGTGTGCCCTTTTATGCCGTTCCACTATGAAAGCCGTGGGTGAAGTCAAAGAGGTTTGAATGCGGAATGGCTGTTTTGAAATACTTTAAACCGGCTATAAAATGACTGTAAACCGATTTAAGCGATTGATGATAAAGAAACACATCGTAGCATTACCAAAAGGGAATAGCATGCAGTACTAAGCCTATTTCAAATGACTGAATTTTCCCATCGCTTCCAACAGTTTTGAAGCTTGTGCGCTTTTTTTAAAAGCCAGTTTTGTGAATATAAAGTCCCTGAAAATGGAACACCGCAAAAAATCAAGAAACTAGTGTACATTTAAATCCTAACAATATTGCCCAGTAGCAATCATTTTGTTTACGTTGCATCGTTTTGCATTCACTATTAATACGTTCAAACTCTCCTTTTTATGGACACCTCATTCAACTTTTAGAGCATGATTGAAAAATTTGCATTAATTCTTCCAAACAGCTTTCAATGAATATTAGTATCGTTAGAATGTCGTTAAAAAACAAGCATTCTTAAAGGGTTGATTTATTTCTAATGATATAAGTACAATCAAATATAAATAAAGTTAAGGATCAACAACGTAGATTAAAATATATTTCCAAACAAGACAGTTAGAGCCTGTCAGTTCCTTTCTTAACAGAATTATCCTTGTTTGCTGCTTTTCTCTGTGCCAAAACCTCATGTAACACTTCAGCAACTGTCCTCCGTTGTCGTCCAGAAACTACGCGCTTCTGTTGTAATTTTGAGACGCCCTGAAGTCCCTCTGCTTCTTTTCTGGCCAAAACATAAGGCTTTCTTTCCTCAGCATACTTTTCGACAGTTCTATCATTGTTAGCCTCGTCGAATTCACTCTCTTGGCCATTTTGTCCGTAACATCCTTCGTTTCAGCTCATGAGAACTTCCTGGCTCTGTTTTTGATTTATCATTAGTCGAACCTTCATATGATTGCCTTCTCGAAATCTCCGCAAAGTCTTCATCGTCTTTTTTCAAGTCAGCCCGGATCTTTGCATCTAGTTCGTTTAATTCAATATCATCATCTTCATTTGCCCCTCACTTTTAGCATGTTTGCTGGCACCTGTGTGAAGCTCTTCATCTCCTTTCTCCGGTCTTTCTCGCTGCTTTCTCTACTCTGTTGCTTGACTCTCCGTCTTTCTGCTGGTCTTCGTTCTTTTTCAATAGTGCATCCTGATTTTTCTTCCATTCCAACCAGCTCAAGTAGGAATTGCAAGTATCTTTGTCTTCATTTCCTTCTTGACAACTTTTCATGAATTCAGAGGCACTGCTGTCTTCTTGGCCATTTTCCTTTCCATCAGTATCTACTTTTGTGTCATCAATGTTTCGTGTAAGCCGAGCCCCTTCGCCTTCCGCTTGCTTCTCTTTCATGAGATTGTAGAAGGAATCACATACCTCGATGCTCTCTGTTCCGTCTTCACAGGCCTTTTTAAACTCATCCACTTCTTCACTGCTTTCAAAATCAACTTTGTCGCTCTCTTTTTTCTGTGTTATCGCTTCGTTTCGAGCGAAGATGGTTGTTTCCTCATTTTTCTCTCGAATGAGACTAAAAAACGAATCACATACATCCTTGCTCTCTTTCCCTCTTCGCAAGCCTTTTTGAAGGCTTCCATCTCCGTGTCAGACTCAATATTATTGGTACTTTGTCTTTTAGAACGAGGGTGAGATTTGTCTGAAGGAATTTGCTCTAGTGCTCTTTGCTGAGCTTGTTTCCATTCTAGCCATTTGTTGTAGGAGTCACAAGTTGCCTTGTCTTCGTTCCCATTGTCACACTCTGTCTTGAAGTCGTCTTCATCAGATTGCTTGTGACCATTTTCTGTGCCGTTCTCTCTTTGTGCGTGAATTAGTTGTCGAAGAGGACTTTTCAAGTGCACTTTGGTGAGCTTGTTTCCATTCTAGCCATTTGTTGTAGGAGTCACAAGTTGCCTTGTCTTCGTTCCCATTGTCACACTCTGTCTTGAAGTCGTCTTCATCAGATTGCTTGTGACCATTTTCTGTGCCAGATTCTCTCTTTGTGCGTGAATTTGAGTTGTCTGAAGAGGACTTTTCAAGTGCACTTTGCTGAGCTTGTTTCCATTCTAGCCATTTGTTGTAGGAGTCACAAGTTGCCTTGTCTTCGTTCCCATTGTCACACTCTGTCTTGAAGTCGTCTTCATCAGATTGCTTGTGCCATTTTCTGTGCCAGATCTCTCTTTGTGCGCGAATTTGAGTGTCGAAGAGGACTTTTCAAGTGCACTCTGGTGAGCTTGTTTCCATTCTAGCCATTTGTTGTAGGAGTCACAAGTTGCCTTGTCTTCGTTCCCATTGTCACACTCTGTCTTGAAGTCGTCTTCATCAGATTGCTTGTGACCATTTTCTGTGCCAGATTCTCTCTTTGCGCGAATTTGAGCTGTCGGAAGAGGACTTTTCAAGTGCACTCTGTGAGCTTGTTTCCATTCTAGCCATTTGTTGTAGGAGTCACAAGTTGCCTTGTCTTCGTTCCCATTGTCACACTCTGTCTTGAAGTCGTCTTCATCAGATTGCTTGTGACCATTTTCTGTGCCAGATTCTCTCTTTGTGCGTGAATTTGAGTTGTCTGAAGAGGACTTTTCAAGTGCACTTGGTGAGCTTGTTTCCATTCTAGCCATTTGTTGTAGGAGTCACAAGTTGCCTTGTCTTCGTTCCATTGTCACACTCTGTCTTGAAGTCGTCTTCATCAGATTGCTTGTGCCATTTTCTGTGCCAGACTCTCTCTTTTGCGCGAATTTGAGTTGTCGGAAGAGGACTTTTCAAGTGCACTCTGGTGAGCTTGTTTCCATTCTAGCCATTTGTTGTAGGAGTCACAAGTTGCCTTGTCTTCGTTCCCATTGTCACACTCTGTCTTGAAGTCGTCTTCATCAGATTGCTTGTGACCATTTTCTGTGCCAGACTTCTCTCTTTTCGCGAATTTGAGTGTCGGAAGAGGACTTTTCAAGTGCACTCTGGTGAGCTTGTTTCCATTCTAGCCATTTGTTGTAGGAGTCACAAGTTGCCTTGTCTTCGTTCCCATTGTCACACTCTGTCTTGAAGTCGTCTTCATCAGATTGCTTGTGCCATTTTCTGTGCCAGACTCTCTCTTTGTGCGCGAATTTGAGTGTTGAAGAGGACTTTTCAAGTGCACTCTGGTGAGCTTGTTTCCATTCTAGCCATTTGTTGTAGGAGTCACAAGTTGCCTTGTCTTCGTTCCCATTGTCACACTCTGTCTTGAAGTCGTCTTCATCAGATTGCTTGTGACCATTTTCTGTGCCAGATTCTCTCTTTGTGCGCGAATTTGAGCTGTCGGAAGAGGACTTTTCAAGTGCACTCTTGTGAGCTTGTTTCCATTCTAGCCATTTGTTGTAGGAGTCACAAGTTGCCTTGTCTTCGTTCCCATTGTCACACTCTGTCTTGAAGTCGTCTTCATCAGATTGCTTGTGACCATTTTCTGTGCCAGATTCTCTCTTTGTGCGTGAATTTGAGTTGTCTGAAAGGACTTTTCAAGTGCACTTGGTGAGCTTGTTTCATTCTAGCCATTTGTTGTAGGAGTCACAAGTTGCCTTGTCTTCGTTCCATTGTCACACTCTGTCTTGAAGTCGTCTTCATCAGATTGCTTGTGCCCATTTTCTGTGCCAGACTCTCTCTTTTTGCGCGAATTTGAGTTGTCGGAAGAGGACTTTTCAAGTGCACTCTGGTGAGCTTGTTTCCATTCTAGCCATTTGTTGTAGGAGTCACAAGTTGCCTTGTCTTCGTTCCCATTGTCACACTCTGTCTTGAAGTCGTCTTCATCAGATTGCTTGTGACCATTTTCTGTGCCAGACTCTCTCTTTGTGCGCGAATTTGAGCTGTCGGAAGAGGACTTTTCAAGTGCACTCTGGTGAGCTTGTTTCCATTCTAGCCATTTGTTGTAGGAGTCACAATTGCCTTGTCTTCGTTCCCATTGTCACACTCTGGTCTTGAAGTCGTCTTCATCAGATTGCTTGTGACCATTTTCTGTGCCAGACTCTCTCTTTGTGCGCGAATTTGAGCTGTCGGAAGAGGACTTTTCAAGTGCACTCTGGTGAGCTTGTTTCCATTCTAGCCATTTGTTGTAGGAGTCACAAGTTGCCTTGTCTTCGTTCCCATTGTCACACTCTGTCTTGAAGTCGTCTTCATCAGATTGCTTGTGACCATTTTTTGTGCCAGATTCTCTCTTTGTGCGCGAATTTGAGTTGTCGGAAGAGGACTTTTCAAGTGCACTCTGGTGAGCTTGTTTCCATTCTAGCCATTTGTTGTAGGAGTCACAAGTTGCCTTGTCTTCGTTCCCATTGTCACACTCTGTCTTGAAGTCGTCTTCATCAGATTGCTTGTGACCATTTTCTGTGCCAGATTCTCTCTTTGTGCGCGAATTTGAGCTGTCTGAAGAGGACTTTTCAAGTGCACTCTGGTGAGCTTGTTTCCATTCTAGCCATTTGTTGTAGGAGTCACAAGTTGCCTTGTCTTCGTTCCCATTGTCACACTCTGTCTTGAAGTCGTCTTCATCAGATTGCTTGTGACCATTTTCTGTGCCAGATTCTCTCTTTGTGCGCGAATTTGAGCTGTCGGAAGAGGACTTTTCAAGTGCACTCTGGTGAGCTTGTTTCCATTCTAGCCATTTGTTGTAGGAGTCACAAGTTGCCTTGTCTTCGTTCCCATTGTCACACTCTGTCTTGAGTCGTCTTCATCAGATTGCTTGTGACCATTTTCTGTGCCAGCTTGTCTCTTGGTGCGAGGGTTAGAGCTTTTCAAGTGGAAAAGCCCTTCAGCTAGCTTTTGCTTGAGCTTTATCAGGTTGTTGTCCCTTGAGATCTTGTCAAGTATTGCTGTTGCCATCTGCTGCAATGTTCTTACCTCTTTTTGAATGTTTGTCGGTCCAACTTCTTTTACAGAGTTCTGCTTTTGAATATCGCCATCTCCAATTGGATCTGTTTTAGGAATGTAGATGCGATTTGTTTAAAGGTGCACTTAAATATAATTTTTTTATTGAGTTTATTAATTAATTAATTTATTAATTAACTATTAATTATTTCCCTTCTTTGATGAAAATTGTCGAAAGTTGTTGGTTGACAAGTAACGAACAGATATAGTACAAGAAATACCTGCAGAAGGTAGATTGCTTGGCTTTGAAAGGACAGCGTCATTGTAGATAGGAGTTGTTTGAAGGGTCGGAGCATCGGCCTGTAACATGTAAAATGAATTACACTTTCCTATAAACTTTGAAAGTGCAAAATCCAATTTAAGGTCGGAATAAAAGCAGTTCGGCGAAACATTTTACGAGATTGTCATCCAAATTTGAAGCCATTAGGCTTGGGTCTATTCATAAAGTTGACTTTAAGTTTGCGAAAAGTAGACTTCAAGTTCATTCTTACAGTTAAATTTAAGTTTACGAATAGTAGACCACTTACCGGAATCGGTTTTGCGAACGTCGTCCGTCCGCCTCCATCCGGTCCTGCTCCAAACAGGCAGAAATAGAAAACCAAAGTTATTACGATCATGATTATCGTAAGAACTTCACTTGGAATATCACAGAAAGTTACACTTTCAAAACACTAGCAAAATATGGGCATCCGCTGGTGGCAACAAATAAAAATTTGTGGCGTTGATTGCATATGCAAATGCATAAATGGCGGGACCCACTTGTAATCTTACGTCACATAGAAGAAGGCATATTTGGGCGTCACTTGATCTTCCTGCAGCCCCATGATTGGTTGCCCGATCGACCAATCAGAAGGGCTGGTGAAAGTAAAGTTATCTTTAGCGAAGAAAACCTGCACGAGCTTATGTTTAAGGTTAAATCTTAAAATAATGGTCCTTTACTCTTTGATGTTTTCAACTTCTCTTGCATTATCCCAGCAATTTAAGGAACGTGCTAAGAGTCTAATATTTGCAGTATTTCGTGTTTTCGTAAACTCATTGCTCCCTTATGATAACTAAATATTTTCGTAGATGGTAAATATCTGGCAGTCGGATCACACGACAACTTCATTTACGTTTACAATGTTTCTGATGACGGCAGGACGTACAAAAAGAGCGGAAAGTTGAGTGTAAGTGGAAATTTTATACAATCGCAACTCCTTCCTTTTTAAAGAGATTGAGATGAGATAAGAAGGTCAATACACATCAAAATAAAAGTTGGTTGTAAAGCTGGAATACGTCATACCATAGCTCTTTGTGCTCTTTTTATTAGAAATCGATCGGTGTTTTGGTTTCGAAAGCTTTCTGTAGCATCTAGGATTTTCAAGTAGATTATTGCTGCTCAGTTTTTTTATCGTCTCCTCAGTGAAGAAATTGCTCAGCCGTTTGTCACAGAACACCCAGTGGCTGCTAGTAATGAGATTGAATTTTCAAAAGAGACGTTTCTTCTGATTCTAAAGCCATTCCCAACCGTTATGTTTTACATTTGGTTGTCTGAAATTAATCACTTGATGAAGTTGCATCCTCTTTCTAAGAATATCACAGGCCTTATCAAGGAAACCTTAGTGTTGGTGGGCAAAGGCTTTGTTATTGATGTTTTCTTCAACTACATTTTGGTTTGTTCAGGGTCACTCAAGTTTTGTCACTCACTTGGACTGGTCTAAAGACAGCCAGTACATGCAGAGCAATTCTGGAGACTACGAAATTCTCTACTGTGAGTATGTGACACTGCTTCAGAGTGACGTTATCCAACCTTTCTCCTACATTTCAATGATTTAATCATTGTGGAAAAAGAGCTCCTACCTGGTCTCATTATTGTGCAGAATGATCTAGAACTAGAGTGCAAATGATATGTAAGTTTGATTGCGCAATTGACTGATGCAAATTAGTGCTAATTTTTACTTTGAAAATCAGACTCTTTCCCGTTGGTCTTTGTTCGTACATTTCGTTTCGGCTTCTAGATTCGAAACAAAGTTAGCAGGATGTCACCTTGTTTGGTATGTTTCTTTAGGGCACGCTCCTTCATGTCGGCAGATTGTTTCTGCTGCGTCGATGAAGGACACAGAATGGGAGACATGGACTTGTGTACTTGGGTTTCCAGTAATAGGTAAGAAGCTTGTTTCTCTTCATCAGTAATTGGCAATATATGTACCATTTAATCACTTGGGGTTTAGAAGAATTTAGAAATGCAGCTCAAACAAAGGCATTTTAACAAGGAATATGCTATCAGTATACATTAAAATCACTGATTGAACGATGGAAGAATGGTGATTCAGGATTGCAGGGTATGATGTCATTTAAGGTTACGGTAAACGTTTTCAACACGTTTTTCCTTCCTAAAGGCCAAACTGTTCAAGGAATCTGGGTAAACTATGTATCATTCGATGCACAAGATTATGGTGTATCTAGCCAGATCAGAATTATTGGCAAACAATGTTAAATGCTATTTTCCATGCGAATTTATTGCTCAAAAAGTGTACCACCTTCAAAAGCTATGTTGTACCCTTGCGTTTGAGGTAACCAAATCTGACTTATACGAGCAGGAAGTGCGGATTCTAAGCTACCAAAAACTGTCTCAGTTTTTTTAAATTTCTCCTCTTCTTGAAACTATACCCTGTCAAAAATTGGCAAAAACTTATTCCACCCTCCCGCAGCTGTATTAGGGTATTAAAGACGGACTAGAGCAAAGAAAAAAAATTTGAGACAGTATTTGTTTGCCCAACATCTGCCCTGGCCGTGTGCAAATTTTCGAGCCATTCGTTTGGTTCCTTGGGTACAAGATAGCTTTTTCGTACCTGTATGTAAAGGAATTTTGAGTCCGGAGAAAACGGGATTTTACTGATCGCACTTGCAAGATACACATCGGGATCATGTTACTAACAATGTAATCCGGGTCAAGTAGTTTAGGCTTTAAGATCAATTAGCGTCTTTAAATAAGCACAACAACCCATGGATGTGCAATACTCTCACACAAACCACAGGAAGCAGAACAAGGATAATCGGCTTAACAGGTCGAGGGATTTGAAAACCGCTGCTAGAAACTTTGATAAGGAAATTATGGAAACCTTCGTTTAAACGGGATTTTCTCCATTTTCAAAACTTCTTCTAGCTTCAAACATGGTATCATTATGTACCTTATTAATTCAGCTATCAGAATGTGAAGTAATCGAAAAATGGATGTTTTCGTCCTGAAAACATTTACCGTAACCTTAACGTATGAAGAACCCTAGTTTTCTTACCTTGCATCAAAATTTAATTTTGTTAACATGCCTTTGCTACATAGCCCTTTTTAATTAAGACTATAGCATGAATTTTCTCCCCAACGCTTTTAATGTATATACTGAAGTGCTCTTTACTGTTACACTGAAGGTCGCCCGTGATTCAAAAAGGGACTGATTTTCTGGACAAAAAATGCTTCTTTTTTCTCTCAATATGATGAAGCTCTCATTTTTGCTGTCTTTTTACTGATCTTTAAACTCAAATGGTTCGCACTTTGTTGATAACTGTGTCTTTAAAAGGAATCTGGCCGGAGGGTGCTGATGGGACGGACATCAACGCTTGTTGCCGATCAAACAACCAGGAATATGTCGTTACTGGAGATGACTTTGGACAAGTGAACTTCTTTAACTTCCCTTCAACCAAGCCAAAGGTAGGAGCGTTATATGGAGACTCTTTTGCCACAATTTTACAAAGGATTCATGCCAACTGCTAAGTTTCGGAGGGGTCAGAATCTATGGTTGTTGAAAATAGTGCGAATTATTTATTGCATTTCATTGTAGTACTGATCATGTAGCGAGTTCCGTGATAACGCGATTGCACATTTACATTATATTTCTCTCATATAAGCCTGACTTACAAGGTCTGAAATTCCAATAATACGGAACTTTGGTGTCCTAAAATAAATGGTGAATGGATATTGCGAAGGCGGCACAATATTAGATGATCCATCATTCAAATACTCGGAAACCGATTTCTATGAAGAATGAAATAGCGAATTTATTTCATATAAAACAAATAAAATAAACTAGCATGGAAGTTACCTTATAGTGACGAACCTTCTTCACACTGATATCTATGCAACAACAACAACTTTCTTTTCGTCGTATAGGCTGATTGTCAACGCTCTGTCGGACATAGCTCGCACGTGACATGTGTTCGATTCATGAACGATGATAGCAGAATGATCTCTGTTGGAGGCAAAGACTGTTCTGTGATGCAGTGGAGAATATCCTGAAGACGTCAAAGTTTGTTTAGTTCCAAGTCACCAAGTGAACTCACCCGTGCATTAGTTCTCTTCTATAGAGTAGGCCAGTCCAACATGGAGTGGCGATAAAGACACCAAGCACGCTCGCAGGATAGAAAAAGGGTTGTTTACATTTTGTAGTCGTAGCATCATCATAGAGTTTCAACTTAGATCTTTGTAGATGTTAATGTTGTAAAATGATGTTTTGAAACTCTTAGGCCTCTGTACAGGTCATCACGCGCACTTTTGTCTCTCATCGGTGTTCTTGACCGCCATGCCATTCCAATTCATTTTGATACAACTTAAGCCATGAAACCACTTATTGACCAAGAAATGCTTCTGAAAGTTCATATAAATATCGATAAACTGAAGGACAGTTTGACTCTGTAAAAGCTTCTGGCATGGTAGGATATTGGAATGGATAGTATAAGTAGCTAAAGGGTATAAGTGGATCCTTAATGATGAAAATTTAATTATTTTTCTGAAGATCAACAATTTTGATTCTCAAGGCTGATAACTGTACCTCAAAGGCAATAATGGCTTTGCAAAACGATTAGAATGGAGTGTCTTGTAAGCAAATTTTAATGTTATTTTGTAGGTACGTAGATGCATGAAAATTTAAGTGAGATAAATGGCAGTGTTCTAGTGTTTTGGTCAGCATTTTTTCTAGTTTATTGTTAAAGAAGGTTACAAAATGAAAATTGTGTGCCCTTTTATGCCGTTCCACTATGAAAGCCGTGGGTGAAGTCAAAGAGGTTTGAATGCAGAATGGCTGTATTTGAAATACTTTAAACCGGCTATTAAATGACTGTAAACCGATTTAAGCGATTGATGATAAAGAAACACATCGAAGGCAATAAGAGTACTGGAGCCCATGAACAGATACGTAATTATTTCATTATAAAGATAACATATGTTGTGTTGATCAGTGAAAGTTGAGAATGCATCCTATACACCTGTCCATTTATACGTCATTATTTTTGTAAACAGGGCAAGCTCTAAGCAACAGTGAGTTTTGGAGTGATTCATCTGAAGAGAGAGCATCATTTTTAACTGAAATGTACCGTTGCAAGATATATTTACTTTCAACTGAATTGTTGACCCCAAATGTGCAGCTTGAGTTCATTTTCAAGAATCTTAATAGGATTCACGCCTGTATGTACTTTGTGCATCGAGCCATAGCAATGAAGTTTCTGTCACCCGTTCCTTTGGGAAAAAGCCTTCAATCTCTCAATGAGTAGTCAGTCATTTGTAGCGGCTGTCTTTTCGACTTCGGTGGCCAAGTTTATCATGGATTCTTTGTCGCGTTTACTATTTCGCCACAAATGCCAACTTGGTGACTACAAAGATGTGAGTACGTTTTTCTCGGTTTCAACTTATCACTGGCTAACACGGCTCTGCTTTTTTCTTTGCTACTTGTAAGGTGCCTGCAACCTACCTATTGCTCGTTCTAGTGGTTTAGAAACACTATATATTCAAATTAGCATCACAACCCAAGTCAGTTCTGAATATTAAAATGAATTGCGACTAGTCAATTGCAAAAAGTAAAATATTAAAAGTATTCAAAATTCAATAAGAAGCAAATGGAACTTCCCCATGGATAAGGTAGGCAGATAAATTAAATATCCACACCGATTTTACCCCGCATGAGCGCGTGTTCCACTATATGAGTGTGTGAGTGAGCGTAAACCATGTGCCTATGGTTCATTGCGATGATCTGACTTGAAAAGCAAAGCCTTTTCCCCAAAAACTTTGAGCTCAACGTGTTTATGTTTCTATTTTGCATCGAATTGTTCCTTTTCTGCAATTTATGAAGCTGAAGGTGTTATACTTCTGACCATATAGTTTCTATTATTATTTTGCCTCTCCTTGTCTTCATTACGAAAGGGAATAGCATGCAGTACTAAGCCTATTTCAAATGACTGAATTTTCCCATCGCCTCCAACATTTGAAGCTTGTGGCTTTTTGAAAGCCATTTTGTGAATATAAAGTCCCTGAAAATGGAATACCGCAAAAATCAAGAAACTAGTCTACATTTGAATCCTAAAATATTGCCCAGACCAATAATTTTGTTTACGTTGCATCGTTTTGCATTCACTATTTAATACGTTCAAACTCTCCTTTTTATGGACACCTCATTCAACTTTTAGAGCATGATTAAAAAATTTGCATTATTCTTCCAAACAGCTTTCAATAAAGAGAAGATTCGTTTGAATGTCGTAAAAAACAAGCATTCTTAAAGGGTTGATTTATGCTAATGATATAAGTACAATCAAAAATAAATAAATTAAGGATCAACAACGTAGATTAAAATAATTTCAAACGAGACAGTTAGAGGCTGTAGGTTTTGCGTGCTGCTTTTCTCTGTCAAAACCTCATGTAACACTTCAGCAACTGTCTTCCGTTGTCGTCCAGAAACTACGCGCTTCTGTTGTAATTTTGAGACGCCCTTAGGTCCCTCTGTTTCTTTTCTGGAAAACATAAGGCTTTCTTTCCTCACCATACGTTTCGACAGTTCTATCTTGTTAGCCTCGTCGAATTCACTCTCTTGGCCATTTTGTCCGTGTAACATCCTTCGTTTCAGCTCATGAGAACTTCCTGGCTCTGTTTTTGATTTATCATTAGTCGAACCTTCATATGATTGCCTTCTTGAAATCTCCGCAAAGTCATCATCGTCTTTTTTCAAGTCAGCCCGGATCTTTGCATCTAGTTCGTTTAATTCAATATCATCATCTTCATTTGCCCCTTCACTTTTAGCATGTTTGCTGGCACCTGTGTGAAGCTCTTCATCTCCTTTTTCTCCGGTCTTTCTCGCTGCTTTCTCTACTCTGTTGCTTGACTCTCCGTTTTTCTGCTGGTCTTCGTTCTTTTTCAATAGTGCATCCTGATTTTTCTTCCATTCCAACCAGCTCAAGTAGGAATTGCAAGTATCTTTGTCTTCATTTCCTTCTTGACAACTTTTCATGAATTCAGAGGCACTGCTGTCTTCTTGGCCATTTTCCTTTCCATCAGTATCTAGTTTTGTGTCATCAATGTTTCGTGTAAGCCGAGCCCCTTCGCCTTCCGCTTGCTTCTCTTTCATGAGATTGTAGAAGGAATCACATACCTCGATGCTCTCTGTTCCGTCTTCACAGGCCTTTTTAAACTCATCCACTTCTTCACTGCTTTCAAAATCAACTTTGTCGCTCTCTTTTTCTTCTGGGTTAAATCGCTTCGTTTCGAGCGAAGATGGTTGTTTTCCTCATTTTTCTCTCGAATGAGACTAAAAAAAGAGTCACAAACATCCTTGCTCTCTCTTCCTTCCTTCGCAAGCCTTTTGAAGGCTTCCATCTCCGTGTCAGACTCAATATTATTGGTACTTTGTCTTTTAGAACGAGGGTGAGATTTGTCTGAAGAATTTGCTCTAGTGCTCTTTGCTGAGCTTGTTTCCATTCTAGCCATTTGTTGTAGGAGTCACAAGTTGCCTTGTCTTCGTTCCCATTGTCACACTCTGTCTTGAAGTCGTCTTCATCAGATTGCTTGTGACCATTTTCTGTGCCAGATTCTCTCTTTGTGCGCGAATTTGAGTTGTCGGAAGAGGACTTTTCAAGTGCACTCTGGTGAGCTTGTTTCCATTCTAGCCATTTGTTGTAGGAGTCACAAGTTGCCTTGTCTTCGTTCCCATTGTCACACTCTGTCTTGAAGTCGTCTTCATCAGATTGCTGTGACCATTTTCTGTGCCAGCTTCTCTCTTTGTGCGCGAATTTGAGTTGTCGGAAGAGGACTTTTCAAGTGCACTCTGGTGAGCTTGTTTCCATTCTAGCCATTTGTTGTAGGAGTCACAAGTTGCCTTGTCTTCGTTCCCATTGTCACACTCTGTCTTGAAGTCGTCTTCATCAGATTGCTGTGACCATTTTCTGTGCCAGATTCTCTCTTTGTGCGCGAATTTGAGTTGTCGGAAGAGGACTTTTCAAGTGCACTCTGGTGAGCTTGTTTCCATTCTAGCCATTTGTTGTAGGAGTCACAAGTTGCCTTGTCTTCGTTCCCATTGTCACACTCTGTCTTGAAGTCGTCTTCATCAGATTGCTTGTGACCATTTTCTGTGCCAGATTCTCTCTTTGCGCGAATTTGAGCTGTCTGAAGAGGACTTTTCAAGTGCACTCTGGTGAGCTTGTTTCCATTCTAGCCATTTGTTGTAGGAGTCACAAGTTGCCTTGTCTTCGTTCCCATTGTCACACTCTGTCTTGAAGTCGTCTTCATCAGATTGCTTGTGACCATTTTCTGTGCCAGATTCTCTCTTTGTGCGCGAATTTGAGCTGTCGGAAGAGGACTTTTCAAGTGCACTCTGGTGAGCTTGTTTCCATTCTAGCCATTTGTTGTAGGAGTCACAAGTTGCCTTGTCTTCGTTCCCATTGTCACACTCTGTCTTGAAGTCTTTTTCATCTGATTGCTGCTGACCATTTTCTGTGCCAGCTTGTCTCTTGGTGCGAGGGTTAGAACTTTTCAAGTGGAAAAGCCCTTCAGCTAGCTTTTGCTTGAGCTTTATCAGGTTGTTGTCCCTTGAGATCTTGTCAAGTATTGCTGTTGCCATCTGCTGCAATGTTCTTACCTCTTTTTGAATGTTTGTCGGTACAACTTCTTTTACAGAGTTCTGCTTTTGAATATCGCCATCTCCAATTTGATCTGTTTTAGGAATGTAGATGCGATTTGTTTAAAGGTGCACTTGAATATAGTTTCTTTGACTGAGTTTATTAAAACTATTAATTATTTCCCTTCTTTGATGAAAATTGTCGAAAGTTGTTGGTTGACAAGTAACGAACAGATATAGTACAAGAAATACCTGCAAAAGGTAGATTGCTTGGCTTTGAAAGGACAGCGTCATTGTAGATAGGAGTTGTCTGAAGGGTCGGAGCATCGGCCTGTAACATGTAAAATGAATTACACTTTCCTATAAACTTTGAAAATGCAAAATCCAATTTAAGGTCGGAATAAAAGCAGTTCGGCGAAACATTTTACGAGATTGTCATCCAAATTTGAAGCCATTAGGCTTGGGTCTATTCATAAAGTTGACTTTAAGTTTGCGAAAAGTAGACTTCAAGTTCATTCTTACAGTTGAATTTAAGTTTACGAATATTAGACGACTTACCGGAATCGGTTTTGCGAACGTAGTCCGTTCGCCTCCATCCGGTCCTGCTCCGAACAGGCAGAAATAGAAAACCAAAGTTATTACGATCATGATTATCGTAAGAACTTCACTTGGAATATCACAGAAAGTTAAACTTTCAAAACACTAGCAAAATATGGGCATCCGCTGGTGTCAACAAATAAAAATTTGTGGCGTTGATTACATATGCAACTGTATAAATGTCGCGACCCACTGATAATCTTACGTCACATAGAAGAAGGCATATTTGGGCGTCACTTGATCTTCCTGCAGCCCCATGATTGGTTGCCCGATTGACCAATCAGAAGGGCTGGTGAAAGTAAAGTTATCTTTAGCGAAGAGAACGTGCACGAGTTTATGTTTAAGGCTAAATATTAAAAGAATGGTCCTTTACTCTTTGATGTTTTCAACTGCTCTTGTATTATTGCTGCAATTTAAGGAACGTGCTAAGAGTCTAATATTTGCAGTATTTCGTGTTCTCGTAAACTCATTCCTCCCTTATGATAACTAAATATTTTCATAGATGGTAAATATCTGGCAGTTGGATCACACGACAACTTCATTTACGTTTACAATGTTTCTGATGACGGCAGGACGTACAAAAAGAGCGGAAAGTTGAGTGTAAGAGGAGATTTTATACAATCGCAACTCCTTCCTTTTTAAAGAGATTGAGATGAGATAAGAAGGGAAATACACATCAAAATAAAAGTTGGTTGTAAAGCTGGAATACGTCATACCATAGCTCTTTGTGCTCGTTTTATTAGAAATCGTTCGGTGTTTTGGTTTGGAAGGCTTTCTGTTGGCATCTAGGACTTTCAAGTAGATTATTGTTTTATGTTCATTCTGAGGGGAGGATTGCTGCTCAGTTTTTTGTCGTCTCCTCAGTGAAGAAATTGCTCAGCCGTTTGTCACAGAACACCCAGTGGCTGCTAGTAATGAGATTGAATTTTCAAAAGAGACGTTTCTTCTGATTCTAAAGCCATTCCCAACCGTCATGTTTTGCATTTGGTTGTCTGAAATTAATCACTTGATGAAGTTGCATCCTCTTTCTAAGAATATCACAGGCCTTATCAAGGAAACCTTAGTGTTGGTGGGCAAAAGGCTTTGTTATTGATGTTTTCTTCAACTACATTTTGGTCTGTTCAGGGTCACTCAAGTTTTGTCACTCACTTGGACTGGTCTAAAGACAGCCAGTACATGCAGAGCAATTCTGGAGACTACGAAATTCTCTACTGTAAGTATGTGACACTGCTTCAGAGTGACGTTATCCAACCTTTCTCCTACATTTCAATGAGTTAATCATTGTGGAAAAAGAGCTCCTACCTGGTCTCATTATTGTGCAGAATTATCTGGAACTAGAGTACAATTGATATGTAAGTTTGATTGTGCAATGGACTGATGCGGTTCTAACTTTTGCTTTGCAAATCAGACTCTTTCCCGTTGGTCTTTGTTCGTAGATTTCGTTTCGGCTGCTAGATTTGAACTAAAGTTAGCGGGATGTCACCTTGTTTGGTATGTTTCTTTAGGGCACGCTCCTTCATGTCGGCAGATTGTTTCTGCTGCGTCGATGAAGGACACAGAATGGGAGACATGGACTTGTGTACTTGGGTTTCCAGTAATAGGTAAGAAGCTTGTTTCTCCTCATTAGTAATTGGCAATATATGTACCATTTAATCAATTAGGGTTTAGAAGAATTTAGAAATGCAGCTGAAACAAAGGCATTTTAACAAGGAATATGCTATCAGTATACATTAAAAGCACTGATTGAACGATGGAAAATGGTGATTCAGGATTGCATGTATGATGTCATTTAAGGTTACGGTAAACGTTTTCAACACGTTTTTCCTTCCTAAAGGCCAAACTGTTCAAGGAATCTGGGTAAACTATGTATCATTCGATGCACAAGATTATGGTGTATCTAGCCAGATCAAATTATTGGCAAATAATGTTAAATGCTATTTTCCATGCGAATTTATTGCTCAAAAAGTGTACCACCTTCAAAAGCTATTTTGCACCCTTGCGTTTGAGGTAACCAAATCTGACTTATACGAGCAGGAAGTGCGGATTCTAAGCTACCTGATTTTTAAATTTCTCCTCTTCTTGAAACTATACCCTGTCAAAAATTGGCAAACAATTTTTCCACCCTCCCGCAGCTGTATTAGGGTATTAAAGACGGACCAGAGCAAAGAAAAAAAATTTAAACACCATTTTTTTCCCAACATCTGCCCTGGCCGTGTGCAAATTTTCGAGCCATTCGATTGGTTCCTTGGGTACAATATAGCTTTTTCGTACCTGTATGTAAAGGAATTTTGAGTCCGGAGAAAACGGGATTTTACTGATCGCACTTGCAAGATACACATCGGATCATGTTACCAACAATGTAATCCGGGTCAAGTAGTTTAGGCTTTAAGATCAATTTGCGTCTTTAAATAAGCACAACAACCCATGGATGTGCAAACTCTCACACAAACCACAAGGAAGCAGAACAAGGATAATCGGCTTAACAGGTCGAGGGATTTGAAAACCGCTGCTAGAAACTTTGATAAGGAAATTATGGAAACCTTCGTTAAACGGGATTTTCTCCATTTTCAAAACTTCTTCTAGCTTTAAACATGGTATCATTATGTACCTTATTAATTCAGCTATCAGAATGTGAAGTAATCGAAAAATGGATGTTTTCGTCCTGAAAATTTACCGTAACCTTAACGTATGAAGAACCCTAGTTTTCTTACCTTGCATCAAAATTTAATTTTGTTAACATGCCTTTGCTGCATAGCCCTTTTTACTTAAGATTATGCATGAATTTTCTCCCCAACGCTTTTAATGTATTTACTGAAGTGCTCTTTCTGTTACACTGAAGGTCGCCCGTGATTCAAAAAGGACTGATTTTGGACAAAAAATGCTTCTTTTTTTCTCAATATGATGAAGCTCTCATTTTTGCTGTCTTTTTACTGATCTTCAAACTCAAATGGTTCGCACTTTGTTGATAACTGTGTCTTTAAAAGGAATCTGGCCGGAGGGTGCTGATGGGACGGACATCAACGCTTGTTGCCGATCAAACAACCAGGAATATGTCGTTACTGGAGATGACTTTGGACAAGTGAACTTTTTTAACTTCCCTTCAACCAAGCCAAAGGTAGGAGCCATATATGGAGACACTTTTGTCACAATTTTACAAAGGATTCATGCCAACTGCTAAGTTTCGGAGGGGTCAGAATCTATGGTTGTTGAAAACCAGTGCAAATTGTCTATTGCCTTCATTGTAGGACAGATCATTTAGCAAGTTCCATGATAACGCGATATCTCTTTACATTAGATTTTTCTCATCAAAGCCAGATTTACAAAGTTTGAAATGCCAGTTATACAAAACTTAGGTGGCCTAATATAAATGGTGAAGTGATGCTGAGAAGGCGGCAAAATATTAGATGTTCCTTCATGCTAATATAAAGTCGATTTCTAAGATGAATAAAATAGCGAATTTACTTGATATAAACATCTAAAACAAATAGAATAAATTAGCATGGAAATTACCTTATAGTGACAAACCTTCTTCACACTGATATCTATGCAACAACAACAACTTTCTTTTCGTTGTATAGGCTGATTGTCAACGCTGTGTCGGACATAGCTCGCACGTGACATGTGTTCGATTCATGAACGATGACAGCAGAATGATCTCTGTTGGAGGCAAAGACTGTTCTGTGATGCAGTGGAGAATATCCTGAAGACGTCAAAGTTTGTTTAGTTCCAAGTCACTAAGTGAACTCACCCGTGCATTAGTTCTCTTCTATAGAGTAGGCCAGTCCAACATGGAGTGGCGATAAAGACACCAAGCACGCTCGCAGGATAGAAAAAGGGTTGTTTACATTTTGCAGTCGTAGCATCATCATAGAGTTTCAACTTAGATCTTTGTAGATGTTAATTTTGTAAAATGATGTCTTGAAACTCTTAGGCCTCTGTACAGGTCATCACGCGCACTTTTGCCTCTCATCAGTGTTCTTGACCGTCATGCCATTCCAATCCCTTTTGATACAACTCAAGTCATGAAACCACTTATTGACCAAGAAATGCTTCTGAAAGTTCATATAAATATCGATAAACTGAAGGACAGTTTGACTGCTGTAACAAGCTTCTGGCAATGGTAGGATATTGGAATAGATAGTATAAGTAAGCTAAAGGGTATAAGTGGATCCTTAATGATGAATATTTAATTATTTTTCTGAAGATCAACAATTTTGATTCTCAAGGCTGATAACCGTACCTCAAAGGCAATAATGGCTTTGCAAAACGATTAGAATGGAGTGTCTTGTAAGCAAACTTTAATGTTATTTTGTAGGTACGTAGATGCATGAAAATTTAAGTGAGATAAATGGCAGTGTTCTAGTGTTTTGGTCAGCATTTTTTCTAGTTTATTGTTAAAGGAGGTTACAAAATGAAAATTGTGTGCCCTTTTATGCCGTTCCGGTTATAAAATGACTGTAAACCGATTTAAGCGATTGATGATAAACAAACACATAGAGGGGAATAAGAGTACTGGAGCCCATGAACTGTTACGTAATTATTTGATTATAAAGATAACATATGTTGTGTTGATCAGTGAAAATTGAGAATGCATCCTATACACCTGTCCATTTATACGTCATTATTTTTGTAAACAGGGCAAGCTCTAAGCAACAGTGAGTTTTGGAGTGATTCATCTGAAGGGAGAGCATCATTTTTAACTCAAATGTGCCGTAGCAAGATATTTTTACTTTCAACTGAATTGTTGACCCCAAATGTGCAGCTTGAGTTCATTTTCAAGAACTTTAATGGGATTCACGCCTGTATGTACTTTGTGTATCGAGCCATAGCAATGAAGTTTCTGTCACCCGTTCCTTTGGGAAAAGTAGCCTTCAATCTCTCAATGAGTAGTCAGTCATTTGTAGCGGCTGGCTATTTTCGTCTTCGGTGGCCAAGTTTATCAAGGCTTCTTTGTCGCGTTCTACTATTTCGCCACAAATGCCAACTTGGTGACTAAAAATGTGAGTACGTTTTTCTCGGTTTCAACTTATCACTGGCTAACATGGCTCTTCTTTTTTCTTTGCTACTTTGTAAGGTGCCTGCAACCTACCTATTGCTCGTTCTAGTGGTTTAGAAACACTATATATTCAAATTAGCATCACAACCCAAGTCAGTTCTGAATATTAAAATGAATTGCGACTAGTCAATTGCAAAAAGTAAAATATTAAAAGTATTCAAAATTCAATAAGAAGCAAATGGAACTTCCCCATGGACAAGGTAGGCAGATAAATTAAATATCCACAACAATTTTACCCCGCATGAGCGCGTGTTCCACTATATGAGTGTGTGAGTGAGCGTAAACCGATGTGCCTATTGGTTCATTGCGATGATCTGACTTGAAAAGCAAAGCCTTTTTCCCCAAAAACTTTGAGCTCAACGTGTTTATGTTTCTATTTTGCATCGAAATTGCTCCTTTTCTGCAATTTATGAAGCTGAAGGTGTTATACTTCTGACCATATAGTTTCTATTATTATTTTGCCTCTCCTTGTCTTCATTACGAAAGGGAATAGCATTTTCCCATCGCCTCCAACAATGTTGAAGCTTGTAGGCTTCATTTGAAAGCCAATTTTGTGTATATAAAGTCCTGAAAATGGAATACCGCAAGAAATCAAGAAACTAGTCTACATTTGAATCCTAACAATATTGCCCAGACCCAATAATTTTGTTTACGTTGCATCGTTTTGCATTCACTATTTAATACGTTCAAACTCTCCTTTTTATGGACACCTCATTCAACTTTTAGAGCATGATTAAAAAATTTGCATTTATTCTTCCAAACAGCTTTCAATAAAGAGAAGATTCGTTTGAATGTAGTCAAAAAAACAAGCATTCTTAAAAGGCCGATTTATAATAGGGCTATGATTTATAAGGCTAATCATAACAGTACAATCAAAGATAAATAAAATTAAGGATCAACAACGTAGATTAAAATTCAACAACATAGATATCAAACGAGACAGTTAGAGGCTGTAGGTTTTGCGTGCTGCTTTTCTCTTTGTCAAAACCTCATGTAACACTTCAGCAACTGTCTTCCGTTGTCGTCCAAAAACTACGCGCTTCTGTTGTAATTTTGAGACGCCCTTAGGTCCCTCTGTTTCTTTTCTAGGGAACAAATAAGGCTTTCTTTTCTTACCAACGTTTGGACAGTTCTATCATTGTTAGCCTCGTTGAATTCACTTTCTTGGCCATTTTGTCCGTGTAACATCCTTCGTTTCAGCTCATGAGAACTTCCTGGCTCTGTTTTGATTTATCATTAGTCGAACCGCATATGATTGCCTTCTTGAAATCTCCGCAAAGTCATCATCGTCTTTTTTCAAGTCAGCCCGGATCTTTGCATCTAGTTCGTTTAATTCAATATCATCATCTTCATTTGCCCCCTCACTTTTAGCATGTTTGCTGGCACCTGTGTGAAGCTCTTCATCTCCTTTGTCTCCGGTCTTTCTCGCTGCTTTCTCTACTCTGTTGCTTGACTCTCCGTCTTTCTGCTGGTCTTCGTTCTTTTTCAATAGTGCATCCTGATTTTTCTTCCATTCCAACCAGCCAAGTAGGAATTGCAAGTATCTTTGTCTTCATTTCCTTCTTGACAACTTTTCATGAATTCAGAGGCACTGCTGTCTTCTTGGCCATTTTCCTTTCCATCAGTATCTACTTTTGTATCATCAATGTTTCGTGTAAGCCGAGCCCTTTCGCCTTCCGCTTGCTTCTCTTTCATGAGATTGTAGAAGGAATCACATACCTCGATGCTCTCTGTTCCGTCTTCACAGGCCTTTTTAAACTCATCCACTTCTTCACTGCTTTCAAAATCAACTTTGTCGCTCTCTTTTTCTTCTGGGTTAATATCGCTTCGTTTCGAGCGAACATGGTTGTTTTCCTCATTTTTCTCTCGAATGAGACTAAAAAACGAGTCACATACATCCTTGCTCTCTCTTCCCTCCTTGCAAGCCTTTTTGAAGGCTTCCATCTCCGTGTCAGACTCAATATTATTGGTACTTTGTCTTTTGGACGAGGGTGAGATTTGTCTGAAGGAATTTGCTCTAGTGCTCTTTGCTGAGCTTGTTCCATTCTAGCCATTTGTTGTAGGAGTCACAAGTTGCCTTGTCTTCGTTCCCATTGTCACACTCTGTCTTGAAGTCGTCTTCATCAGATTGCTTGTGACCATTTTCTGTGCCAGATTCTCTCTTTGTGCGCGAATTTGAGTTGTCGGAAGAGGACTTTTCAAGTCCACTCTGGTGAGCTTGTTTCCATTCTAGCCATTTGTTGTAGGAGTCACAAGTTGCCTTGTCTTCGTTCCCATTGTCACACTCTGTCTTGAAGTCGTCTTCATCTGATTGTTTTGACCATTTTCTGTGCCAGCTTCTCTCTTTTTGCGCGAATTTGAGTTGTCGGAAGAGGACTTTTCAAGTGCACTCTGGTGAGCTTGTTTCCATTCTAGCCATCTGTTATAGGAGTCACAAGTTGCCTTGTCTTCGTTCCCATTGTCACACTCTGTCTTGAAGTCGTCTTCATCTGATTGCTGCTTACCATTTTCTGTGCCAGCTTCTCTCTTTGTACGCGAATTTGAGTTGTCGGAAGAGGACTTTTCAAGTGCACTCTGGTGAGCTTGTTTCCATTCTAGCCATTTGTTATAGGAGTCACAAGTTGCCTTGCTTCGTTCCCATTGTCACACTCTGTCTTGAAGTCGTCTTCATCAGATTGCTTGTGACCATTTTCTGTGCCAGATTCTCTCTTTTTGCGCGAATTTGAGCTGTCGGAAGAGGACTTTTCAAGTGCACTCTGGTGAGCTTGTTTCCATTCTAGCCATTTGTTGTAGGAGTCACAAGTTGCCTTGTCTTCGTTCCCATTGTCACACTCTGTCTTGAAGTCGTCTTCATCAGATTGCTTGTGACCATTTTCTGTGCCAGATTCTCTCTTTGTGCGCGAATTTGAGCTGTCGGAAGAGGACTTTTCAAGTGCACTCTGGTGAGCTTGTTTCCATTCTAGCCATTTGTTGTAGGAGTCACAAGTTGCCTTGTCTTCGTTCCCATTGTCACACTCTGTCTTGAGTCGTCTTCATCAGATTGCTTGTGACCATTTTCTGTGCCAGCTTGTCTCTTGGTGCGAGGGTTAGAGCTTTTCAAGTGGAAAAGCCCTTCAGCTAGCTTTTGCTTGAGCTTTATCAGGTTGTTGTCCCTTGAGATCTTGTCAAGTATTGCTGTTGCCATTTGCTGCAATGTTCTTACCTCTTTTTGAATATTTGTCGGTACAACTTCTTTTACAGAGTTCTGCTTTTGGATATCGCCATCTCCAATTGGATCTGTTTTACGAATGTAGATGCGATTTGTTTAAAGGAGAATTTGAATAAAAATTTTTACTGAGTTTATTAAAACTATTAATTATTTCCCTTCTTTGATGAAAATTGCCGAAAGTTGTTGGTTGACAAGTAACGAACAGATGTAGCACAAGAAATACCTGCAGAAGGTAGATTGCTTGGCTTTGCAAGGTCAGCGTCATTGTAGATAGGAGTTGTCTGAAGGGTCGGAGCATCGGCCTGTAACATGTAAAATGAATTACACTTTCCTATAAACTTTGAAAATGCAAAATCCAATTTAAGGTCGGAATAAAAGCAGTTCGGCGAAACATTTTACGAGATTGTCATCCAAATTTGAAGCCATTAGGCTTGGGTCTATTCATAAAGTTGACTTTAAGTTTGCGAAAAGTAGACTTCAAGTTCATTCTTACAGTTGAATTTAAGTTTACGAATATTAGACGACTTACCGGAATCGGTTTTGCGAACGTAGTCCGTTCGCCTCCATCCGGTCCTGCTCCGAACAGGCAGAAATAGAAAACCAAAGTTATTACGATCATGATTATCGTAAGAACTTCACTTGGAATATCACAGAAAGTTAAACTTTCAAAACACTAGCAAAATATGGGCATCCGCTGGTGTCAACAAATAAAAATTTGTGGCGTTGATTACATATGCAACTGTATAAATGTCGCGACCCACTGATAATCTTACGTCACATAGAAGAAGGCATATTTGGGCGTCACTTGATCTTCCTGCAGCCCCATGATTGGTTGCCCGATTGACCAATCAGAAGGGCTGGTGAAAGTAAAGTTATCTTTAGCGAAGAGAACGTGCACGAGTTTATGTTTAAGGCTAAATATTAAAAGAATGGTCCTTTACTCTTTGATGTTTTCAACTGCTCTTGTATTATTACTGCAATTTAAGGAACGTGCTAAGAGTCTAATATTTGCAGTATTTCGTGTTCTCGTAAACTCATTCCTCCCTTATGATAACTAAATATTTTCGTAGATGGTAAATATCTGGCAGTTGGATCACACGACAACTTCATTTACGTTTACAATGTTTCTGATGACGGCAGGACGTACAAAAAGAGCGGAAAGTTGAGTGTAAGAGGAGATTTTATACAATCGCAACTCCTTCCTTTTTAAAAGAGATTGAGATGAGATAAGAAGGGAAATACACATCAAAATAAAAGTTGGTTGTAAAGCTGGAATGCGTCATACCATAGCTCTTTGTGCTCTTTTTATTAGAAATCGATCGGTATTTTGGTTTCGAAAGCTTTCTGTAGCATCTAGGATTTTCAAGTAGATTATTGTTTTATGTTCATTCTGAGGGGAGGATTGCTGCTCAGTTTTTTTATCGTCTCCTCAGTGAAGAAATTGCTCAGCCGTTTGTCACAGAACACCCAGTGGCTGCTAGTAATGAGATTGAATTTTCAAAAGAGACGTTTCTTCTGATTCTAAAGCCATTCCCAACGGTCATGTTTTGCATTTGGTTGTCTGAAATTAATCACTTGATGAAGTTGCATCCTCTTTCTAAGAATATCACAGGCCTTATCAAGGAAACGTTAGTGTTGGTGGGCAAAAGGCTTTGTTATTGATGTTTTCTTCGACTACATTTTGGTCTGTTCAGGGTCACTCAAGTTTTGTCACTCACTTGGACTGGTCTAAAGACCGCCAGTACATGCAGAGCAATTCTGGAGACTACGAAATTCTCTACTGTGAGTATGTGACACTGCTTCAGAGTGACGTTATCCAACCTTCCTCCTACGTTTCAATGATTTAATCATTGTGGAAAAAGAGCTCCTACCTGGTCTCATTATTGTGCAGAATGATCTAGAACTAGAGTGCAAATGATACTCTCTCCCGTCGGTCTTTGTTCGTAGATTTCGTTTCAGCCTCTAGATTCGAACTAAAGTTAGCGGGATGTCACCTTGTTTGGTATGTTTCTTTAGGGCACGCTCCTTCATGTCGGCAGATTGTTTCTGCTGCGTCGATGAAGGACACAGAATGGGAGACATGGACTTGTGTACTTGGGTTTCCAGTAATAGGTAAGAAGCTTGTTTCTCCTCATTAGTAATTGGCAATATATGTACCATTTAATCAATTAGGGTTTAGAAGAATTTAGAAATGCAGCTCCAACAAACGCATTTTAACAAGGAATATGCTATCAGTATACATTAAAATCACTGATTGAACGATGGAAAAATTGGTGATTCAGGATTGCATGTTATGATGTCATTTAAGGTTACGGTAAACGTTTTCAACACGAAAATTGAATTTTCCTTCCTAAAGGCCAAACTGTTGAAGGAATCTGGGTAAACTATGTATCATTCGATGCACAAGATTATGGTGTATCTAGCCAGATCAAAATTATTGGCAAATAATGTTAAATGTTATTTCCAAGCGAATTTATTGCTCAAAAAGTGTACCACCTTCAAAAGCTTTTTTGTACCCTTGCGTTTGAGGTAATCAAATCTGACTTATACGAGCAGGAAGTGGTGATTCTAAGCTACCAAAGGTGTCTCAGTTTTTTTAAATTTCTCCTCTTCTTGAAACTATACCCTGTCAAAAATTGGCAAAAACTTATTCCACCCTCCCGCAGCTGTATTGGGGTATTAAAGACGGACCAGAGCAAAGAAAAAATTTAAACACCATTTTTTTGGCCAACATCTGCCCTGGCCGTGTGCAAATTTTCGAGCCATTCGATTGGTTCCTTGGGTACAATATAGCTTTTTCGTACATGTATGTAAAGGAATTTTGAGTCGGGAGAAAACGCGATTTTACTGATCGCACTTGCAAGATACACATCGGGATCATGTTACCAACAATGTAATCCGGGTCAAGTAGTTTAGGCTTTAAGATCAATTAGCGTCTTTAAATAAGCACAACAACCCATGGATGTGCAATACTCTCACACAAACCACAAGGAAGCAGAACAATGATAATCGGCTTAACAGGTCGAGGGATTTGAAAACCGCTGCTAGAAACTTTGATAAGGAAATTATGGAAACCTTCGTTTATACGGGATTTTCTCCATTTTCAAAACTTCTTCTAGCTTTAAACATGGTATCATTATGTACCTTATTAATTCAGCTATCAGAATGTGAAGTAATCGAAAAATGGATGTTTTCGTCCAGAAAACGTTTACCGTAACCTTAACGTATGAAGAACCCTAGTTTTCTTACCTTGCATCAAAATTTAATTTTGTTAACATGCCTTTGCTACATAGCCCTTTTTACTTAAGACTATAGCATAAATTTTCTCCCCAACGCTTTTAATGTATATACTGAAGTGCTCTTTACTGTTACACTGAAGGTCGCCCGTGATTCAAAAAGGGACTGATTTTCTGGACAAAAAATGCTTCTTTTTTTCTCAATATGATGAAGCTCTCATTTTTGCTGTCTTTTTACTGATCTTCAAACTCAAATGTTTCGCACTTTGTTGATAACGGTGTCTTTAAAAGGAATCTGGCCGGAGGGTGCTGATGGGACGGACATCAACGCTTGTTGCCGATCAAACAACCAGGAATATGTCGTTACTGGAGATGACTTTGGACAAGTCAACTTCTTCAACTTCCCTTCAACCAAGCCAAAGGTAGGAGCGTGATATGAAGACTCTTTTGCCACAATTTTACAAAGGATTCATGCCAACTGCTAAGTTTCGGAGGGGTCAGAATCTATGGTTGTTGAAAATAGTGCGAATTATTTATTGCATTTCATTGTAGTACTGATCATGTAGCGAGTTCCATGATAACGCGATTGCACATTTACATTATATTTGTCTCATATAAGCCTGACTTACAAAGTCTGAAATTCCAATAATACGGAACTTTGGTGTCCTAAAATAAATGGTGAATGGATATTGCGAAGGCGGCACAATATTAGATGATCCATCATTCAAATACTCGGAAACCGATTCCTATGAAGAATGAAATAGCGAATTTATTTCATATAAAACAAATAAAATAATTAAAATAAACTAGCATGGAAGTTACCTTATAGTGACGAACCTTCTTCACACTGATATCTATGCATCAACAACAACTTTCTTTTCGTCGTGTAGGCTGATTGTCAACGCTGTGTCGGACATAGCTCGCACGTGACATGTGTTCGATTCATGAACGATGACAGCAGAATGATCTCTGTTGGAGGCAAAGACTGTTCTGTGATGCAGTGGAGAATATCCTGAAGACGTCGATGTTTTCTTTAAAGTCACCAAGTGAACTCACCCGTGCATTAGTTCTCTTCTATAGAGTAGGCCAGTCCAACATGGAGTGGCGATAAAGACACCAAGCACGTTCACAGGATAGAAAAAGGCTTGTTTACATTTTGTAGTCGTAGCATCATCATAGAGTTTCAACTTAGATCTTTGTAGATGTTAATTGTGTAAAATGATGTTTTGAAACCCTTAGGCCTCTGTACAGGCCATCACGCGCACTTTGGTCTCTCATCGGTGTTCTTGACCGCCATGCCATTCCAATTTATTTTGATACAACTCAAGCCATGAAACCACTTATTGACCAAGAAATGCTTCTGAAAGTTCATATAAATATCGATAAACTGAAGGACAGTTTGACTGCTCTTAAAAGTTTACTGGCATTGGTAGGATATTGGGATGGATAGAATAAGTAGGCTAAAGGATATAAGTGGATCCTTGATGGTGAGGATTTAATTATTTTTCTGAACATCCACAATTTTTATTCTCAAGGCTGCTAATTGTACCTCATCGGCAATAATGGTTTTGCAAAACGATTAGAATGGAGTGTCTTTTAAGCCAGTTTTAATGTTGTTTTGTAGGTACGTAGATGCATGAAAATTTAAGTGAGATAAATGGCAGTGTTCTAGTGTTTTGGTCAGCATTTTTTCTAGTTTATTGTTAAAGAAGGTTACAAAATGAAAATTGTGTGCCCTTTTATGCCGTTCCACTATGAAAGCCGTGGGTGAAGTCAAAGAGGTTTGAATGCGGAATGGCTGTTTTGAAATACTTTAAACCGGCTATTAAATGACTGTAAACCGATTTAAGCGATTGATGATAAACAAACACATCGTAGCATTACCAAAAAGGAATAGCATGCAGTACTAAGCCTATTTCAAATGACTGAATTTTCCCATCGCTCCAACAGTTTTGAAGCTTGTGCGCTTTTTTTAAAAGCCAGTTTTGTGAATATAAAGTCCCTGAAAATGGAACACCGCAAAAAATCAAGAAACTAGTGTACATTTAAATCCTAACAATATTGCCCAGTAGCAATCATTTTGTTTACGTTGCATCGTTTTGCATTCTCTAATTAATACGTTCAAACTCTCCTTTTTATGGACACCTCATTCAACTTTTAGAGCATGATTGAAAAATTTGCATTAATTCTTCCAAACAGCTTTCAATGAATATTAGTATCGTTAGAATGTCGTTAAAAAACAAGCATTCTTAAAGGGTTGATTTATTTCTAATGATATAAGTACAATCAAATATAAATAAAGTTAAGGATCAACAACGTAGATTAAAATATATTTCCAAACAAGACAGTTAGAGCCTGTCTGTTCCTTTCTTAACAGAATTATCCTTGTTTGCTGCTTTTCTCTGTGCCAAAACCTCATGTAACACTTCAGCAACTGTCCTCCGTTGTCGTCCAGAAACTACGCGCTTCTGTTGTAATTTTGAGACGCCCTGAAGTCCCTCTGCTTCTTTTCTGGCCAAAACATAAGGCTTTCTTTCCTCACCATACTTTTCGACAGTTCTATCATTGTTAGCCTCGTCGAATTCACTCTCTTGGCCATTTTGTCCATGTAACATCCTTCGTTTCAGCTCATGAGAACTTCCTGGCTCTGTTTTTGATTTATCATTAGTCGAACCTTCATATGATTGCCTTCTTGAAATCTTCGCAAAGTCATCGTCGTCTTTTTTCAAGTCAGCCAAGATCTTTGCATCTAGTTCGTTTAATTCAATATCATCATCTTCATTTGCCCCTTCACTTTTAGCATGTTTGCTGGCACCTGTGTGAAGCTCTTCATCTCCTTTTCTCCGGTCTTTCTCGCTGCTTTCTCTACTCTGTTGCTTGACTCTCCGTCTTTCTGCTGGTCTTCGCTTTTTTCAATAGTGCATCCTGATTTTTCTTCCATTCCAACCAGCTCAAGTAGGAATTGCAAGTATCTTTGTCTTCATTTCCTTCTTGACAACTTTTCATGAATTCAGAGGCACTGCTGTCTTGTTGGCCATTTTCCTTTCCATCAGTATCTACTTTTGTGTCATCAATGTTTCGTGTAAGCCGAGCCCCTTTGCCTTCCGCTTGCTTCTCTTTCATGAGATTGTAGAAGGAATCACATACCTCGATGCTCTCTGTTCCGTCTTCACAGGCCTTTTTAAACTCATCCACTTCTTCACTGCTTTCAAAATCAACTTTGTCGCTCTCTTTTTCTTCTGGGTTAAATCGCTTCGTTTCGAGCGAAGATGGTTGTTCTCCTCATTTTTCTCTCGAATGAGACTAAAAAACGAGTCACATACATCCTTGCTCTCTCTTCCCTCTTCGCAAGCCTTTTTGAAGGCTTCCATCTCCGTGTCAGACTCAATATTATTGGTACTTTGTCTTTTAGAACGAGGGTGAGATTTGTCTGAAGGAATTTGCTCTAGTGCTCTTTGCTGAGCTTGTTTCCATTCTAGCCATTTGTTGTAGGAGTCACAAGTTGCCTTGTCTTCGTTCCCATTGTCACACTCTGTCTTGAAGTCGTCTTCATCTGATTGCTGCTTACCATTTCTGTGCCAGCTTCTCTCTTTGTACGCGAATTTGAGTTGTCGAAGAGGACTTTTCAAGTGCACTCTGTTGAGCTTGTTTCCATTCTAGCCATTTGTTGTAGGAGTCACAAGTTGCCTTGTCTTCGTTCCCATTGTCACACTCTGTCTTGAAGTCGTCTTCATCTGATTGCTGCTTACCATTTTCTGTGCCAGATTCTCTCTTTGTGCGTGAATTTGAGTTGTCTGAAGAGGACTTTTCAAATGCACTCTGGTGAGCTTGTTTCCATTCTAGCCATTTGTTGTAGGAGTCACAAGTTGCCTTGTCTTCGTTCCCATTGTCACACTCTGTCTTGAAGTCGTCTTCATCTGATTGCTGTGACCATTTTCTGTGCCAGATTCTCTCTTTGTGCGTGAATTTGAGTTGTCTGAAGAGGACTTTTCAAAGTGCTCTGGTGAGCTTGTTTCCATTCTAGCCATTTGTTGTAGGAGTCACAAGTTGCCTTGTCTTCGTTCCCATTGTCACACTCTGTCTTGAAGTCGTCTTCATCTGATTGCTGTGACCATTTTCTGTGCCAGCTTCTCTCTTTGTACGCGAATTTGAGTTGTCGGAAGAGGACTTTTCAAGTGCACTCTGGTGAGCTTGTTTCCATTCTAGCCATTTGTTGTAGGAGTCACAAGTTGCCTTGTCTTCGTTCCCGTTGTCACACTCTGTCTTGAAGTCGTCTTCATCTGATTGCTGTGACCATTTTCTGTGCCAGATTCTCTCTTTGTGCGTGAATTTGAGTTGTCTGAAGAGGACTTTTCAAGTGCACTCTGGTGAGCTTGTTTCCATTCTAGCCATTTGTTGTAGGAGTCACAAGTTGCCTTGTCTTCGTTCCATTGTCACACTCTGTCTTGAAGTCGTCTTCATCTGATTGCTGTGACCATTTTCTGTGCCAGCTTCTCTCTTTGTACGCGAATTTGAGTTGTCGGAAGAGGACTTTTCAAGTGCACTCTGGTGAGCTTGTTTCCATTCTAGCCATTTGTTGTAGGAGTCACAAGTTGCCTTGTCTTCGTTCCCATTGTCACACTCTGTCTTGAAGTCGTTTCATCAGATTGCTTGTGACCATTTTCTGTGCCAGCTTCTCTCTTTGTACGCGAATTTGAGTTGTCGGAAGAGGACTTTTCAAGTGCACTCTGGTGAGCTTGTTTCCATTCTAGCCATTTGTTGTAGGAGTCACAAGTTGCCTTGTCTTCGTTCCCGTTGTCACACTCTGTCTTGAAGTCGTCTTCATCTGATTGCTGTGACCATTTTCTGTGCCAGATTCTCTCTTTGTGCGTGAATTTGAGTTGTCCGAAGAGGACTTTTCAAGTGCATTCTGTTGAGCTTGTTTCCATTCTAGCCATTTGTTGTAGGAGTCACAAGTTGCCTTGTCTTCGTTCCCATTGTCACACTCTGTCTTGAAGTCTTTTCATCTGATTGCTGGTGACCATTTTCTGTGCCAGCTTGTCTCTTGGTGCGAGGGTTAGAACTTTTCAAGTGGAAAAGCCCTTCAGCTAGCTTTTGCTTGAGCTTTATCAGGTTGTTGTCCCTTGAGATCTTGTCAAGTATTGCTGTTGCCATCTGCTGCAATGTTCTTACCTCTTTTTGAATGTTTGTCGGTCCAACTTCTTTTAAAGAGTTCTGCTTTTGAATAACGCTATCTCCAGTTTGATCTGTTTTAGGAATGTAGATGAGATTTGTTTAAAGGTGCACTAAATATAATTTCTTTTACTGAGTTTATTAAAACCATTAATTATTTCCCTTCTTTGATGAAAATTGTCAAAGTTGTTGGTTGACAAGTAACGAACAGATGTAGTACAAGAAATACCTGCAGAAGGTAGATTGCTTGGCTTTGAAAGGTCAGCGTCATTGTAGATAGGAGTTGTCTGAAGGGTCGGAGCATCGGCCTGTAACATGTAAAATGAATTACACTTTCCTATAAACTTTGAAAGTGCAAAATCCAATTTAAGGTCGGAATAATAGCAGTTCGGCGAAACATTTTACGAGATTGTCATCCAAATTTGAAGCCATTAGGTTTGGGTCTATTCATAAGGTTGACTTTAAGTTTGCGAAAAGTAGACTTCAAGTTTATTCTTACAGTTGAATTTAAGTTTACGAATAGTAGACGACTTACCGGAATCGGTTTTGCCAACGTGGTCCGTCCGCCTCCATCCGGTCCTGCTCCAAACAGGCAGAAATAGAAAACCAAAGTTATTACGATCATGATTATCGTAAGAACTTCACTTGGAATATCGCAGAAAGTTACACTTTCAAAACACTAGCAAAATATGTTCATCTGCTGCTGTCAACAAATAAAAATTTGTGGCGTTGATTGCATATGCAACTGCATAAATGGCGGGACCCACTAATAATCTTACGTCACATAGAAGAAGGCATATTTGGGGGTCAGTTGATCTTCCTGCAGCCCCATGATTGGTTGCCCGATCGACCAATCAGAAGGGCTGGTGAAAGTAAAGTTATCTTTAGCGAAGAAAACATGCACGAGCTTATGTATAAGGTTAAATATTAAAGGATGGTCCTTTACTCTTTGACGTTTTCAACTGCTCTTGTATTATCGCTGCAATTTAAGGAACGTGCTAAGAGTCTAATATTTGCAGTATTTCGTGTTCTCGTAAACTCATTGCTCCCTTATGATAACAAAATATTTTCGTAGATGGTAAATATCTGGCAGTTGGATCACACGACAACTTCATTTACGTTTACAATGTTTCTGATGACGGCAGGACGTACAAAAAGAGCGGAAAGTTGAGTGTAAGTAGAAATTTTATACAATCGCAACTCCTTCCTTTTTAAAGAGATTGAGATGAGATAAGAAGGTCAATACACATCAAAATAAAAGTTGGTTGTAAAGCTGGAATACGTCATACCATAGCTCTTTGTGCTCTTTTTATTAGAAATCGATCGGTGTTTTGGTTTGGAAGGCTTTCTGTTGGCATCTAGGACTTTCAAGTAGATTATTGTTTTATGTTCATTCTGAGGGGAGGATTGCTGCTCAGTTTTTTTATCGTCTCCTCAGTGAAGAAATTGCTCAGCCGTTTGTCACAGAACACCCAGTGGCTGCTAGTAATGAGATTGAATTTTCAAAAGAGACGTTTCTTCTGATTCTAAAGCCATTCCCAACGGTCATGTTTTGCATTTGGTTGTCTGAAATTAATCACTTGATGAAGTTGCATCCTCTTTCTAAGAATATCACAGGCCTTATCAAGGAAACCTTAGTGTTGGTGGGCAAAGGCTTTGTTATTGATGTTTCTTCAACTACATTTTGGTCTGTTCAGGGTCACTCAAGTTTTGTCACTCACTTGGACTGGTCTAAAGACAGCCAGTACATGCAGAGCAATTCTGGAGACTACGAAATTCTCTACTGTAAGTATGTGACACTGCTTCAGAGTGACGTTATCCAACCTTTCTCCTACATTTCAATGATTTAATCATTGTGGAAAAAGAGCTCCTACCTGGTCTCATTATTGTGCAGAATGATCTAGAACTAGAGTGCAAATGATATGTAAGTTTGATTGTGCAATGGACTGATGCGGTTCTAACTTTTGCTTTGCAAATCAGACTCTCACCCGTTGGTCTGTGTTCGTAGAATTCGTTTCGGCTTCTAGATTCGAACTAAAGTTAGCGGGATGTCACCTTGTTTGGTATGTTTCTTTAGGGCACGCTCCTTCATGTCGGCAGATTGTTTCTGCTGCGTCGATGAAGGACACAGAATGGGAGACATGGACTTGTGTACTTGGGTTTCCAGTAATAGGTAAGAAGCTTGTTTCTCCTCATTAGTAATTGGCAATATATGTACCATTTAATCAATTAGGGTTTAGAAGAATTTAGAAATGCAGCTCAAACAAAGGCATTTTAACAAGGAATATGCTATCAGTATACATTAAAATCACTGATTGAACGATGGAAAAATGGTGATTCAGGATTGCATGGTATGATGTCATTTAAGGTTACGGTAAACGTTTTCAACACGTTTTTTCCTTCCTAAAGGCCAAACTGTTCAAGGAATCTGGGTAAACTATGTATCATTCGATGCACAAGATTATGGTGTATCTAGCCAGATCAAATTATTGGCAAATAATGTTAAATGTATTTTCCATGCGAATTTATTGCTCAAAAAGTGTACCACCTTCAAAAGCTATTTTGCACCCTTGCGTTTGAGGTAACCAAATCTGACTTATACGAGCAGGAAGTGCGGATTCTAAGCTACCTGATTTTTAAATTTCTCCTCTTCTTGAAACTATACCCTGTCAAAAATTGGCAAACAATTTTTCCACCCTCCCGCAGCTGTATTAGGGTATTAAAGACGGACCAGAGCAAAGAAAAAAATTTAAACACCATTTTTTTCCCAACATCTGCCCTGGCCGTGTGCAAATTTTCGAGCCATTCGATTGGTTCCTTGGGTACAATATAGCTTTTTCGTACCTGTATGTAAAGGAATTTTGAGTCCGGAGAAAACGGGATTTTACTGATCGCACTTGCAAGATACACATCGGGATCATGTTACCAACAATGTAATCCGGGTCAAGTAGTTTAGGCTTTAAGATCAATTAGCGTCTTTAAATAAGCACAACAACCCATGGATGTGCAACACTCTCACACAAACCACAAGGAAGCAGAACAAGGATAATCGGCTTAACAGGTCGAGGGATTTGAAAACCGCTGCTAGAAACTTTGATAAGGAAATTATGGAAACCTTCGTTTAAACGGGATTTTCTCCATTTTCAAAACTTCTTCTAGCTTTAAACATGGTATCATTATGTACCTTATTAATTCAGCTATCAGAATGTGAAGTAATCGAAAAATGGATGTTTTCGTCCTGAAAATGTTTACCGTAACCTTAACGTATGAAGAACCCTAGTTTTCTTACCTTGCATCAAAATTTAATTTTGTTAACATGCCTTTGCTGCATAGCCCTTTTTACTTAAGATTATGCATGAATTCCCCCAACGCTTTTAATGTATTTACTGAAGTGCTCTTTCTGTTACACTGAAGGTCACCCGTGATTCAAAAAGGACTGATTTCTGGACAAAAAATGCTTCTTTTTTTTCTCAATATGATGAAGCTCTCATTTTTGCTGTCTTTTTACTGATCTTCAAACTCAAATGGTTCGCACTTTGTTGATAACTGTGTCTTTAAAAGGAATCTGGCCGGAGGGTGCTGATGGGACGGACATCAACGCTTGTTGCCGATCAAACAACCAGGAATATGTCGTTACTGGAGATGACTTTGGACAAGTGAACTTTTTTAACTTCCCTTCAACCAAGCCAAAGGTAGGAGCGATATATGGAGACTCTTTTGTCACAATTTTACAAAGGATTCATGCCAACTGCTAAGTTTCGGAGGGGTCAGAATCTATGGTTGTTGAAAACCAGTGCAAATTGTCTATTGCCTTCATTGTAGGACAGATCATTAGCAGTTCCATGATAACGCGATATCTCTTTTACATTAGATTTTTCTCATCAAAGCCAGATTACAAAGTTTGAAATGCCAGTTATACAAAACTTAGGTGGCCTAATATAAATGGTGAAGTGATGCTGAGAAGGCGGCAAAATATTAGATGTTCCTTCATGCTAATATAAAGTCGATTTCTAAGATGAATAAAATAGCGAATTTATTGATATAAACATCTAAAACAAATAGAATAAATAGCATGGAAATTACCTTATAGTGACAAACCTTCTTCACACTGATATCTATGCAACAACAACAACTTTCTTTTCGTTGTATAGGCTGATTGTCAACGCTGTGTCGGACATAGCTCGCACGTGACATGTGTTCGATTCATGAACGATGACAGCAGAATGATCTCTGTTGGAGGCAAAGACTGTTCTGTGATGCAGTGGAGAATATCCTGAAGACGTCAAAGTTTGTTTAGTTCCAAGTCACTAAGTGAACTCACCCGTGCATTAGTTCTCTTCTATAGAGTAGGCCAGTCCAACATGGAGTGGCGATAAAGACACCAAGCACGCTCGCAGGATAGAAAAAGGGTTGTTTACATTTTGCAGTCGTAGCATCATCATAGAGTTTCAACTTAGATCTTTGTAGATGTTAATTTTGTAAAATGATGTCTTGAAACTCTTAGGCCTCTGTACAGGTCATCACGCGCACTTTTGCCTCTCATCAGTGTTCTTGACCGTCATGCCATTCCAATCCCTTTTGATACAACTCAAGTCATGAAACCACTTATTGACCAAGAAATGCTTCTGAAAGTTCATATAAATATCGATAAACTGAAGGACAGTTTGACTGCTGTAACAAGCTTCTGGCAATGGTAGGATATTGGAATAGATAGTATAAGTAAGCTAAAGGGTATAAGTGGATCCTTAATGATGAATATTTAATTATTTTTCTGAAGATCAACAATTTTGATTCTCAAGGCTGATAACCGTACCTCAAAGGCAATAATGGCTTTGCAAAACGATTAGAATGGAGTGTCTTGTAAGCAAACTTTAATGTTATTTTGTAGGTACGTAGATGCATGAAAATTTAAGTGAGATAAATGGCAGTGTTCTAGTGTTTTGGTCAGCATTTTTTCTAGTTTATTGTTAAAGGAGGTTACAAAATGAAAATTGTGTGCCCTTTTATGCCGTTCCGGTTATAAAATGACTGTAAACCGATTTAAGCGATTGATGATAAACAAACACATAGAGGGGAATAAGAGTACTGGAGCCCATGAACTGTTACGTAATTATTTGATTATAAAGATAACATATGTTGTGTTGATCAGTGAAAATTGAGAATGCATCCTATACACCTGTCCATTTATACGTCATTATTTTTGTAAACAGGGCAAGCTCTAAGCAACAGTGAGTTTTGGAGTGATTCATCTGAAGGGAGAGCATCATTTTTAACTCAAATGTGCCGTAGCAAGATATTTTTACTTTCAACTGAATTGTTGACCCCAAATGTGCAGCTTGAGTTCATTTTCAAGAACTTTAATGGGATTCACGCCTGTATGTACTTTGTGTATCGAGCCATAGCAATGAAGTTTCTGTCACCCGTTCCTTTGGGAAAAGTAGCCTTCAATCTCTCAATGAGTAGTCAGTCATTTGTAGCGGCTGGCTATTTTCGTCTTCGGTGGCCAAGTTTATCAAGGCTTCTTTGTCGCGTTCTACTATTTCGCCACAAATGCCAACTTGGTGACTAAAAAGATGTGAGTACGTTTTTCTCGGTTTCAACTTATCACTGGCTAACATGGCTCTTCTTTTTTCTTTGCTACTTTGTAAGGTGCCTGCAACCTACCTATTGCTCGTTCTAGTGGTTTAGAAACACTATATATTCAAATTAGCATCACAACCCAAGTCAGTTCTGAATATTAAAATGAATTGCGACTAGTCAATTGCAAAAAGTAAAATATTAAAAGTATTCAAAATTCAATAAGAAGCAAATGGAACTTCCCCATGGACAAGGTAGGCAGATAAATTAAATATCCACAACAATTTTACCCCGCATGAGCGCGTGTTCCACTATATGAGTGTGTGAGTGAGCGTAAACCGATGTGCCTATTGGTTCATTGCGATGATCTGACTTGAAAAGCAAAGCCTTTTTCCCCAAAAACTTTGAGCTCAACGTGTTTATGTTTCTATTTTGCATCGAAATTGCTCCTTTTCTGCAATTTATGAAGCTGAAGGTGTTATACTTCTGACCATATAGTTTCTATTATTATTTTGCCTCTCCTTGTCTTCATTACGAAAGGGAATAGCATTTTCCCATCGCCTCCAACAATGTTGAAGCTTGTAGGCTTCATTTGAAAGCCAATTTTGTGTATATAAAGTCCCTGAAAATGGAATACCGCAAGAAATCAAGAAACTAGTCTACATTTGAATCCTAACAATATTGCCCAGACCCAATAATTTTGTTTACGTTGCATCGTTTTGCATTCACTATTTAATACGTTCAAACTCTCCTTTTTATGGACACCTCATTCAACTTTTAGAGCATGATTAAAAAATTTGCATTTATTCTTCCAAACAGCTTTCAATAAAGAGAAGATTCGTTTGAATGTAGTCAAAAAAACAAGCATTCTTAAAAGGCCGATTTATAATAGGGCTATGATTTATAAGGCTAATCATAACAGTACAATCAAAGATAAATAAATTAAGGATCAACAACGTAGATTAAAATTCAACAACATAGATATCAAACGAGACAGTTAGAGGCTGTAGGTTTTGCGTGCTGCTTTTCTCTTTGTCAAAACCTCATGTAACACTTCAGCAACTGTCTTCCGTTGTCGTCCAAAAACTACGCGCTTCTGTTGTAATTTTGAGACGCCCTTAGGTCCCTCTGTTTCTTTTCTAGGGAACAAATAAGGCTTTCTTTCTTACCAATCGTTTGGACAGTTCTATCATTGTTAGCCTCGTTGAATTCACTTCTTGGCCATTTTGTCCGTGTAACATCCTTCGTTTCAGCTCATGAGAACTTCCTGGCTCTGTTTTTGATTTATCATTAGTCGAACCGCATATGATTGCCTTCTTGAAATCTCCGCAAAGTCATCATCGTCTTTTTTCAAGTCAGCCCGGATCTTTGCATCTAGTTCGTTTAATTCAATATCATCATCTTCATTTGCCCCCTCACTTTTAGCATGTTTGCTGGCACCTGTGTGAAGCTCTTCATCTCCTTTTCTCCGGTCTTTCTCGCTGCTTTCTCTACTCTGTTGCTTGACTCTCCGTCTTTCTGCTGGTCTTCGTTCTTTTTCAATAGTGCATCCTGATTTTTCTTCCATTCCAACCAGCCAAGTAGGAATTGCAAGTATCTTTGTCTTCATTTCCTTCTTGACAACTTTTCATGAATTCAGAGGCACTGCTGTCTTCTTGGCCATTTTCCTTTCCATCAGTATCTAGTTTTGTATCATCAATGTTTCGTGTAAGCCGAGCCCCTTCGCCTTCCGCTTGCTTCTCTTTCATGAGATTGTAGAAGGAATCACATACCTCGATGCTCTCTGTTCCGTCTTCACAGGCCTTTTTAAACTCATCCACTTCTTCACTGCTTTCAAAATCAACTTTGTCGCTCTCTTTTTCTTCTGGGTTAATCGCTTCGTTTCGAGCGAAGATGGTTGTTTTCCTCATTTTTCTCTCGAATGAGACTAAAAAACGAGTCACATACATCCTTGCTCTCTCTTCCTCCTTGCAAGCCTTTTTGAAGGCTTCCATCTCCGTGTCAGACTCAATATTATTGGTACTTTGTCTTTTGAACGAGGGTGAGATTTGTCTGAAGGAATTTGCTCTAGTGCTCTTTGCTGAGCTTGTTTCCATTCTAGCCATTTGTTGTAGGAGTCACAAGTTGCCTTGTCTTCGTTCCCATTGTCACACTCTGTCTTGAAGTCGTCTTCATCAGATTGCTTGTGACCATTTTCTGTGCCAGATTCTCTCTTTGTGCGCGAATTTGAGTTGTCGGAAGAGGACTTTTCAAGTGCACTCTGGTGAGCTTGTTTCCATTCTAGCCATTTGTTGTAGGAGTCACAAGTTGCCTTGTCTTCGTTCCCATTGTCACACTCTGTCTTGAAGTCGTCTTCATCAGATTGCTTGTGACCATTTTCTGTGCCAGCTTCTCTCTTTTGCGCGAATTTGAGTTGTCGGAAGAGGACTTTTCAAGTGCACTCTGGTGAGCTTGTTTCCATTCTAGCCATTTGTTAGGAGTCACAAGTTGCCTTGTCTTCGTTCCCATTGTCACACTCTGTCTTGAAGTCGTCTTCATCAGATTGCTGTGACCATTTTCTGTGCCAGATTCTCTCTTTGTACGCGAATTTGAGTTGTCGGAAGAGGACTTTTCAAGTGCACTCTGGTGAGCTTGTTTCCATTCTAGCCATTTGTTGTAGGAGTCACAAGTTGCCTTGTCTTCGTTCCCATTGTCACACTCTGTCTTGAAGTCGTCTTCATCAGATTGCTTGTGACCATTTTCTGTGCCAGATTCTCTCTTTTGCGCGAATTTGAGTGTCGGAAGAGGACTTTTCAAGTGCACTCTGGTGAGCTTGTTTCCATTCTAGCCATTTGTTGTAGGAGTCACAAGTTGCCTTGTCTTCGTTCCCATTGTCACACTCTGTCTTGAAGTCGTCTTCATCAGATGATTGCTTGTGACCATTTTCTGTGCCAGATTCTCTCTTTGTGCGCGAATTTGAGCTGTCGGAAGAGGACTTTTCAAGTGCACTCTGGTGAGCTTGTTTCCATTCTAGCCATTTGTTGTAGGAGTCACAAGTTGCCTTGTCTTCGTTCCCATTGTCACACTCTGTCTTGAAGTCGTCTTCATCTGATTGCTGTGACCATTTTCTGTGCCAGCTTGTCTCTTGGTGCGAGGGTTAGAGCTTTTCAAGTGGAAAAGCCCTTCAGCTAGCTTTTGCTTGAGCTTTATCAGGTTGTTGTCCCTTGAGATCTTGTCAAGTATTGCTGTTGCCATTGCTGCAATGTTCTTACCTCTTTTTGAATGTTTGTCGGTCCAACTTCTTTTACAGAGTTCTGCTTTTGAATATCGCCATCTCCAATTGGATCTGTTTTAGGAATGTAGATGCGATTTGTTTAAAGGTGCATTTGAATATAATTTTTTACTGAGTTTATTAAAACTATTAATTATTTCCCTTCTTTGATGAAAATTGCCAAAGTTGTTGGTTGACAAGTAACGAACAGATGTAGTACAAGAAATACCTGCAGAAGGTAGATTGCTTGGCTTTGAAAGGTCAGCGTCATTGTAGATAGGAGTTGTCTGAAGGGTCGGAGCATCGGCCTGTAACATGTAAAATGAATTACACTTTCCTATAAACTTTGAAAATGCAAAATCCAATTTAAGGTCGGAATAAAAGCAGTTCGGCGAAACATTTTACGAGATTGTCATCCAAATTTGAAGCCATTAGGCTTGGGTCTATTCATAAAGTTGACTTTAAGTTTGCGAAAAGTAGACTTCAAGTTTATTCTTACAGTTGAATTTAAGTTTACGAATAGTAGACGACTTACCGGAATCGGTTTTGCGAACGTGTCCGTCGCCTCCATCCGGTCCTGCTCCAAACAGGCAGAAATAGAAAACCAAAGTTATTACGATCATGATTATCGTAAGAACTTCACTTGGAATATCACAGAAAGTTACACTTTCAAAACACTAGCAAAATATGGGCATCCGCTGGTGTCAACAAATAAAAATTTGTGGCGTTGATTGCATATGCAACTGCATAAATGGCGGACCCACTGATAATCTTACGTCACATAGAAGAAGGCATATTTGGGCGTCACTTGATCTTCCTGCAGCCCCATGATTGGTTGCCCGATTGACCAATCAGAAGGGCTGGTGAAAGTAAAGTTATCTTTAGCGAAGAAAACGTGCACGAGTTTATGTTTAAGGTTAAATATTAAAAGAATGGTCCTTTACTCTTTGATGTTTTCAACTGCTCTTGTATTATCTCTGCAATTTAAGGAACGTGCTAAGAGTCTAATATTTGCAGTATTTCGTGTTCTCGTAAACTCATTGCTCCCTTATGATAACTAAATATTTTCGTAGATGGTAAATATCTGGCAGTTGGATCACACGACAACTTCATTTACGTTTACAATGTTTCTGATGACGGCAGGACGTACAAAAAGAGCGGAAAGTTGAGTGTAAGTGGAAATTTTATACAATCGCAACTCCTTCCTTTTTAAAGAGATTGAGATGAGATAAGAAGGTCAATACACATCAAAATAAAAGTTGGTTGTAAAGCTGGAATACGTCATACCATAGCTCTTTGTGCTCTTTTTATTAGAAATCGATCGGTGTTTTGGTTTGGAAGGCTTTCTGTTGGCATCTAGGATTTTCAAGTAGATTATTGTTTTATGTTCATTCTGAGGGGAGGATTGCTGCTCAGTTTTTTTCGTCTCCTCAGTGAAGAAATTGCTCAGCCGTTTGTCACAGAACACCCAGTGGCTGCTAGTAATGAGATTGAATTTTCAAAAGAGACGTTTCTTCTGATTCTAAAGCCATTCCCAACCGTCATGTTTTGCATTTGGTTGTCTGAAATTAATCACTTGATGAAGTTGCATCCTCTTTCTAAGAATATCACAGGCCTTATCAAGGAAACCTTAGTGTTGGTGGGCAAAGGCTTTGTTATTGATGTTTTCTTCAACTACATTTTGGTCTGTTCAGGGTCACTCAAGTTTTGTCACTCACTTGGACTGGTCTAAAGACAGCCAGTACATGCAGAGCAATTCTGGAGACTACGAAATTCTCTACTGTGAGTATGTGACACTGCTTCAGAGTGACGTTATCCAACCTTTCTCCTACATTTCAATGATTTAATCATTGTGGAAAAAGAGCTCCTACCTGGTCTCATTATTGTGCAGAATGATCTAGAACTAGAGTGCAAATGATCTCTCTCCCGTCGGTCTTTGTTCGTAGATTTCGTTTCAGCTCTAGATTCGAACTAAAGTTAGCGGGATGTCACCTTGTTTGGTATGTTTCTTTAGGGCACGCTCCTTCATGTCGGCAGATTGTTTCTGCTGCGTCGATGAAGGACACAGAATGGGAGACATGGACTTGTGTACTTGGGTTTCCAGTAATAGGTAAGAAGCTTGTTTCTCCTCATTAGTAATTGGCAATATATGTACCATTTAATCAATTAGGGTTTAGAAGAATTTAGAAATGCAGCTCAAACAAAGCATTTTAACAAGGAATATGCTATCAGTATACATTAAAATCACTGATTGAACGATGGAAAAATGGTGATTCAGGATTGCATGTTATGATGTCATTTAAGGTTACGGTAAACGTTTTCAACACGAAAATTGAATTTTCCTTCCTAAAGGCCAAACTGTTGAAGGAATCTGGGTAAACTATGTATCATTCGATGCACAAGATTATGGTGTATCTAGCCAGATCAAAATTATTGGCAAATAATGTTAAATGTTATTTCCATGCGAATTTATTGCTCAAAAAGTGTACCACCTTCAAAAGCTTTTTTGTACCCTTGCGTTTGAGGTAATCAAATCTGACTTATACGAGCAGGAAGTGGTGATTCTAAGCTACCAAGGTGTCTCAGTTTTTTAAATTTCTCCTCTTCTTGAAACTATACCCTGTCAAAAATTGGCAAAAATTATTCCACCCTCCCGCAGCTGTATTGGGTATTAAAGACGGACCAGAGCAAAGAAAAAATTTAAACACCATTTTTTTGCCAACATCTGCCCTGGCCGTGTGCAAATTTTCGAGCCATTCGATTGGTTCCTTGGGTACAATATAGCTTTTTCGTACATGTATGTAAAGGAATTTTGAGTCGGGAAAACGGATTTTACTGATCGCACTTGCAAGATACACATCGGGATCATGTTACCAACAATGTAATCCGGGTCAAGTAGTTTAGGCTTTAAGATCAATTAGCGTCTTTAAATAAGCACAACAACCCATGGATGTGCAATACTCTCACACAAACCACAAGGAAGCAGAACAAGATAATCGGCTTAACAGGTCGAGGGATTTGAAAACCGCTGCTAGAAACTTTGATAAGGAAATTATGGAAACCTTCGTTTATACGGGATTTTCTCCATTTTCAAAACTTCTTCTAGCTTTAAACATGGTATCATTATGTACCTTATTAATTCAGCTATCAGAATGTGAAGTAATCGAAAAATGGATGTTTTCGTCCAGAAAACGTTTACCGTAACCTTAACGTATGAAGAACCCTAGTTTTCTTACCTTGCATCAAAATTTAATTTTGTTAACATGCCTTTGCTACATAGCCCTTTTTACTTAAGACTATAGCATAATTTTCTCCCCAACGCTTTTAATGTATACTGAAGTGCTCTTTACTGTTACACTGAAGGTCGCCCGTGATTCAAAAAGGGACTGATTTTCTGGACAAAAAATGCTTCTTTTTTTCTCAATATGATGAAGCTCTCATTTTTGCTGTCTTTTTACTGATCTTCAAACTCAAATGTTTCGCACTTTGTTGATAACGGTGTCTTTAAAAGGAATCTGGCCGGAGGGTGCTGATGGGACGGACATCAACGCTTGTTGCCGATCAAACAACCAGGAATATGTCGTTACTGGAGATGACTTTGGACAAGTGAACTTCTTCAACTTCCCTTCAACCAAGCCAAAGGTAGGAGCGTGATATGAAGACTCTTTTGCCACAATTTTACAAAGGATTCATGCCAACTGCTAAGTTTCGGAGGGGTCAGAATCTATGGTTGTTGAAAATAGTGCGAATTATTTATTGCATTTCATTGTAGTACTGATCATGTAGCGAGTTCCATGATAACGCGATTGCACATTTACATTATATTTGTCTCATATAAGCCTGACTTACAAAGTCTGAAATTCCAATAATACGGAACTTTGGTGTCCTAAAATAAATGGTGAATGGATATTGCGAAGGCGGCACAATATTAGATGATCCATCATTCAAATACTCGGAAACCGATTCCTATGAAGAATGAAATAGCGAATTTATTTCATATAAAACAAATAAAATATTAAAATAAACTAGCATGGAAGTTACCTTATAGTGACGAACCTTCTTCACACTGATATCTATGCATCAACAACAACTTTCTTTTCGTCGTGTAGGCTGATTGTCAACGCTGTGTCGGACATAGCTCGCACGTGACATGTGTTCGATTCATGAACGATGACAGCAGAATGATCTCTGTTGGAGGCAAAGACTGTTCTGTGATGCAGTGGAGAATATCCTGAAGACGTCGATGTTTTCTTTAAGTCACCAAGTGAACTCACCCGTGCATTAGTTCTCTTCTATAGAGTAGGCCAGTCCAACATGGAGTGGCGATAAAGACACCAAGCACGTTCACAGGATAGAAAAAGGCTTGTTTACATTTTGTAGTCGTAGCATCATCATAGAGTTTCAACTTAGATCTTTGTAGATGTTAATTGTGTAAAATGATGTTTTGAAACCTTAGGCCTCTGTACAGGCCATCACGCGCACTTTGGTCTCTCATCGGTGTTCTTGACCGCCATGCCATTCCAATTTATTTTGATACAACTCAAGCCATGAAACCACTTATTGACCAAGAAATGCTTCTGAAAGTTCATATAAATATCGATAAACTGAAGGACAGTTTGACTGCTCTTAAAAGTTTACTGGCATTGGTAGGATATTGGGATGGATAGAATAAGTAGGCTAAAGGATATAAGTGGATCCTTGATGGTGAGGATTTAATTATTTTTCTGAACATCCACAATTTTTATTCTCAAGGCTGCTAATTGTACCTCATCGGCAATAATGGTTTTGCAAAACGATTAGAATGGAGTGTCTTTTAAGCCAATTTTAATGTTTTTTGTAGGTACGTAGATGCATGAAAATTTAAGTGAGATAAATGGCAGTGTTCTAGTGTTTTGGTCAGCATTTTTTCTAGTTTATTGTTAAAGAAGGTTACAAAATGAAAATTGTGTGCCCTTTTATGCCGTTCCACTATGAAAGCCGTGGGTGAAGTCAAAGAGGTTTGAATGCGGAATGGCTGTTTTGAAATACTTTAAACCGGCTATTAAATGACTGTAAACCGATTTAAGCGATTGATGATAAACAAACACATCGTAGCATTACCAAAAAGGAATAGCATGCAGTACTAAGCCTATTTCAAATGACTGAATTTTCCCATCGCTCCAACAGTTTTGAAGCTTGTGCGCTTTTTTTAAAAGCCAGTTTTGTGAATATAAAGTCCCTGAAAATGGAACACCGCAAAAAATCAAGAAACTAGTGTACATTTAAATCCTAACAATATTGCCCAGTAGCAATCATTTTGTTTACGTTGCATCGTTTTGCATTCTCTAATTAATACGTTCAAACTCTCCTTTTTATGGACACCTCATTCAACTTTTAGAGCATGATTGAAAAATTTGCATTAATTCTTCCAAACAGCTTTCAATGAATATTAGTATCGTTAGAATGTCGTTAAAAAACAAGCATTCTTAAAGGGTTGATTTATTTCTAATGATATAAGTACAATCAAATATAAATAAAGTTAAGGATCAACAACGTAGATTAAAATATATTTCCAAACAAGACAGTTAGAGCCTGTCTGTTCCTTTCTTAACAGAATTATCCTTGTTTGCTGCTTTTCTCTGTGCCAAAACCTCATGTAACACTTCAGCAACTGTCCTCCGTTGTCGTCCAGAAACTACGCGCTTCTGTTGTAATTTTGAGACGCCCTGAAGTCCCTCTGCTTCTTTTCTGGCCAAAACATAAGGCTTTCTTTCCTCACCATACTTTTCGACAGTTCTATCATTGTTAGCCTCGTCGAATTCACTCTCTTGGCCATTTTGTCCATGTAACATCCTTCGTTTCAGCTCATGAGAACTTCCTGGCTCTGTTTTTGATTTATCATTAGTCGAACCTTCATATGATTGCCTTCTTGAAATCTTCGCAAAGTCATCGTCGTCTTTTTTCAAGTCAGCCAAGATCTTTGCATCTAGTTCGTTTAATTCAATATCATCATCTTCATTTGCCCCTTCACTTTTAGCATGTTTGCTGGCACCTGTGTGAAGCTCTTCATCTCCTTTTCTCTCGGTCTTTCTCGCTGCTTTCTCTACTCTGTTGCTTGACTCTCCGTCTTTCTGCTGGTCTTCGTCTTTTTCAATAGTGCATCCTGATTTTTCTTCCATTCCAACCAGCTCAAGTAGGAATTGCAAGTATCTTTGTCTTCATTTCCTTCTTGACAACTTTTCATGAATTCAGAGGCACTGCTGTCTTGTTGGCCATTTTCCTTTCCATCAGTATCTACTTTTGTGTCATCAATGTTTCGTGTAAGCCGAGCCCCTTTGCCTTCCGCTTGCTTCTCTTTCATGAGATTGTAGAAGGAATCACATACCTCGATGCTCTCTGTTCCGTCTTCACAGGCCTTTTTAAACTCATCCACTTCTTCACTGCTTTCAAAATCAACTTTGTCGCTCTCTTTTTCTTCTGGGTTAAATCGCTTCGTTTCGAGCGAAGATGGTTGTTCTCCTCATTTTTCTCTCGAATGAGACTAAAAAACGAGTCACATACATCCTTGCTCTCTCTTCCCTCTTCGCAAGCCTTTTTGAAGGCTTCCATCTCCGTGTCAGACTCAATATTATTGGTACTTTGTCTTTTAGAACGAGGGTGAGATTTGTCTGAAGGAATTTGCTCTAGTGCTCTTTGCTGAGCTTGTTTCCATTCTAGCCATTTGTTGTAGGAGTCACAAGTTGCCTTGTCTTCGTTCCCATTGTCACACTCTGTCTTGAAGTCGTCTTCATCTGATTGCTGCTTACCATTTTCTGTGCCAGCTTCTCTCTTTGTACGCGAATTTGAGTTGTCGGAAGAGGACTTTTCAAGTGCACTCTGTTGAGCTTGTTTCCATTCTAGCCATTTGTTGTAGGAGTCACAAGTTGCCTTGTCTTCGTTCCCATTGTCACACTCTGTCTTGAAGTCGTCTTCATCTGATTGCTGCTTACCATTTTCTGTGCCAGATTCTCTCTTTGTGCGTGAATTTGAGTTGTCTGAAGAGGACTTTTCAAGTGCACTCTGGTGAGCTTGTTTCCATTCTAGCCATTTGTTGTAGGAGTCACAAGTTGCCTTGTCTTCGTTCCCATTGTCACACTCTGTCTTGAAGTCGTCTTCATCTGATTGCTGATGACCATTTTCTGTGCCAGATTCTCTCTTTGTGCGTGAATTTGAGTTGTCTGAAGAGGACTTTTCAAATGTACTCTGGTGAGCTTGTTTCCATTCTAGCCATTTGTTGTAGGAGTCACAAGTTGCCTTGTCTTCGTTCCCATTGTCACACTCTGTCTTGAAGTCGTCTTCATCTGATTGCTGTGACCATTTTCTGTGCCAGCTTCTCTCTTTGTACGCGAATTTGAGTTGTCGGAAGAGGACTTTTCAAGTGCACTCTGGTGAGCTTGTTTCCATTCTAGCCATTTGTTGTAGGAGTCACAAGTTGCCTTGTCTTCGTTCCCATTGTCACACTCTGTCTTGAAGTCGTCTTCATCTGATTGCTGATGACCATTTTCTGTGCCAGATTCTCTCTTTGTGCGTGAATTTGAGTTGTCTGAAGAGGACTTTTCAAGTGCACTCTGGTGAGCTTGTTTCCATTCTAGCCATTTGTTGTAGGAGTCACAAGTTGCCTTGTCTTCGTTCCCATTGTCACACTCTGTCTTGAAGTCGTCTTCATCTGATTGCTGATGACCATTTTCTGTGCCAGCTTCTCTCTTTGTACGCGAATTTGAGTTGTCGGAAGAGGACTTTTCAAGTGCACTCTGGTGAGCTTGTTTCCATTCTAGCCATTTGTTGTAGGAGTCACAAGTTGCCTTGTCTTCGTTCCCATTGTCACACTCTGTCTTGAAGTCGTTTTCATCAGATTGCTTGTGACCATTTTCTGTGCCAGCTTCTCTCTTTGTACGCGAATTTGAGTTGTCGGAAGAGGACTTTTCAAGTGCACTCTGGTGAGCTTGTTTCCATTCTAGCCATTTGTTGTAGGAGTCACAAGTTGCCTTGTCTTCGTTCCCGTTGTCACACTCTGTCTTGAAGTCGTCTTCATCTGATTGCTGGTGACCATTTTCTGTGCCAGATTCTCTCTTTGTGCGTGAATTTGAGTTGTCCGAAGAGGACTTTTCAAGTGCATTCTGTTGAGCTTGTTTCCATTCTAGCCATTTGTTGTAGGAGTCACAAGTTGCCTTGTCTTCGTTCCCATTGTCACACTCTGTCTTGAAGTCTTTTTCATCTGATTGCTGGTGACCATTTTCTGTGCCAGCTTGTCTCTTGGTGCGAGGGTTAGAACTTTTCAAGTGGAAAAGCCCTTCAGCTAGCTTTTGCTTGAGCTTTATCAGGTTGTTGTCCCTTGAGATCTTGTCAAGTATTGCTGTTGCCATCTGCTGCAATGTTCTTACCTCTTTTTGAATGTTTGTCGGTCCAACTTCTTTTAAAGAGTTCTGCTTTTGAATAACGCTATCTCCAGTTTGATCTGTTTTAGGAATGTAGATGAGATTTGTTTAAAGGTGCACTAAAATATAATTTCTTTTACTGAGTTTATTAAAACCATTAATTATTTCCCTTCTTTGATGAAAATTGTCAAAAGTTGTTGGTTGACAAGTAACGAACAGATGTAGTACAAGAAATACCTGCAGAAGGTAGATTGCTTGGCTTTGAAAGGTCAGCGTCATTGTAGATAGGAGTTGTCTGAAGGGTCGGAGCATCGGCCTGTAACATGTAAAATGAATTACACTTTCCTATAAACTTTGAAAGTGCAAAATCCAATTTAAGGTCGGAATAATAGCAGTTCGGCGAAACATTTTACGAGATTGTCATCCAAATTTGAAGCCATTAGGTTTGGGTCTATTCATAAGGTTGACTTTAAGTTTGCGAAAAGTAGACTTCAAGTTTATTCTTACAGTTGAATTTAAGTTTACGAATAGTAGACGACTTACCGGAATCGGTTTTGCCAACGTGGTCCGTCCGCCTCCATCCGGTCCTGCTCCAAACAGGCAGAAATAGAAAACCAAAGTTATTACGATCATGATTATCGTAAGAACTTCACTTGGAATATCGCAGAAAGTTACACTTTCAAAACACTAGCAAAATATGGGCATCTGCTGCTGTCAACAAATAAAAATTTGTGGCGTTGATTGCATATGCAACTGCATAAATGGCGGGACCCACTAATAATCTTACGTCACATAGAAGAAGGCATATTTGGGGTCACTTGATCTTCCTGCAGCCCCATGATTGGTTGCCCGATCGACCAATCAGAAGGGCTGGTGAAAGTAAAGTTATCTTTAGCGAAGAAAATGCACGAGCTTATGTATAAGGTTAAATATTAAAGAATGGTCCTTTACTCTTTGATGTTTTCAACTGCTCTTGTATTATCGCTGCAATTTAAGGAACGTGCTAAGAGTCTAATATTTGCAGTATTTCGTGTTCTCGTAAACTCATTGCTCCCTTATGATAACTAAATATTTTCGTAGATGGTAAATATCTGGCAGTTGGATCACACGACAACTTCATTTACGTTTACAATGTTTCTGATGACGGCAGGACGTACAAAAAGAGCGGAAAGTTGAGTGTAAGTAGAAATTTTATACAATCGCAACTCCTTCCTTTTTAAAGAGATTGAGATGAGATAAGAAGGTCAATACACATCAAAATAAAAGTTGGTTGTAAAGCTGGAATACGTCATACCATAGCTCTTTGTGCTCTTTTTATTAGAAATCGATCGGTGTTTTGGTTTGGAAGGCTTTCTGTTGGCATCTAGGACTTTCAAGTAGATTATTGTTTTATGTTCATTCTGAGGGGAGGATTGCTGCTCAGTTTTTTTATCGTCTCCTCAGTGAAGAAATTGCTCAGCCGTTTGTCACAGAACACCCAGTGGCTGCTAGTAATGAGATTGAATTTTCAAAAGAGACGTTTCTTCTGATTCTAAAGCCATTCCCAACCGTCATGTTTTGCATTTGGTTGTCTGAAATTAATCACTTGATGAAGTTGCATCCTCTTTCTAAGAATATCACAGGCCTTATCAAGGAAACCTTAGTGTTGGTGGGCAAAGGCTTTGTTATTGATGTTTTCTTCACTACATTTTGGTCTGTTCAGGGTCACTCAAGTTTTGTCACTCATTGGACTGGTCTAAAGACAGCCAGTACATGCAGAGCAATTCTGGAGACTACGAAATTCTCTACTGTGAGTATGTGACACTGCTTCAGAGTGACGTTATCCAACCTTTCTCCTACATTTCAATGATTTAATCATTGTGGAAAAAGAGCTCCTACCTGGTCTCATTATTGTGCAGAATGATCTAGAACTAGAGTGCAAATGATATGTAAGTTTGATTGTGCAATGGACTGATGCAAGTCGGTTCTAACTTTTGCTTTGCAAATCAGACTCTCATCCGTTGGTCTGTGTTCGTAGAATTCGTTTCGGCTTCTAGATTCGAACTAAAGTTAGCGGGATGTCACCTTGTTTGGTATGTTTCTTTAGGGCACGCTCCTTCATGTCGGCAGATTGTTTCTGCTGCGTCGATGAAGGACACAGAATGGGAGACATGGACTTGTGTACTTGGGTTTCCAGTAATAGGTAAGAAGCTTGTTTCTCCTCATTAGTAATTGGCAATATATGTACCATTTAATCAATTAGGGTTTAGAAGAATTTAGAAATGCAGCTCAACAAAGGCATTTTAACAAGGAATATGCTATCAGTATACATTAAAATCACTGATTGAACGATGGAAAATGGTGATTCAGGATTGCATGTTATGATGTCATTTAAGGTTACGGTAAACGTTTTCAACACGAAAATTGGTTTTTCCTTCCTAAAGGCCAAACTGTTGAAGGAATCTGGGTAAACTATGTATCATTCGATGCACAAGATTATGGTGTATCTAGCCAGATCAAAATTATTGGCAAATAATGTTAAATGTTATTTTCCATGCGAATTTATTGCTCAAAAAGTGTACCACCTTCAAAAGCTTTTTTGTACCCTTGCGTTTGAGGTAACCAAATCTGACTTATACGAGCAGGAAGTGCGGATTCTAAGCTACCTGATTTTTTAAATTTCTCCTCTTCTTGAAACTATACCCTGTCAAAAATTGGCAAAAATTTTCCACCCTCCCGCAGCTGTATTAGGGTATTAAAGACGGACCAGAGCAAAGAAAAAAAATTTAACATTTTGTTTGCCCAACATCTGCCCTGGCCGTGTGCAAATTTTCGAGCCATTCGATTGGTTCCTTGGGTACAATATAGCTTTTTCGTACCTGTATGTAAAGGAATTTTGAGTCCGGAGAAAACGGGATTTTACTGATCGCACTTGCAAGATACACATCGGGATCATGTTACCAACAATGTAATCCGGGTCAAGTAGTTTAGGCTTTAAGATCAATTAGCGTCTTTAAATAAGCACAACAACCCATGGATGTGCAATACTCTCACACAAACCACAAGGAAGCAGAACAAGGATAATCGGCTTAACAGGTAGAGGGATTTGAAAACCGCTGCTAGAAACTTTGATAAGGAAATTATGGAAACCTTCGTTTAAACGGGATTTTCTCAATTTTCAAAACTCCTTCTAGCTTTAAACATGGTATCATTATGTACCTTATTAATTCAGCTATCAGAATGTTAAGTAATCGAAAAATGGATGCTTTCGTCCTGAAAACATTTATCGTAACCTTAACGTATGAAGAACCCTAATTTTCTTACCTTGCATCAAAATTTAATTTTGTTAACATGCCTTTGCTGCATAGCCCTTTTTACTTAAGACTTTAGCATGAATTTTCTCCCCAACGCTTTTAATGTATATACTGAAGTGCTCTTTACTGTTACACTGAAGGTCGCCCGTGATTCAAAAAGGGACTGATTTTCTGGACAAAAAATGCTCTTTTTTTTTCTCAATATGATGAAGCTCTCATTTTTGCTGTCTTTTTACTGATCTTCAAACTCAAATGTTTCGCACTTTGTTGATAACGGTGTCTTTAAAAGGAATCTGGCCGGAGGGTGCTGATGGGACGGACATCAACGCTTGTTGCCGATCAAACAACCAGGAATATGTCGTTACTGGAGATGACTTTGGACAAGTGAACTTCTTCAACTTCCCTTCAACCAAGCCAAAGGTAGGAGCGTGATATGAAGACTCTTTTGCCACAATTTTACAAAGGATTCATGCCAACTGCTAAGTTTCGGAGGGGTCAGAATCTATGGTTGTTGAAAATAGTGCGAATTATTTATTGCATTTCATTGTAGTACTGATCATGTAGCGAGTTCCATGATAACGCGATTGCACATTTACATTATATTTGTCTCATATAAGCCTGACTTACAAAGTCTGAAATTCCAATAATACGGAACTTTGGTGTCCTAAAATAAATGGTGAATGGATATTGCGAAGGCGGCACAATATTAGATGATCCATCATTCAAATACTCGGAAACCGATTTCTATGAAGAATGAAATAGCGAATTTATTTCATATAGAGATATAAAACAAATAAAATAAACTAGCATGGAAGTTACCTTATAGTGACGAACCTTCTTCACACTGATATCTATGCAACAACAACAACTTTCTTTTCGTCGTATAGGCTGATTGTCAACGCTGTGTCGGACATAGCTCGCACGTGACATGTGTTCGATTCATGAACGATGACAGCAGAATGATCTCTGTTGGAGGCAAAGACTGTTCTGTGATGCAGTGGAGAATATCCTGAAGACGTCGATGTTTTGTTCCAAGTCACCAAGTGAACTCACCCATGCATTAGTTCTTTTCTATAGAGTAGGCCAGTCCAACATGGAGTGGCGATAAAGACACCAAGCACGCTCACAGGATAGAAAAAGAGTTGTTTACATTTTGTAGTCGTAGCATCATCATAGAGTTTCAACTTAGAACTTTGTAGATGTTAATTTTGTAAAATGATGTTTTGAAACTCTTAGGCCTCTGTACAGGTCATCACGCGCACTTTTGTCTCTCATCGGTGTTCTTGACCGTCATGCCATTCCAATTCATTTTGATACAACTCAAGCCATGAAACCACTTATTGACCAAGAAATGCTTCTGAAAGTTCATACAAAAAACGATAAACTGAAGGACAGTTCGACTGCTCTTAAAAGTTTACTGGCATCGGTAGGATATTGGGATGGATAGAATAAGTAGGCTAAAGGGTATAAGTGGATCCTTAATGATGAAGATTTAATTGTTTTTCTGAAGATCAACAATTTTGATTCTCAAGGCTGATAACTGTACCTCAAAGGCAATAATGGCTTTGCAAAACGATTAGAATGGAGTGTCTTGTAAGCAAATTTTAATGTTATTTTGTAGGTACGTAGATGCATGAAAATTTAAGTGAGATAAATGGCAGTGTTGTAGTGTTTTGGTCAGCATTTTTTCTAGTTTATTGTTAAAGGAGGTTACAAAATGAAAATTGTGTGCCCTTTTATGCCGTTCCACTATGAAAGCCGTGGGTGAAGTCAAAGAGGTTTTAATGCAGAATGGCTGTATTTGAAATACTTTAAACCGGCTATAAAATGACTGTAAACCAATTTAAGCGATTGATGATAAACAAACACATAGAAGGCAATAAGAGTACTGGAGCCCATGAACTGTTACGTAATTATTTGATTATAAAGATAACATATGTTGTGTTGATCAGTAAAAATTGAGAATGCATCCTATACACCTGTCCATTTAAACGTCATTATTTTTGTAAACAGGGCAAGGTCTAAGCAACAGTGAGTTTTGGAGTGATTCATCTGAAGAGAGAGCATCATTTTTAACTGAAATGTGCCGTAGCAAGATATTTTTACTTTCAACTGAATTGTTGACCCCAAATGTGCAGCTTGAGTTCATTTTCAAGAACTTTAATGGGATTCACGCCTGTATGTACTTTGTGTATCGAGCCATAGCAATGAAGTTTCTGTCACCCGTTCCTTTGGGAAAAGTAGCCTTCAATCTCTCAATGAGTAGTCAGTCATTTGTAGCGGCTGGCTATTTTCGACTTCGGTGGCCAAGTTTATCATGAATTCTTTGTCGCGTTCTACTATTTCGCCACAAATGCCAACTTGGTGACTACAAAGAGATGAGTACGTTTTTCTCGGTTTCAACTTATCACTGGCTAACAAGGCTCTGCTTTTTTCTTTGCTACTTTGTAAGGTGCCTGCAACCTACCTATTGCTCGTCCTAGTGGTTTAGAAACACTATATATTCAAAATAGCATCACAACCCAAGTCAGTTCTGAATATTAAAATGAATTGCGACTAGTCAATTGCAAAAAGTAAAATATTAAAAGTATTCAAAATTCAATAAGAAGCAAATGGAACTTCCCCATGGATAAGGTAGGCAGCTACATTAAATATTCACACCGAGTTTACCCCGCATGAGCGCGTGTTCCACTATATGAGTGTGTGAGTGAGCGTCAATAATATGCCTATCGGTTCATTGCGATGATCTGACTTGAAAAGCATAGCCTTTTTCCCCAAAAACTTTGAGCTCAACGTGTTTATGTTTCTATTTTGCATCGAGATTGTTCCTTTTCTGAAATTGATGAAGCTGAAGGTGTTATACTTCCGACCATATAGTTTCTATTATTATTTTGCCTCTCCTTGTCTTCATTACGAAAGGGAATAGCATGCAGTACTAAGCCTATTTTAAATGACTGAATTTTCCCATCGCCTCCAACAATGTTGAAGCTTGTAGGCTTCATTTGAAAGCGAATTTTGTGTATATAAAGTCCTTGAAAATGGAATACCGCAAGAAATCAAGAAACTAGTCTACATTTGAATCCTAACAATATTGCCCAGACCCAATAATTTTGTTTACGTTGCATCGTTTTGCATTCACAATTTAATACGTTCAAACTCTCCTTTTTATGGACACCTCATTCAACTTTTAGAGAATGATTAAAAAATTTGCATTTATTCTTCCAAACAGCTTTCAATAAAGAGAAGATTCGTTTGAATGTAGTCAAAAAAACAAGCATTCTTAAAAGGCCGATTTATAATAGGGCTATGATTTATAAGGCCAATCATAACAGTATAATCAAAGATAAATAAAATTAAGGATCAACAACGTAGATTAAAATTCAACAACATAGATATCAAACGAGACAGTTAGAGGCTGTAGGTTTTGCGTGCTGCCTTTCTCTGTGTCAAAACCTCATGTAACACTTCAGCAACTGTCTTCCGTTGTCGTCCAACAACTACGCGCTTCTGTTGTAATTTTGAGACGCCCTTAGGTCCCTCTGTTTCTTTTCTGGCCAAAACATAAGGCTTTCTTTCCTCGCCAACCGTTTTGACAGTTCTATCATTGTTAGCCTCGTTTAATTCACTTTCTTGGCCATTTTGTCCGTGTAACATCCTTCGTTTCAGCTCATGAGAACTTCCTGGCTCTGTTATTGATTTATCATTAGTCGAACCTTCATATGATTGCCTTCTCGAAACCTCCGCAAAGTCTTCATCGTCTTTTTTCAAGTCAGCCCGGATCTTTGCGTCTAGTTCGTTTAATTCAATATCATCATCTTCATTTGCCCCCTCACTTTTAGCATATTTGCTGGCATTTGTGTGAAGCTCTTCATCTCCTTTTTCTCCGGTCTTTCTCGCTGCTTTCTCTACTCTGTTGCTTGACTCTCCGTCTTTCTGCTGGTCTTCGTTCTTTTTCAATAGTGCATCCTGATTTTTCTTCCATTCCAACCAGCTCAAGTAGGAATTGCAAGTATCTCTGTTTTCATTTCCTTCTTGACAACTTTTCATGAATTCAGAGGCACTGCTGTCTTCTTGGCCATTTTCCTTTCCATCAGTATCTACTTTTGTGTCATCAATGTTTCGTGTCAGCCGAGCCCCTTCGCCTTCCGCTTGCTTCTCTTTCATGAGATTGTAGAAGGAATCACATACCTCGATGCTCTCTGTTCCGTCTTCACAGGCCTTTTTAAACTCATCCACTTCTTCACTGCTTTCAAAATCAACTTTGTCGCTCTCTTTTTCTTCTTGGTTAATATCGCTTCGTTTCGAGCGAAGATGGTTGTTTTCCTCATTTTTCTCTCGAATGAGACTAAAAAACGAGTCACATACATCCTTGCTCTCTCTTCCCTCTTCGCAAGCCTTTTTGAAGGCTTCCATCTCCGTGTCAGACTCAATATTATTGGTACTTTGTCTTTTGGAACGAGGGTGAGATTTGTCGGAAGAGGACTTTTCAAGTGCACTCTGGTGAGCTTGTTTCCATTCTAGCCATTTGTTGTAGGAGTCACAAGTTGCCTTGTCTTCGTTCCCATTGTCACACTCTGTCTTGAAGTCGTCTTCATCTGATTGCTGCTTACCATTTTCTGTGCCAGCTTCTCTCTTTGTACGCGAATTTGAGTTGTCGGAAGAGGACTTTTCAAGTGCACTCTGGTGAGCTTGTTTCCATTCAGCCATTTGTTGTAGGAGTCACAAGTTGCCTTGTCTTCATTCCCATTGTCACACTCTGTCTTGAAGTCGTCTTCATCAGATTGCTTGTGACCATTTTCTGTGCCAGATTCTCTCTTTGTACGCGAATTTGAGTTGTCGGAAGAGGACTTTTCAAGTGCACTCTGGTGAGCTTGTTTCCATTCTAGCCATTTGTTGTAGGAGTCACAAGTTGCCTTGTCTTCGTTCCCATTGTCACACTCTGTCTTGAAGTCGTCTTCATCAGATTGCTTGTGACCATTTTCTGTGCCAGATTCTCTTTTGTGCGCGAATTTGAGTTGTCGGAAGAGGACTTTTCAAGTGCACTCTGGTGAGCTTGTTTCCATTCTAGCCATTTGTTGTAGGAGTCACAAGTTGCCTTGTCTTCGTTCCCATTGTCACACTCTGTCTTGAAGTCGTCTTCATCAGATTGCTTGTGACCATTTTCTGTGCCAGATTCTCTTTTTGTGCGCGAATTTGAGTTGTCGGAAGAGGACTTTTCAAGTGCACTCTGGTGAGCTTGTTTCCATTCTAGCCATTTGTTGTAGGAGTCACAAGTTGCCTTGTCTTCGTTCCCATTGTCACACTCTGTCTTGAAGTTTTTTCATCTGATTGCTGCTGACCATTTTCTGTGCCAGCTTGTCTCTTGGTGCGAGGGTTAGAACTTTTCAAGTGGAAAAGCCCTTCAGCTAGCTTTTGCTTGAGCTTTATCAGGTTGTTGTCCCTTGAGATCTTGTCAAGTATTGCTGTTGCCATCTGCTGCAATGTTCTTACCTCTTCTTGAATGTTTGTCGGTCCAACTTCTTTTACAGAGTTCTGCTTTTGAATATCGCCATCTCCAATTTGATCTGTTTTAGGAATGTAGATGCGATTTGTTTAAAGGTGCATTTGAATATAATTTCTTTTACTGAGTTTATTAAAACTATTAATTATTTCCCTTCTTTGAAAATTGATGAAAGTTGTTGGTTGACAAGTAACGAACAGATATAGTACAAGAAATACCTGCAGAAGGTAGATTGCTTGGCTTTGGAAGGTCAGTCATTGTAGATAGGAGTTGTTTGAAGGGTCGGAGCATCAGCCTGTAACATGTAAAATGAACTACACTTTCCTATAAACTTTGAAAATGCAAAATTCATTTTAAGGTCGGAATAATAGCAGTTCGGCGAAACATTTTACGAGATTGTCATCCAAATTTGAGCCATTAGGCTTGGGTCTATTCATAAAGTTGACTTTAAGTTTGCGAAAAGTAGACTTCAAGTTCATTCTTACAGTTGAATTTAAGTTCACGAATAGTAGCCGACTTACCGGAATCGGTTTTGCGAACGTAGTCCGTCCGCCTCCATCCGGTCCTGCTCCAAACAGGCAGAAATAGAAAACCAAAGTTATTACGATCATGATTATCGTAAGAACTTCACTTGGAATATCACAGAAAGTTACACTTTCAAAACACTAGCAAAATATGGGCATCCGCTAGTGTCAACAAATAAAAATTTGTGGCGTTGATTGCATATGCAACTGCATAAATGGCGCGACCCACTCATAATCTTACGTCACATAGAAGAAGGCATATTTGGGCGCCACTTGAACTTCCTGCAGCCCCATGATTGGTTGCCCGAATCAGAAGGGCTGGTGAAAGTAAAGTTATCTTTAGCGAAGAAAACATGCACGAGCTTATGTTTAAGATTAAATATTAAAAGAATGGTCCTTTACTCTTTGATGTTTTCAACTTCTCTTGCATTATCCCAGCAATTTAAGGAACGTGCTAAGAGTCTAATATTTGCAGTATTTCGTGTTCTCGTGAACTCATTGCTCCCTTATGATAACTAAATATTTTCGTAGATGGTAAATATCTGGCAGTTGGATCACACGACAACTTCATTTACGTTTACAATGTTTCTGATGACGGCAGGACGTACAAAAAGAGCGGAAAGTTGAGTGTAAGTGGAAATTATATTCAATCGCAACTCCTTCCTTTTTAAAGAGATTGAGATGAGACAAGAAGGTCAATACACATCAAAATAAAAGTTGGTTGTAAAGCTGGAATACGTCATACCATAGCTCTTGTGCTCTTTTGATTAGAAATCGTTCGGTTTTGGTTTCGAAGCTTTCTGTAGCATCTAGGATTTTCAAGTAGATTATTGTTTTATGTTCATTCTGAGGGGAGGATTGCTGCTCAGTTTTTTTATCGTCTCCTCAGTGAAGAAATTGCTCAGCCGTTTGTCACAGAACACCCAGTGGCTGCTAGTAATGAGATGGAATTTTCAAAAGAGACGTTTCTTCTGATTCTAAAGCCATTCCCAACCGTTATGTTTTGCATTTGGTTGTCGGAAATTAATCACTTGATGAAGTTGCATCCTCTTTCTAAGAATATCACAGGCCTTATCAAGAAAACCTCAGTGTTGGTGGGCAAAGGCTTTGTTATTGATGATTTCTTCAACTACATTTTGGTCTGTTCAGGGTCACTCAAGTTTTGTCACTCATTTGGACTGGTCTAAAGACAGCCAGTACATGCAGAGCAATTCTGGAGACTACGAAATTCTCTACTGTGAGTATGTGACACTGCTTCAGAGTGACGTTATCCAACCTTTCTCCTACATTTCAATGATTTAATCATTGTGGAAAAAGAGCTCCTACCTGGTCTCATTATTGTGCAGAATGATCTAGAACTAGAGTGCAAATGATATGTAAGTTTGATTGTGCAATGGACTGATGCAAGTCGGTTCTAACTTTTGCTTTGCAAATCAGACTCTCTCCCGTTGGTCTTTGTTCGTAGATTTCGTTTCGGCTTCTAGATTCGAACTAAAGTTAGCGGGATGTCACCTTGTTTGGTATTTTCTTTAGGGCACGCCCTTCATGTCGGCAGATTGTTTCTGCTGCGTCGATGAAGGACACAGAATGGGAGACATGGACTTGTGTACTTGGGTTTCCAGTAATAGGTAAGAAGCTTGTTTCTCTTCATCAGTAATTGGCAATATATGTACCATTTAATCACTTAGGGTTTAGAAGAATTTAGAAATGCAGCTGAAACAAAGGCATTTTAACAAGGAATATGCTATCAGTATACATTAAAATCACTGATTGAACGATGGAAAAATGGTGATTCAGGATTGCATGGTATGATGTCATTTAAGGTTACGGTAAACGTTTTCAACACGTTTTTCCTTCCTAAAGGCCAAACTGTTCAAGGAATCTGGGTAAACTATGTATCATTCGATGCACAAGATTATGGTGTATCTAGCCAGATCAAAATTATTGGCAAATAATGTTAAATGTTATTTTCCATGCGAATTTATTGCTCAAAAAGTGTACCACCTTCAAAAGCTATTTTGTACCCTTGCAGATCATAAGCTACCAAAGGTGTCTCAGATTTTTTAAATTTTCTCTTCTTGAAACTATATTGTAAAAAATTGGCAAAAATTTTTCCACCCTCCCGCAGCTGTATTGGGTATTAAAGACGGACCAGAGCAAAGAAAAAAATTTAGACATTATTGCTTGCCCAACATCTGCCCTGGCCGTGTGCAAATTTTCGAGCCATTCGATTGGTTCCTTGGGTACAAGATAGCTTTTTCGTACCTGTATGTAAAGGAATTTTGAGTCCGGAGAAAACGGGATTTACTGATCGCACTTGCAAGATACACATCGGATCATGTTACCAACAATGTAATCCGGGTCAAGTAGTTTAGGCTTTAAGATCAATTAGCGTCTTTAAATAAGCACAACAACCCATGGATGTGCAATACTCTCACACAAACCACAAGGAAGCAGAACAAGGATAATCGGCTTAACAGGTCGAGGGATTTGAAAACCGCTGCTAGAAACTTTGATAAGGAAATTATGGAAACCTTCGTTTAAACGGGATTTTCTCCATTTTCAAAACTTCTTCTAGCTTAAACATGGTATCATTATGTACCTTATTAATTCAGCTATCAGAATGTGAAGTAATCGAAAAATGGATGTTTTCGTCCTGAAAATGTTTACCGTAACCTTAACGTATGAAGAACCCTAGTTTTCTTACCTTGCATCAAAATTTATTTTGTTAACATGCCTTTGCTGCATAGCCCTTTTTACTTAAGACTATAGCATGAATTTTCTCCCCAACGCTTTTAATGTATTTACTGAAGTGCTCTTTCCTGTTACATCTGTTACACTGAAGGTCGCCCGTGATTCAAAAAGGGACTGATTTTCTGGACAAAAAATGCTTCTTTTTTTCTCAATATGATGAAGCTCTCATTTTTGCTGTCTTTTTACTGATCTTAAACTCAAATGGTTCGCACTTTGTTGATAACTGTGTCTTTAAAAGGAATCTGGCCGGAGGGTGCTGATGGGACGACATCAACGCTTGTTGCCGATCAAACAACCAGGAATATGTCGTTACTGGAGATGACTTTGGACAAGTGAACTTCTTTAACTTCCCTTCAACCAAGCCAAAGGTAGGAGCGTGATATGAAGACTCTTTTGCCACAATTTTACAAAGGATTCATGCCAACTGCTAAGTTTCGGAGGGGTCAGAATCTATGGTTGTTGAAAATAGTGCGAATTATTTATTGCATTTCATGTAGTACTGATCATGTAGCGAGTTCCGTGATAACGCGATTGCACATTTACATTATATTTCTCTCATATAAGCCTGACTTACAAGGTCTGAAATTCCAATAATACGGAACTTTGGTGTCCTAAAATAAATGGTGAATGGATATTGCGAAGGCGGCACAATATTAGATGATCCATCATTCAAATACTCGGAAACCGATTTCTATGAAGAATGAAATAGCGAATTTATTTCATATAGACATTTAAAACAAATAAACTAGCATGGAAGTTACCTTATAGTGACGAACCTTCTTCACACTGATATCTATGCAACAACAACAACTTTCTTTTCGTCGTATAGGCTGATTGTCAACGCTGTGTCGGACATAGCTCGCACGTGACATGTGTTCGATTCATGAACGATGACAGCAGAATGATCTCTGTTGGAGGCAAAGACTGTTCTGTGATGCAGTGGAGAATATCCTGAAGACGTCGATGTTTTGTTCCAAGTCACCAAGTGAACTCACCCGTGCATTAGTTCTCTTCTATAGAGTAGGCCAGTCCAACATGGAGTGGCGATAAAGACACCAAGCACGCTCGCAGGATAGAAAAAGGGTTGTTTACATTTTGTAGTCGTAGCATCATCATAGAGTTTCAACTTAGATCTTTGTAGATGTTAATTTTGTAAAATGATGTTTTGAAACTCTTAGGCCTCTGTACAGGTCATCACGCGCACTTTGTCTCTCATCGGTGTTCTTGACCGCCATGCCATTCCAATTCATTTTGATACAACTTAAGCCATGAAACCACTTATTGACCAAGAAATGCTTCTGAAAGTTCATACAAATAACGATAAACTGAAGGACAGTTTGACTGCTCTTAAAAGTTTACTGGCATTGGTAGGATATTGGGATGGATAGAATAAGTAGGCTAAAGGATATAAGTGGATCCTTAATGGTGAGGATTTAATTAGTTTTCTGAACATCCACAATTTTTATTCTCAAGGCTGATAACTGTACCTCTCAAAGGCAATATTTGCAAACGATTAGAATGGAGTGTCTTTAAGCAATTTTATGTTTTTGTAGGTACGTAGATGCATGAAAATTTAAGTGAGATAAATGGCAGTGTTCTAGTGTTTTGGTCAGCATTTTTTCTAGTTTATTGTTAAAGAAGGTTACAAAATGAAAATTGTGTGCCCTTTTATGCCGTTCCACTATGAAAGCCGTGGGTGAAGTCAAAGAGGTTTGAATGCGGAATGGCTGTTTTGAAATACTTTAAACCGGCTATAAAATGACTGTAAACCGATTTAAGCGATTGATGATAAAGAAACACATCGTAGCATTACCAAAAGGGAATAGCATGCAGTACTAAGCCTATTTCAAATGACTGAATTTCCCATCGCTTCCAACAGTTTTGAAGCTTGTGCGCTTTTTTTAAAAGCCAGTTTTGTGAATATAAAGTCCCTGAAAATGGAACACCGCAAAAAATCAAGAAACTAGTGTACATTTAAATCCTAACAATATTGCCCAGTAGCAATCATTTTGTTTACGTTTCATCGTTTTGCATTCACTATTTAATACGTTCAAACTCTCCTTTTTATGGACACCTCATTCAACTTTTAGAGCATGATTGAAAAATTTGCATTAATTCTTCCAAACAGCTTTCAATGAATATTAGTATCGTTAGAATGTCGTTAAAAAACAAGCATTCTTAAAGGGTTGATTTATTTCTAATGATATAAGTACAATCAAATATAAATAAAGTTAAGGATCAACAACGTAGATTAAAATATATTTCCAAACAAGACAGTTAGAGCCTGTCAGTTCCTTTCTTAACAGAATTATCCTTGTTTGCTGCTTTTCTCTGTGCCAAAACCTCATGTAACACTTCAGCAACTGTCCTCCGTTGTCGTCCAGAAACTACGCGCTTCTGTTGTAATTTTGAGACGCCCTGAAGTCCCTCTGCTTCTTTTCTGGCCAAAACATAAGGCTTTCTTTCCTCAGCATACTTTTCGACAGTTCTATCATTGTTAGCCTCGTCGAATTCACTCTCTTGGCCATTTTGTCCGTGTAACATCCTTCGTTTCAGCTCATGAGAACTTCCTGGCTCTGTTTTTGATTTATCATTAGTCGAACCTTCATATGATTGCCTTCTCGAAATCTCCGCAAAGTCTTCATCGTCTTTTTTCAAGTCAGCCCGGATCTTTGCATCTAGTTCGTTTAATTTAATATCATCATCTTCATTTGCCCCCTCACTTTTAGCATGTTTGCTGGCACCTGTGTGAAGCTCTTCATCTCCTTTGTCTCCGGTCTTTCTCGCTGCTTTCTCTACTCTGTTGCTTGACTCTCCGTCTTTCTGCTGGTCTTCGTTCTTTTTCAATAGTGCATCCTGATTTTTCTTCCATTCCAACCAGCTCAAGTAGGAATTGCAAGTATCTTTGTCTTCATTTCCTTCTTGACAACTTTTCATGAATTCAGAGGCACTGCTGTCTTCTTGGCCATTTTCCTTTCCATCAGTATCTACTTTTGTGTCATCAATGTTTCGTGTAAGCCGAGCCCCTTCGCCTTCCGCTTGCTTCTCTTTCATGAGATTGTAGAAGGAATCACATACCTCGATGCTCTCTGTTCCGTCTTCACAGGCCTTTTTAAACTCATCCACTTCTTCACTGCTTTCAAAATCAACTTTGTCGCTCTCTTTTTCTTCTGTGTTAATATCGCTTCGTTTCGAGCGAAGATGGTTGCTTTCCTCATTTTTCTCTCGAATGAGACTAAAAAACGAATCACATACATCCTTGCTCTCTTTTCCCTCTTCGCAAGCCTTTTTGAAGGCTTCCATCTCCGTGTCAGACTCACTATTATTGGTACTTTGTCTTTTAGAACGAGGGTGAGATTTGTCTGAAGGAATTTGCTCTAGTGCTCTTTGCTGAGCTTGTTTCCATTCTAGCCATTTGTTGTAGGAGTCACAAGTTGCCTTGTCTTCGTTCCCATTGTCACACTCTGTCTTGAAGTCGTCTTCATCAGATTGCTTGTGACCATTTTCTGTGCCGGATTCTCTCTTTGTGCGTGAATTAAAGTTGTCTGAAGAGGACTTTTCAAGTGCACTTTGGTGAGCTTGTTTCCATTCTAGCCATTTGTTGTAGGAGTCACAAGTTGCCTTGTCTTCGTTCCCATTGTCACACTCTGTCTTGAAGTCGTCTTCATCAGATTGCTTGTGACCATTTTCTGTGCCAGATTCTCTCTTTGTGCGTGAATTTGAGTTGTCTGAAGAGGACTTTTCAAGTGCACTTTGCTGAGCTTGTTTCCATTCTAGCCATTTGTTGTAGGAGTCACAAGTTGCCTTGTCTTCGTTCCCATTGTCACACTCTGTCTTGAAGTCGTCTTCATCAGATTGCTTGTGCCCATTTTCTGTGCCAGACTCTCTCTTTGTGCGCGACTTTGAGCTGTCGGAAGAGGACTTTTCAAGTGCACTCTGGTGAGCTTGTTTCCATTCTAGCCATTTGTTGTAGGAGTCACAAGTTGCCTTGTCTTCGTTCCCATTGTCACACTCTGTCTTGAAGTCGTCTTCATCAGATTGCTTGTGACCTTTTCTGTGCCAGATTCTCTCTTTGTGCGCGAATTTGAGCTGTCGGAAGAGGACTTTTCAAGTGCACTCTTGTGAGCTTGTTTCCATTCTAGCCATTTGTTGTAGGAGTCACAAGTTGCCTTGTCTTCGTTCCCATTGTCACACTCTGTCTTGAAGTCGTCTTCATCAGATTGCTTGTGACCATTTTCTGTGCCAGATTCTCTCTTTGTGCGTGAATTTGAGTTGTCTGAAGAGGACTTTTCAAGTGCACTTTGGTGAGCTTGTTTCAATTCTAGCCATTTGTTGTAGGAGTCACAAGTTGCCTTGTCTTCGTTTCCATTGTCACACTCTGTCTTGAAGTCGTCTTCATCAGATTGCTTGTGCCCATTTTCTGTGCCAGACTCTCTCTTTTTGCGCGAATTTGAGTTGTCGGAAGAGGACTTTTCAAGTGCACTCTGGTGAGCTTGTTTCCATTCTAGCCATTTGTTGTAGGAGTCACAAGTTGCCTTGTCTTCGTTCCCATTGTCACACTCTGTCTTGAAGTCGTCTTCATCAGATTGCTTGTGACCATTTTCTGTGCCAGACTCTCTCTTTTGCGCGAATTTGAGCTGTCGGAAGAGGACTTTTCAAGTGCACTCTGGTGAGCTTGTTTCCATTCTAGCCATTTGTTGTAGGAGTCACAAGTTGCCTTGTCTTCGTTCCCATTGTCACACTCTGTCTTGAAGTCGTCTTCATCAGATTGCTTGTGCCCATTTTCTGTGCCAGACTCTCTCTTTGTGCGCGACTTTGCGCTGTTGGAAGAGGACTTTTCAAGTGCACTCTGGTGAGCTTGTTTCCATTCTAGCCATTTGTTGTAGGAGTCACAAGTTGCCTTGTCTTCGTTCCCATTGTCACAGTCTGTCTTGAAGTCGTCTTCATCAGATTGCTTGTGACCATTTTCTGTGCCAGATTCTCTCTTTGTGCGCGAATTTGAGCTGTCGGAAGAGGACTTTTCAAGTGCACTCTTGTGAGCTTGTTTCCATTCTAGCCATTTGTTGTAGGAGTCACAAGTTGCCTTGTCTTCGTTCCCATTGTCACACTCTGTCTTGAAGTCGTCTTCATCAGATTGCTTGTGACCATTTTCTGTGCCAGATTCTCTCTTTGTGCGTGAATTTGAGTTGTCTGAAAAGGACTTTTCAAGTGCACTTTGGTGAGCTTGTTTCAATTCTAGCCATTTGTTGTAGGAGTCACAAGTTGCCTTGTCTTCGTTTCCATTGTCACACTCTGTCTTGAAGTCGTCTTCATCAGATTGCTTGTGCCCATTTTCTGTGCCAGACTCTCTCTTTTTGCGCGAATTTGAGTTGTCGGAAGAGGACTTTTCAAGTGCACTCTGGTGAGCTTGTTTCCATTCTAGCCATTTGTTGTAGGAGTCACAAGTTGCCTTGTCTTCGTTCCCATTGTCACACTCTGTCTTGAAGTCGTCTTCATCAGATTGCTTGTGACCATTTTCTGTGCCAGATTCTCTCTTTGTGCGCGAATTTGAGTTGTCGGAAGAGGACTTTTCAAGTGCACTCTGGTGAGCTTGTTTCCATTCTAGCCATTTGTTGTAGGAGTCACAAGTTGCCTTGTCTTCGTTCCCATTGTCACACTCTGTCTTGAAGTCGTCTTCATCAGATTGCTTGTGACCATTTTCTGTGCCAGATTCTCTCTTTGTGCGCGAATTTGAGTTGTCGGAAGAGGACTTTTCAAGTGCACTCTGGTGAGCTTGTTTCCATTCTAGCCATTTGTTGTAGGAGTCACAAGTTGCCTTGTCTTCGTTCCCATTGTCACACTCTGTCTTGAAGTCGTCTTCATCAGATTGCTTGTGACCATTTTCTGTGCCAGATTCTCTCTTTGTGCGCGAATTTGAGTTGTCGGAAGAGGACTTTTCAAGTGCACTCTGGTGAGCTTGTTTCCATTCTAGCCATTTGTTGTAGGAGTCACAAGTTGCCTTGTCTTCGTTCCCATTGTCACACTCTGTCTTGAAGTCGTCTTCATCAGATTGCTTGTGACCATTTTCTGTGCCAGATTCTCTCTTTGTGCGCGAATTTGAGTTGTCGGAAGAGGACTTTTCAAGTGCACTCTGGTGAGCTTGTTTCCATTCTAGCCATTTGTTGTAGGAGTCACAAGTTGCCTTGTCTTCGTTCCCATTGTCACACTCTGTCTTGAAGTCGTCTTCATCAGATTGCTTGTGACCATTTTCTGTGCCAGATTCTCTCTTTGTGCGCGAATTTGAGTTGTCGGAAGAGGACTTTTCAAGTGCACTCTGGTGAGCTTGTTTCCATTCTAGCCATTTGTTGTAGGAGTCACAAGTTGCCTTGTCTTCGTTCCCATTGTCACACTCTGTCTTGAAGTCGTTTTCATCTGATTGCTGGTGACCATTTTCTGTGCCAGCTTGTCTCTTGGTGCGAGGGTTAGAGCTTTTCAAGTGGAAAAGCCCTTCAGCTAGCTTTTGCTTGAGCTTTATCAGGTTGTTGTCCCTTGAGATCTTGTCAAGTATTGCTGTTGCCATCTGCTGCAATGTTCTTACCTCTTTTTGAATGTTTGTCGGTACAACTTCTTTTACAGAGTTCTGCTTTTGAATATCGCCATCTCCAATTTGATCTGTTTTAGGAATGTAGATGCAATTTGTTTAAAGGTGCATTTGAATATAATTTCTTTTACTGAGTTTATTAAAACTATTACTTATTTCCCTTCTTTAATAAACATTGCCAAAAGTTGTTGGTTGACAGGTTGACAAGTAACGAACAGATGTAGTACAAGAAATACCTGCAGAAGGTAGATTGCTTGGCTTTGAAAGGTCAGCGTCATTGTAGATAGGAGTTGTTTGAAGGGTCGGAGCATCGGCCTGTAACATGTAAAATGAATTACACTTTCCTATAAACTTTGAAAGTGCAAAATCCAATTTAAGGTCGGAATAAAAGCAGTTCGGCGAAACATTTTACGAGATTGTCATCCAAATTTGAAGCCATTAGGCTTTGGTCTATTCATAAAGTTGACTTTAAGTTTGCGAAAAGTAGACTTCAAGTTCATTCTTACAGTTGAATTTAAGTTTACGAATAGTAGACCACTTACCGGAATCGGTTTTGCGAACGTGGTCCGTCCGCCTCCATCCGGTCCTGCTCCAAACAGGCAGAAATAGAAAACCAAAGTTATTACGATCATGATTATCGTAAGAACTTCACTTGGAATATCACAGAAAGTTACACTTTCAAAACACTAGCAAAATATGGGCATCCGCTAGTGTCAACAAATAAAAATTTGTGGCGTTGATTACATATGCAACTGTATAAATGTCGCGACCCACTGATAATCTTACGTCACATAGAAGAAGGCATATTTGGGCGTCACTTGATCTTCCTGCAGCCCCATGATTGGTTGCCCGATCGAACAATCAGAAGGGCTGGTGAAAGTAAAGTTATCTTTAGCGAAGAAAACGTGCACGAGCTTATGTTTAAGGTTAAATATTAAAAGAATGGTCCTTTACTCTTTGATGTTTTCAACTGCTCTTGTATTATCGCAGCAATTTAAGGAACGTGCTAAGAGTCTAATATTTGCAGTATTTCGTGTTCTCGTAAACTCATTGCTCCCTTATGATAACTAAATATTTTCGTAGATGGTAAATATCTGGCAGTTGGATCACACGACAACTTCATTTACGTTTACAATGTTTCTGATGACGGCAGGACGTACAAAAAGAGCGGAAAGTTGAGTGTAAGTGGAAATTTTATACAATCGCAACTCCTTCCTTTTTAAAGAGATTGAGATGAGATAAGAAGGTCAATACACATCAAAATAAAAGTTGGTTGTAAAGCTGGAATACGTCATACCATAGCTCTTTGTGCTCTTTTTATTAGAAATCGTTCGGTGTTTTGGTTTGGAAGGCTTTCTGTTGGCATCTAGGATTTTCAAGTAGATTATTGTTTTATGTTCATTCTGAGGGGAGGATTGCTGCTCAGTTTTTTTATCGTCTCCTCAGTGAAGAAATTGCTCAGCCGTTTGTCACAGAACACCCAGTGGCTGCTAGTAATGAGATTGAATTTTCAAAAGAGACGTTTCTTCTGATTCTAAAGCCATTCCCAACCGTCATGTTTTGCATTTGGTTGTCTGAAATTAATCACTTGATGAAGTTGCATCCTCTTTCTAAGAATATCACAGGCCTTATCAAGGAAACCTTAGTGTTGGTGGGCAAAAGGCTTTGTTATTGATGTTTTCTTCAACTACATTTTGGTCTGTTCAGGGTCACTCAAGTTTTGTCACTCACTTGGACTGGTCTAAAGACAGCCAGTACATGCAGAGCAATTCTGGAGACTACGAAATTCTCTACTGTAAGTATGTGACACTGCTTCAGAGTGACGTTATCCAACCTTTCTCCTACATTTCAATGAGTTAATCATTGTGGAAAAAGAGCTCCTACCTGGTCTCATTATTGTGCAGAATGATCTGAACTAGAGTACAATTGATATGTAAGTTTGATTGTGCAATGGACTGATGCGGTTCTAACTTTTGCTTTGCAAATCAGACTCTTTCCCGTTGGTCTTTGTTCGTAGATTTCGTTTCGGCTGCTAGATTTGAACTAAAGTTAGCGGATGTCACCTTGTTTGGTATGTTTCTTTAGGGCACGCTCCTTCATGTCGGCAGATTGTTTCTGCTGCGTCGATGAAGGACACAGAATGGGAGACATGGACTTGTGTACTTGGGTTTCCAGTAATAGGTAAGAAGCTTGTTTCTCCTCATTAGTAATTGGCAATATATGTACCATTTAATCAATTAGGGTTTAGAAGAATTTAGAAATGCAGCTGAAACAAAGGCATTTTAACAAGGAATATGCTATCAGTATACATTAAAAGCACTGATTGAACGATGGAAAAATGGTGATTCAGGATTGCATGGTATGATGTCATTTAAGGTTACGGTAAACGTTTTCAACACGTTTTTCCTTCCTAAAGGCCAAACTGTTCAAGGAATCTGGGTAAACTATGTATCATTCGATGCACAAGATTATGGTGTATCTAGCCAGATCAGAATTATTGGCAAACAATGTTAAATGCTATTTTCCATGCGAATTTATTGCTCAAAAAGTGTACCACCTTCAAAAGCTATTTTGCACCCTTGCGTTTGAGGTAACCAAATCTGACTTATACGAGCAGGAAGTGCGGATTCTAAGCTACCTGATTTTTAAATTTCTCCTCTTCTTGAAACTATACCCTGTCAAAAATTGGCAAACAATTTTTCCACCCTCCCGCAGCTGTATTAGGGTATTAAAGACGGACCAGAGCAAAGAAAAAAATTTAAACACCATTTTTTTCCCAACATCTGCCCTGGCCGTGTGCAAATTTTCGAGCCATTCGATTGGTTCCTTGGGTACAATATAGCTTTTTCGTACCTGTATGTAAAGGAATTTTGAGTCCGGAGAAAACGGGATTTTACTGATCGCACTTGCAAGATACACATCGGGATCATGTTACCAACAATGTAATCCGGGTCAAGTAGTTTAGGCTTTAAGATCAATTTGCGTCTTTAAATAAGCACAACAACCCATGGATGTGCAACACTCTCACACAAACCACAAGGAAGCAGAACAAGGATAATCGGCTTAACAGGTCGAGGGATTTGAAAACCGCTGCTAGAAACTTTGATAAGGAAATTATGGAAACCTTCGTTTAAACGGGATTTTCTCCATTTTCAAAACTTCTTCTAGCTTTAAACATGGTATCATTATGTACCTTATTAATTCAGCTATCAGAATGTGAAGTAATCGAAAAATGGATGTTTTCGTCCTGAAAATGTTTACCGTAACCTTAACGTATGAAGAACCCTAGTTTTCTTACCTTGCATCAAAATTTAGTTTTGTTAACATGCCTTTGTTGCATATCCCTTTTTACTTAAGATTATGGCATGAATTCCCCCTCCCTAACGCTTTTAATGTATTTACTGAAGTGCTCTTTGCTGTTACACTGAAGGTCACCCGTGATTCAAAAAGGAACTCATTATCTGGACAAAAAATGCTTCTTTTTTTTCTCAATATGATGAAGCTCTCATTTTTGCTGTCTTTTTACTGATCTTCAAACTCAAATGGTTCGCACTTTGTTGATAACTGTGTCTTTAAAAGGAATCTGGCCGGAGGGTGCTGATGGGACGGACATCAACGCTTGTTGCCGATCAAACAACCAGGAATATGTCGTTACTGGAGATGACTTTGGACAAGTGAACTTTTTTAACTTCCCTTCAACCAAGCCAAAGGTAGGAGCCATATATGGAGACACTTTTGTCACAATTTTACAAAGGATTCATGCCAACTGCTAAGTTTCGGAGGGGTCAGAATCTATGGTTGTTGAAAACCAGTGCAAATTGTCTATTGCCTTCATTGTAGGACAGATCATTTAGCAAGTTCCATGATAACGCGATATCTCTTTTACATTAGATTTTTCTCATCAAAGCCAGATTTACAAAGTTTGAAATGCCAGTTATACAAAACTTAGGTGGCCTAATATAAATGGTGAAGTGATGCTGAGAAGGCGGCAAAATATTAGATGTTCCTTCATGCTAATATAAAGTCGATTTCTAAGATGAATAAAATAGCGAATTTACTTGATATAAACATCTAAAACAAATAGAATAAATTAGCATGGAAATTACCTTATAGTGACAAACCTTCTTCACACTGATATCTATGCAACAACAACAACTTTCTTTTCGTTGTATAGGCTGATTGTCAACGCTGTGTCGGACATAGCTCGCACGTGACATGTGTTCGATTCATGAACGATGACAGCAGAATGATCTCTGTTGGAGGCAAAGACTGTTCTGTGATGCAGTGGAGAATATCCTGAAGACGTCAAAGTTTGTTTAGTTCCAAGTCACTAAGTGAACTCACCCGTGCATTAGTTCTCTTCTATAGAGTAGGCCAGTCCAACATGGAGTGGCGATAAAGACACCAAGCACGCTCGCAGGATAGAAAAAGGGTTGTTTACATTTTGCAGTCGTAGCATCATCATAGAGTTTCAACTTAGATCTTTGTAGATGTTAATTTTGTAAAATGATGTCTTGAAACTCTTAGGCCTCTGTACAGGTCATCACGCGCACTTTTGCCTCTCATCAGTGTTCTTGACCGTCATGCCATTCCAATCCCTTTTGATACAACTCAAGTCATGAAACCACTTATTGACCAAGAAATGCTTCTGAAAGTTCATATAAATATCGATAAACTGAAGGACAGTTTGACTGCTGTAACAAGCTTCTGGCAATGGTAGGATATTGGAATAGATAGTATAAGTAAGCTAAAGGGTATAAGTGGATCCTTAATGATGAATATTTAATTATTTTTCTGAAGATCAACAATTTTGATTCTCAAGGCTGATAACCGTACCTCAAAGGCAATAATGGCTTTGCAAAACGATTAGAATGGAGTGTCTTGTAAGCAAACTTTAATGTTATTTTGTAGGTACGTAGATGCATGAAAATTTAAGTGAGATAAATGGCAGTGTTCTAGTGTTTTGGTCAGCATTTTTTCTAGTTTATTGTTAAAGGAGGTTACAAAATGAAAATTGTGTGCCCTTTTATGCCGTTCCGGTTATAAAATGACTGTAAACCGATTTAAGCGATTGATGATAAACAAACACATAGAGGGGAATAAGAGTACTGGAGCCCATGAACTGTTACGTAATTATTTGATTATAAAGATAACATATGTTGTGTTGATCAGTGAAAATTGAGAATGCATCCTATACACCTGTCCATTTATACGTCATTATTTTTGTAAACAGGGCAAGCTCTAAGCAACAGTGAGTTTTGGAGTGATTCATCTGAAGGGAGAGCATCATTTTTAACTCAAATGTGCCGTAGCAAGATATTTTTACTTTCAACTGAATTGTTGACCCCAAATGTGCAGCTTGAGTTCATTTTCAAGAACTTTAATGGGATTCACGCCTGTATGTACTTTGTGTATCGAGCCATAGCAATGAAGTTTCTGTCACCCGTTCCTTTGGGAAAAGTAGCCTTCAATCTCTCAATGAGTAGTCAGTCATTTGTAGCGGCTGGCTATTTTCGTCTTCGGTGGCCAAGTTTATCAAGGCTTCTTTGTCGCGTTCTACTATTTCGCCACAAATGCCAACTTGGTGACTAAAAAGATGTGAGTACGTTTTTCTCGGTTTCAACTTATCACTGGCTAACATGGCTCTTCTTTTTTCTTTGCTACTTTGTAAGGTGCCTGCAACCTACCTATTGCTCGTTCTAGTGGTTTAGAAACACTATATATTCAAATTAGCATCACAACCCAAGTCAGTTCTGAATATTAAAATGAATTGCGACTAGTCAATTGCAAAAAGTAAAATATTAAAAGTATTCAAAATTCAATAAGAAGCAAATGGAACTTCCCCATGGACAAGGTAGGCAGATAAATTAAATATCCACAACAATTTTACCCCGCATGAGCGCGTGTTCCACTATATGAGTGTGTGAGTGAGCGTAAACCGATGTGCCTATTGGTTCATTGCGATGATCTGACTTGAAAAGCAAAGCCTTTTTCCCCAAAAACTTTGAGCTCAACGTGTTTATGTTTCTATTTTGCATCGAAATTGCTCCTTTTCTGCAATTTATGAAGCTGAAGGTGTTATACTTCTGACCATATAGTTTCTATTATTATTTTGCCTCTCCTTGTCTTCATTACGAAAGGGAATAGCATTTTCCCATCGCCTCCAACAATGTTGAAGCTTGTAGGCTTCATTTGAAAGCCAATTTTGTGTATATAAAGTCCCTGAAAATGGAATACCGCAAGAAATCAAGAAACTAGTCTACATTTGAATCCTAACAATATTGCCCAGACCCAATAATTTTGTTTACGTTGCATCGTTTTGCATTCACTATTTAATACGTTCAAACTCTCCTTTTTATGGACACCTCATTCAACTTTTAGAGCATGATTAAAAAATTTGCATTTATTCTTCCAAACAGCTTTCAATAAAGAGAAGATTCGTTTGAATGTAGTCAAAAAAACAAGCATTCTTAAAAGGCCGATTTATAATAGGGCTATGATTTATAAGGCTAATCATAACAGTACAATCAAAGATAAATAAAATTAAGGATCAACAACGTAGATTAAAATTCAACAACATAGATATCAAACGAGACAGTTAGAGGCTGTAGGTTTTGCGTGCTGCTTTTCTCTTTGTCAAAACCTCATGTAACACTTCAGCAACTGTCTTCCGTTGTCGTCCAAAAACTACGCGCTTCTGTTGTAATTTTGAGACGCCCTTAGGTCCCTCTGTTTCTTTTCTAGGGAACAAATAAGGCTTTCTTTTCTTACCAATCGTTTGGACAGTTCTATCATTGTTAGCCTCGTTGAATTCACTTTCTTGGCCATTTTGTCCGTGTAACATCCTTCGTTTCAGCTCATGAGAACTTCCTGGCTCTGTTTTTGATTTATCATTAGTCGAACCGCCATATGATTGCCTTCTTGAAATCTCCGCAAAGTCATCATCGTCTTTTTTCAAGTCAGCCCGGATCTTTGCATCTAGTTCGTTTAATTCAATATCATCATCTTCATTTGCCCCTCACTTTTAGCATGTTTGCTGGCACCTGTGTGAAGCTCTTCATCTCCTTTGTCTCCGGTCTTTCTCGCTGCTTTCTCTACTCTGTTGCTTGACTCTCCGTCTTTCTGCTGGTCTTCGTTCTTTTTCAATAGTGCATCCTGATTTTTCTTCCATTCCAACCAGCCCAAGTAGGAATTGCAAGTATCTTTGTCTTCATTTCCTTCTTGACAACTTTTCATGAATTCAGAGGCACTGCTGTCTTCTTGGCCATTTTCCTTTCCATCAGTATCTACTTTTGTATCATCAATGTTTCGTGTAAGCCGAGCCCTTTCGCCTTCCGCTTGCTTCTCTTTCATGAGATTGTAGAAGGAATCACATACCTCGATGCTCTCTGTTCCGTCTTCACAGGCCTTTTTAAACTCATCCACTTCTTCACTGCTTTCAAAATCAACTTTGTCGCTCTCTTTTTCTTCTGGGTTAATATCGCTTCGTTTCGAGCGAACATGGTTGTTTTCCTCATTTTTCTCTCGAATGAGACTAAAAAACGAGTCACATACATCCTTGCTCTCTCTTCCCTCCTTGCAAGCCTTTTTGAAGGCTTCCATCTCCGTGTCAGACTCAATATTATTGGTACTTTGTCTTTTGGACGAGGGTGAGATTTGTCTGAAGGAATTTGCTCTAGTGCTCTTTGCTGAGCTTGCTTCCATTCTAGCCATTTGTTGTAGGAGTCACAAGTTGCCTTGTCTTCGTTCCCATTGTCACACTCTGTCTTGAAGTCGTCTTCATCAGATTGCTTGTGACCATTTTCTGTGCCAGATTCTCTCTTTGTGCGCGAATTTGAGTTGTCGGAAGAGGACTTTTCAAGTCCACTCTGGTGAGCTTGTTTCCATTCTAGCCATTTGTTGTAGGAGTCACAAGTTGCCTTGTCTTCGTTCCCATTGTCACACTCTGTCTTGAAGTCGTCTTCATCTGATTGTTTGTGACCATTTTCTGTGCCAGCTTCTCTCTTTTTGCGCGAATTTGAGTTGTCGGAAGAGGACTTTTCAAGTGCACTCTGGTGAGCTTGTTTCCATTCTAGCCATCTGTTATAGGAGTCACAAGTTGCCTTGTCTTCGTTCCCATTGTCACACTCTGTCTTGAAGTCGTCTTCATCTGATTGCTGCCCATTTTCTGTGCCAGCTTCTCTCTTTGTACGCGAATTTGAGTTGTCGGAAGAGGACTTTTCAAGTGCACTCTGGTGAGCTTGTTTCCATTCTAGCCATTTGTTATAGGAGTCACAAGTTGCCTTGCTTCGTTCCCATTGTCACACTCTGTCTTGAAGTCGTCTTCATCAGATTGCTTGTGACCATTTTCTGTGCCAGATTCTCTCTTTTGCGCGAATTTGAGCTGTCGGAAGAGGACTTTTCAAGTGCACTCTGGTGAGCTTGTTTCCATTCTAGCCATTTGTTGTAGGAGTCACAAGTTGCCTTGTCTTCGTTCCCATTGTCACACTCTGTCTTGAAGTCGTCTTCATCAGATTTGCTTGTGACCATTTTCTGTGCCAGATTCTCTCTTTGTGCGCGAATTTGAGCTGTCGGAAGAGGACTTTTCAAGTGCACTCTGGTGAGCTTGTTTCCATTCTAGCCATTTGTTGTAGGAGTCACAAGTTGCCTTGTCTTCGTTCCCATTGTCACACTCTGTCTTGAAGTCGTCTTCATCTGATTGCTGTGACCATTTTCTGTGCCAGCTTGTCTCTTGGTGCGAGGGTTAGAGCTTTTCAAGTGGAAAAGCCCTTCAGCTAGCTTTTGCTTGAGCTTTATCAGGTTGTTGTCCCTTGAGATCTTGTCAAGTATTGCTGTTGCCATTGCTGCAATGTTCTTACCTCTTTTTGAATTTGTCGGTCCAACTTCTTTTACAGAGTTCTGCTTTTGAATATCGCCATCTCCAATTGGATCTGTTTTAGGAATGTAGATGCGATTTGTTTAAAGGTGCATAAATAATTTTTTACTGAGTTTATTAAAACTATTAATTATTTCCCTTCTTTGATGAAAATTGCCGAAAGTTGTTGGTTGACAAGTAACGAACAGATGTAGCACAAGAAATACCTGCAGAAGGTAGATTGCTTGGCTTTGAAGGTCAGCGTCATTGTAGATAGGAGTTGTCTGAAGGGTCGGAGCATCGGCCTGTAACATGTAAAATGAATTACACTTTCCTATAAACTTTGAAATGCAAAATCCAATTTAAGGTCGGAATAAAAGCAGTTCGGCGAAACATTTTACGAGATTGTCATCCAAATTTGAAGCCATTAGGCTTGGGTCTATTCATAAAGTTGACTTTAAGTTTGCGAAAAGTAGACTTCAAGTTCATTCTTACAGTTGAATTTAAGTTTACGAATAGTAGACGACTTACCGGAATCGGTTTTGCGAACGTGGTCCGTCCGCCTCCATCCGGTCCTGCTCCAAACAGGCAGAAATAGAAAACCAAAGTTATTACGATCATGATTATCGTAAGAACTTCACTTGGAATATCACAGAAAGTTACACTTTCAAAACACTAGCAAAATATGGGCATCCGCTGGTGTCAACAAATAAAAATTTGTGGCGTTGATTGCATATGCAACTGCATAAATGGCGGACCCACTGATAATCTTACGTCACATAGAAGAAGGCATATTTGGGCGTCACTTGATCTTCCTGCAGCCCCATGATTGGTTGCCCGATGACCAATCAGAAGGGCTGGTGAAAGTAAAGTTATCTTTAGAAGTGTTGGTGGGCAAAAGGCTTTGTTATTGATGTTTTCTTCAACTACATTTTGGTCTGTTCAGGGTCACTCAAGTTTTGTCACTCACTTGGACTGGTCTAAAGACAGCCAGTACATGCAGAGCAATTCTGGAGACTACGAAATTCTCTACTGTAAGTATGTGACACTGCTTCAGAGTGACGTTATCCAACCTTTCTCCTACATTTCAATGAGTTAATCATTGTGGAAAAAGAGCTCCTACCTGGTCTCATTATTGTGCAGAATGATCTGAACTAGAGTACAATTGATATGTAAGTTTGATTGTGCAATGGACTGATGCGGTTCTAACTTTTGCTTTGCAAATCAGACTCTTTCCCGTTGGTCTTTGTTCGTAGATTTCGTTTCGGCTGCTAGATTTGAACTAAAGTTAGCGGATGTCACCTTGTTTGGTATGTTTCTTTAGGGCACGCTCCTTCATGTCGGCAGATTGTTTCTGCTGCGTCGATGAAGGACACAGAATGGGAGACATGGACTTGTGTACTTGGGTTTCCAGTAATAGGTAAGAAGCTTGTTTCTCCTCATTAGTAATTGGCAATATATGTACCATTTAATCAATTAGGGTTTAGAAGAATTTAGAAATGCAGCTGAAACAAAGGCATTTTAACAAGGAATATGCTATCAGTATACATTAAAAGCACTGATTGAACGATGGAAAAATGGTGATTCAGGATTGCATGGTATGATGTCATTTAAGGTTACGGTAAACGTTTTCAACACGTTTTTCCTTCCTAAAGGCCAAACTGTTCAAGGAATCTGGGTAAACTATGTATCATTCGATGCACAAGATTATGGTGTATCTAGCCAGATCAGAATTATTGGCAAACAATGTTAAATGCTATTTTCCATGCGAATTTATTGCTCAAAAAGTGTACCACCTTCAAAAGCTATTTTGCACCCTTGCGTTTGAGGTAACCAAATCTGACTTATACGAGCAGGAAGTGCGGATTCTAAGCTACCTGATTTTTAAATTTCTCCTCTTCTTGAAACTATACCCTGTCAAAAATTGGCAAACAATTTTTCCACCCTCCCGCAGCTGTATTAGGGTATTAAAGACGGACCAGAGCAAAGAAAAAAATTTAAACACCATTTTTTTCCCAACATCTGCCCTGGCCGTGTGCAAATTTTCGAGCCATTCGATTGGTTCCTTGGGTACAATATAGCTTTTTCGTACCTGTATGTAAAGGAATTTTGAGTCCGGAGAAAACGGGATTTTACTGATCGCACTTGCAAGATACACATCGGGATCATGTTACCAACAATGTAATCCGGGTCAAGTAGTTTAGGCTTTAAGATCAATTTGCGTCTTTAAATAAGCACAACAACCCATGGATGTGCAACACTCTCACACAAACCACAAGGAAGCAGAACAAGGATAATCGGCTTAACAGGTCGAGGGATTTGAAAACCGCTGCTAGAAACTTTGATAAGGAAATTATGGAAACCTTCGTTTAAACGGGATTTTCTCCATTTTCAAAACTTCTTCTAGCTTTAAACATGGTATCATTATGTACCTTATTAATTCAGCTATCAGAATGTGAAGTAATCGAAAAATGGATGTTTTCGTCCTGAAAATGTTTACCGTAACCTTAACGTATGAAGAACCCTAGTTTTCTTACCTTGCATCAAAATTTAGTTTTGTTAACATGCCTTTGTTGCATATCCCTTTTTACTTAAGATTATGGCATGAATTCCCCCTCCCTAACGCTTTTAATGTATTTACTGAAGTGCTCTTTGCTGTTACACTGAAGGTCACCCGTGATTCAAAAAGGAACTCATTATCTGGACAAAAAATGCTTCTTTTTTTTCTCAATATGATGAAGCTCTCATTTTTGCTGTCTTTTTACTGATCTTCAAACTCAAATGGTTCGCACTTTGTTGATAACTGTGTCTTTAAAAGGAATCTGGCCGGAGGGTGCTGATGGGACGGACATCAACGCTTGTTGCCGATCAAACAACCAGGAATATGTCGTTACTGGAGATGACTTTGGACAAGTGAACTTTTTTAACTTCCCTTCAACCAAGCCAAAGGTAGGAGCCATATATGGAGACACTTTTGTCACAATTTTACAAAGGATTCATGCCAACTGCTAAGTTTCGGAGGGGTCAGAATCTATGGTTGTTGAAAACCAGTGCAAATTGTCTATTGCCTTCATTGTAGGACAGATCATTTAGCAAGTTCCATGATAACGCGATATCTCTTTTACATTAGATTTTTCTCATCAAAGCCAGATTTACAAAGTTTGAAATGCCAGTTATACAAAACTTAGGTGGCCTAATATAAATGGTGAAGTGATGCTGAGAAGGCGGCAAAATATTAGATGTTCCTTCATGCTAATATAAAGTCGATTTCTAAGATGAATAAAATAGCGAATTTACTTGATATAAACATCTAAAACAAATAGAATAAATTAGCATGGAAATTACCTTATAGTGACAAACCTTCTTCACACTGATATCTATGCAACAACAACAACTTTCTTTTCGTTGTATAGGCTGATTGTCAACGCTGTGTCGGACATAGCTCGCACGTGACATGTGTTCGATTCATGAACGATGACAGCAGAATGATCTCTGTTGGAGGCAAAGACTGTTCTGTGATGCAGTGGAGAATATCCTGAAGACGTCAAAGTTTGTTTAGTTCCAAGTCACTAAGTGAACTCACCCGTGCATTAGTTCTCTTCTATAGAGTAGGCCAGTCCAACATGGAGTGGCGATAAAGACACCAAGCACGCTCGCAGGATAGAAAAAGGGTTGTTTACATTTTGCAGTCGTAGCATCATCATAGAGTTTCAACTTAGATCTTTGTAGATGTTAATTTTGTAAAATGATGTCTTGAAACTCTTAGGCCTCTGTACAGGTCATCACGCGCACTTTTGCCTCTCATCAGTGTTCTTGACCGTCATGCCATTCCAATCCCTTTTGATACAACTCAAGTCATGAAACCACTTATTGACCAAGAAATGCTTCTGAAAGTTCATATAAATATCGATAAACTGAAGGACAGTTTGACTGCTGTAACAAGCTTCTGGCAATGGTAGGATATTGGAATAGATAGTATAAGTAAGCTAAAGGGTATAAGTGGATCCTTAATGATGAATATTTAATTATTTTTCTGAAGATCAACAATTTTGATTCTCAAGGCTGATAACCGTACCTCAAAGGCAATAATGGCTTTGCAAAACGATTAGAATGGAGTGTCTTGTAAGCAAACTTTAATGTTATTTTGTAGGTACGTAGATGCATGAAAATTTAAGTGAGATAAATGGCAGTGTTCTAGTGTTTTGGTCAGCATTTTTTCTAGTTTATTGTTAAAGGAGGTTACAAAATGAAAATTGTGTGCCCTTTTATGCCGTTCCGGTTATAAAATGACTGTAAACCGATTTAAGCGATTGATGATAAACAAACACATAGAGGGGAATAAGAGTACTGGAGCCCATGAACTGTTACGTAATTATTTGATTATAAAGATAACATATGTTGTGTTGATCAGTGAAAATTGAGAATGCATCCTATACACCTGTCCATTTATACGTCATTATTTTTGTAAACAGGGCAAGCTCTAAGCAACAGTGAGTTTTGGAGTGATTCATCTGAAGGGAGAGCATCATTTTTAACTCAAATGTGCCGTAGCAAGATATTTTTACTTTCAACTGAATTGTTGACCCCAAATGTGCAGCTTGAGTTCATTTTCAAGAACTTTAATGGGATTCACGCCTGTATGTACTTTGTGTATCGAGCCATAGCAATGAAGTTTCTGTCACCCGTTCCTTTGGGAAAAGTAGCCTTCAATCTCTCAATGAGTAGTCAGTCATTTGTAGCGGCTGGCTATTTTCGTCTTCGGTGGCCAAGTTTATCAAGGCTTCTTTGTCGCGTTCTACTATTTCGCCACAAATGCCAACTTGGTGACTAAAAAGATGTGAGTACGTTTTTCTCGGTTTCAACTTATCACTGGCTAACATGGCTCTTCTTTTTTCTTTGCTACTTTGTAAGGTGCCTGCAACCTACCTATTGCTCGTTCTAGTGGTTTAGAAACACTATATATTCAAATTAGCATCACAACCCAAGTCAGTTCTGAATATTAAAATGAATTGCGACTAGTCAATTGCAAAAAGTAAAATATTAAAAGTATTCAAAATTCAATAAGAAGCAAATGGAACTTCCCCATGGACAAGGTAGGCAGATAAATTAAATATCCACAACAATTTTACCCCGCATGAGCGCGTGTTCCACTATATGAGTGTGTGAGTGAGCGTAAACCGATGTGCCTATTGGTTCATTGCGATGATCTGACTTGAAAAGCAAAGCCTTTTTCCCCAAAAACTTTGAGCTCAACGTGTTTATGTTTCTATTTTGCATCGAAATTGCTCCTTTTCTGCAATTTATGAAGCTGAAGGTGTTATACTTCTGACCATATAGTTTCTATTATTATTTTGCCTCTCCTTGTCTTCATTACGAAAGGGAATAGCATTTTCCCATCGCCTCCAACAATGTTGAAGCTTGTAGGCTTCATTTGAAAGCCAATTTTGTGTATATAAAGTCCCTGAAAATGGAATACCGCAAGAAATCAAGAAACTAGTCTACATTTGAATCCTAACAATATTGCCCAGACCCAATAATTTTGTTTACGTTGCATCGTTTTGCATTCACTATTTAATACGTTCAAACTCTCCTTTTTATGGACACCTCATTCAACTTTTAGAGCATGATTAAAAAATTTGCATTTATTCTTCCAAACAGCTTTCAATAAAGAGAAGATTCGTTTGAATGTAGTCAAAAAAACAAGCATTCTTAAAAGGCCGATTTATAATAGGGCTATGATTTATAAGGCTAATCATAACAGTACAATCAAAGATAAATAAAATTAAGGATCAACAACGTAGATTAAAATTCAACAACATAGATATCAAACGAGACAGTTAGAGGCTGTAGGTTTTGCGTGCTGCTTTTCTCTTTGTCAAAACCTCATGTAACACTTCAGCAACTGTCTTCCGTTGTCGTCCAAAAACTACGCGCTTCTGTTGTAATTTTGAGACGCCCTTAGGTCCCTCTGTTTCTTTTCTAGGGAACAAATAAGGCTTTCTTTTCTTACCAATCGTTTGGACAGTTCTATCATTGTTAGCCTCGTTGAATTCACTTTCTTGGCCATTTTGTCCGTGTAACATCCTTCGTTTCAGCTCATGAGAACTTCCTGGCTCTGTTTTTGATTTATCATTAGTCGAACCGCCATATGATTGCCTTCTTGAAATCTCCGCAAAGTCATCATCGTCTTTTTTCAAGTCAGCCCGGATCTTTGCATCTAGTTCGTTTAATTCAATATCATCATCTTCATTTGCCCCTCACTTTTAGCATGTTTGCTGGCACCTGTGTGAAGCTCTTCATCTCCTTTGTCTCCGGTCTTTCTCGCTGCTTTCTCTACTCTGTTGCTTGACTCTCCGTCTTTCTGCTGGTCTTCGTTCTTTTTCAATAGTGCATCCTGATTTTTCTTCCATTCCAACCAGCCCAAGTAGGAATTGCAAGTATCTTTGTCTTCATTTCCTTCTTGACAACTTTTCATGAATTCAGAGGCACTGCTGTCTTCTTGGCCATTTTCCTTTCCATCAGTATCTACTTTTGTATCATCAATGTTTCGTGTAAGCCGAGCCCTTTCGCCTTCCGCTTGCTTCTCTTTCATGAGATTGTAGAAGGAATCACATACCTCGATGCTCTCTGTTCCGTCTTCACAGGCCTTTTTAAACTCATCCACTTCTTCACTGCTTTCAAAATCAACTTTGTCGCTCTCTTTTTCTTCTGGGTTAATATCGCTTCGTTTCGAGCGAACATGGTTGTTTTCCTCATTTTTCTCTCGAATGAGACTAAAAAACGAGTCACATACATCCTTGCTCTCTCTTCCCTCCTTGCAAGCCTTTTTGAAGGCTTCCATCTCCGTGTCAGACTCAATATTATTGGTACTTTGTCTTTTGGACGAGGGTGAGATTTGTCTGAAGGAATTTGCTCTAGTGCTCTTTGCTGAGCTTGCTTCCATTCTAGCCATTTGTTGTAGGAGTCACAAGTTGCCTTGTCTTCGTTCCCATTGTCACACTCTGTCTTGAAGTCGTCTTCATCAGATTGCTTGTGACCATTTTCTGTGCCAGATTCTCTCTTTGTGCGCGAATTTGAGTTGTCGGAAGAGGACTTTTCAAGTCCACTCTGGTGAGCTTGTTTCCATTCTAGCCATTTGTTGTAGGAGTCACAAGTTGCCTTGTCTTCGTTCCCATTGTCACACTCTGTCTTGAAGTCGTCTTCATCTGATTGTTTGTGACCATTTTCTGTGCCAGCTTCTCTCTTTTTGCGCGAATTTGAGTTGTCGGAAGAGGACTTTTCAAGTGCACTCTGGTGAGCTTGTTTCCATTCTAGCCATCTGTTATAGGAGTCACAAGTTGCCTTGTCTTCGTTCCCATTGTCACACTCTGTCTTGAAGTCGTCTTCATCTGATTGCTGCCCATTTTCTGTGCCAGCTTCTCTCTTTGTACGCGAATTTGAGTTGTCGGAAGAGGACTTTTCAAGTGCACTCTGGTGAGCTTGTTTCCATTCTAGCCATTTGTTATAGGAGTCACAAGTTGCCTTGCTTCGTTCCCATTGTCACACTCTGTCTTGAAGTCGTCTTCATCAGATTGCTTGTGACCATTTTCTGTGCCAGATTCTCTCTTTTGCGCGAATTTGAGCTGTCGGAAGAGGACTTTTCAAGTGCACTCTGGTGAGCTTGTTTCCATTCTAGCCATTTGTTGTAGGAGTCACAAGTTGCCTTGTCTTCGTTCCCATTGTCACACTCTGTCTTGAAGTCGTCTTCATCAGATTTGCTTGTGACCATTTTCTGTGCCAGATTCTCTCTTTGTGCGCGAATTTGAGCTGTCGGAAGAGGACTTTTCAAGTGCACTCTGGTGAGCTTGTTTCCATTCTAGCCATTTGTTGTAGGAGTCACAAGTTGCCTTGTCTTCGTTCCCATTGTCACACTCTGTCTTGAAGTCGTCTTCATCTGATTGCTGTGACCATTTTCTGTGCCAGCTTGTCTCTTGGTGCGAGGGTTAGAGCTTTTCAAGTGGAAAAGCCCTTCAGCTAGCTTTTGCTTGAGCTTTATCAGGTTGTTGTCCCTTGAGATCTTGTCAAGTATTGCTGTTGCCATTGCTGCAATGTTCTTACCTCTTTTTGAATTTGTCGGTCCAACTTCTTTTACAGAGTTCTGCTTTTGAATATCGCCATCTCCAATTGGATCTGTTTTAGGAATGTAGATGCGATTTGTTTAAAGGTGCATAAATAATTTTTTACTGAGTTTATTAAAACTATTAATTATTTCCCTTCTTTGATGAAAATTGCCGAAAGTTGTTGGTTGACAAGTAACGAACAGATGTAGCACAAGAAATACCTGCAGAAGGTAGATTGCTTGGCTTTGAAGGTCAGCGTCATTGTAGATAGGAGTTGTCTGAAGGGTCGGAGCATCGGCCTGTAACATGTAAAATGAATTACACTTTCCTATAAACTTTGAAATGCAAAATCCAATTTAAGGTCGGAATAAAAGCAGTTCGGCGAAACATTTTACGAGATTGTCATCCAAATTTGAAGCCATTAGGCTTGGGTCTATTCATAAAGTTGACTTTAAGTTTGCGAAAAGTAGACTTCAAGTTCATTCTTACAGTTGAATTTAAGTTTACGAATAGTAGACGACTTACCGGAATCGGTTTTGCGAACGTGGTCCGTCCGCCTCCATCCGGTCCTGCTCCAAACAGGCAGAAATAGAAAACCAAAGTTATTACGATCATGATTATCGTAAGAACTTCACTTGGAATATCACAGAAAGTTACACTTTCAAAACACTAGCAAAATATGGGCATCCGCTGGTGTCAACAAATAAAAATTTGTGGCGTTGATTGCATATGCAACTGCATAAATGGCGGACCCACTGATAATCTTACGTCACATAGAAGAAGGCATATTTGGGCGTCACTTGATCTTCCTGCAGCCCCATGATTGGTTGCCCGATGACCAATCAGAAGGGCTGGTGAAAGTAAAGTTATCTTTAGCGAAGA